>CM067321.1:15109252-15475442 GCA_034231615.1 Meghimatium bilineatum
ACAGTGTGCAGGAAACACAGCCATGTAAGCGTGGAATGTGAGGTCAAGGTATTAATATGCGAGAATACCAATGATACAGATGTTGTGATTTACACGGACTGGTCGGTCATCCGTCACCAGCGATGTCAGATCAAAAGGGAGAACAGTACATGAGCCAGTGGTGCCTTTACCGCAACAACGAGCAGTCTAACTATGGAAGCATTCGCCGTAACGCAGGTACTTTACTGGCTGGAATCGCAAGCCTATTCCCATGCATACTAATAAGTGATTCACTGAATATGATTCAGAAAGTTAAAACAGGTGATGTACGTAGGGAATGTGCGGAGTCATTGGAGAGGGCTATCTACAAAATGCTGGCATCACTACAAAAACTCACACTTTTTTTTGTCGCTGGACATGCGGGCGTGCAGGGAAATGAGCAGGCTGACAAATTAGCTAGTCTTGCCACCACAACAGACGGTCAGCCTATGGACTAAGCAGATATACTCACTGCTCTTCGTGAGTCCTCAAGATCAGAGGATTTTTAGATGAAGAAGCGTGAGTCAATATCAAGAATGCGAGAATTGGGAGTGAGGATAGGTGTGGCCCTGAAGAGAACCCCTGACAAAGATTTCAAAAAGAGCAGTGAACCAACATAGAATTGGAACCATCATCCGTTATACCCTGAGAGATTTACTGAAGCGGAAATCGGAGCACCTATAGGTGTGTCCGGTGTGCGAAGATGATAATCAACATACCTTCTTCTTCTTCACTGTTCATTCTCAAACTCCTGCTGGATCTCCCTTGTAGCATGACCATGGTCCTACTAGATTTCCAGCAGGACATAGTCCAGATAATGGAAATGCGTTGTGTTGCAGTTTTATTTGCACCAATGGCCCGACACATCCGTCTTCGGCGGATCAACATACCTAATATCTAAAGAAGAAGAATGCTGAGAATACAATGGACTGCCAGAAAAACTAATGTAGAGGTGTTGAAAGAGTCAAATGCAAAACAGACCTTAATCAAAAATATAAGAAAAAGACAATCTTCTTTTTTTGGCCACTTCATGAGACAGGCAGTTTAGAGAACATAGTCACAACAGGCAAAATTGAAGGCAACAGAGATAGAGGGTGACAACGTGAGAAAATATTAGACAGTTTGACAACCTGGCACGGCAAGGAAACAACAACGACTTTGATACATAAAACTGTGGACAGAGAGCTGTGGAGAGCCATGACCGCCTACGTCAGCCGGCATGGCACCTGATGATGATGAATATCTAAAGAGTGATATAAAGAGAAGTCAACAATAGTAGTTACAATGATAAAATACTCTACCAACCTCAGCCCTATACATTTTAATGAGGCCAGAATTGACCTTTGACCAGGTTTGTACACCACTGACACCCCACAGTTGGTTGGAGTGTTCAGCAAAAGGTCCTGTCTTCACCTGTAACAAAAAAATGTATCCTCCTTACTTGATTATATGTTTAATTTATATAAAATCTCACATTTGAATGTCTATATGCATATCCCACATCTTAATAAATATCTACATTACATGTTTCACAATGGAATAAATATCTACATACTGCATGTTCCACAATGGAATAAATATCTACATACTGCATGTTCCACATTTGAATAAATATCTACTGTTACATGTCCCACATGTTAATAAATATCTACATTACATGTTTCACATTAGAATATATATATATATGTTACATGTCTCACATTTGAATAAATATCTACACAAATGTCTCACATTTGAATAAATTCTACACAAATGTCTCACATTTGAATAAATATCTACATGTTACATATCCCACATTTGAATAAATATCTACATGTTACATATCCCACATTTGAATAAATATCTACATGTTACATATCCCACATTTGAATAAATATCTACATGTTACATATCCCACATTTGAATAAATATCTACATGTTACATATCCCACATTTGAATAAATATCTACATTACGTTTCACATTCAAATAAATATTGACATGTTACATGTATCTTCTTCCGATGGTCCATGTCGTGTGGCATTGGTTATCACGTCTTTCCACAGTTTTTTTATTTCGTGTGCTGCCAATCATTTTCGATACCAATGTTCTCACATGCCACAATGCTAGGTTGTCAAGGGTCTTCTCTCTTGGTCTTCCCCTACCTCTCCTGCTCTTCAAATTACCTAGTATTCCATCTTTCTTCTTCTCATGATATGTCCAAAGAATGTGGACTGTCTCTTTCTGATGTGGGTAAGCAGCTCTATTTTTTTTAATTAACTTTTTAAGATTTCTTCATTACACTTTTTATCTGCTCATGGTGTTCTTAACATTCTTCTAATGAACCACATAGCTGCTGCCTTGATATAAATTTTTCATTGTTCTGCTGAGCATCCAAGACTCACTTCCATACATCAGAATTGGTTCTATATAACTTCTAAAAACTCTTCTCACCTCAATTGACAAAGATATATTACATAAGATGGTCTTCATCATTTCCTGGGCAATTCTACATTTGACTTTTTTAATACATTTTCCATCTGATGTTATTAATGCACCAAAATATTGGAATATGTTGACTTGCTTCAGACTGATCCCATCTACTTTGATTTTGCATTTCTGAAGGACATTTATTCTTTGATATTACCATTACTTTGATTTTTCTACTTTGAGACTAAGACCTATGTTTTGACTTTCTTGTGCAACGATATTCATCATTTCTTGTAACTGTGTTTCATTTTCAGCTATCAGTGTATCACAGGCTGTTTATAATATGCCCTCCAACTGATATTCCTGGCATATTTCTACATGTATCACATTTGCAGAAATATTTATATGATAATGATGAAATAATCCATTCAGCTGTGAGCAGGCAGATCTTGACCTGTGAGCGGGCAGATCGACCTGTGAACAGGCAGATCTTGACCTGTGAGCAGGCAGATCTTGACCTGTGAGCAGGCAGATCTTGACCTGTGAGCAGGCAGATCTTGATAAACCATAACCTCTCTGACAAAAGCAAAGGCTTTTTGGATGATTGATTTCTAATTAGAAATAGATGCATGTTGGATTGGAGCATGATTTTTCTTTCTACACTCATCTGAATGGCTGAGGACAAGGTGTTTGGATAGCTTTTTGCGCTATCACTAGTGTGGCATCCTTACGACCATGATGGGTTATGTGCTGATATCACCCATGTGACACCCTTACGACCATGATGGGTTATGTGCTGATATCACCCATGTGACACCCTTACGACCATGATGGGTTATGTGCTGATATCACCAGTGTGGCAACCCTTACAACCTTGATGGGTTATGTTCTGATATCACAAGTGTGGCAACCCTTACAACCATGATGGGTTATGTTCTGATATCACCCGTGTGATACCCTTACAACCATGATGGGTTATGTTCTGATATCACCAGTGTGATACCCTTACAAACATTATGGGTGATGTGTTGATATCACCAGTGTGGCAACCTTTACAACCATGATGGGTGATGGGTTTTATTATTATTAGACACATCTTTGACTGGAGTTCTCTGGTTATGAAAGAAAAATCTTCGCAGAATGTGGATGTGTCGGGCCATTGGCGCAAATAAAACGGTGACAACGCATTTCCATTCTCTGGATCACATCCTGTTGGAAATCTAGTAGGACCATTGTCTTGCTATACAAGAGAGATCCAGTGGGAGTTTGAGAATGAACATGGAAGAAGATGAATAAAGAAAAACCAAGACACTGGTAGAGCAAATGTGATCTAAAGAAATCATTTCCTGTCCAGGGACCTTTAAGTCTAAATACAACTTATCAGCAATCTGTGATCCTACAAACCAGATGGACATTCCTTCTGTGTTTGTTCCTAAACTCCTGAATTTGTAGAATTAGTCGAGAGAACGGAATGTGTTGTCATGGTTTACAGCTTAGCCGCAATATGTGCACCTTTCTGCATGACACATCCAACTTCAGCATGGTTTCCAGGTCACTTAGAACTACTGCAGCAAGGGAGGCCAACTCATGGTGCATGTCCCAATGGTGTAACATTTTTTATTTTTAAAGAATGGATGTTGGTATATGTGTCAATTGGTGTATTTGTACTATAGACTAGAGTAAAACAATTGGTACATGGAATTCAAAAGGTTGGCCATTGTTGCTCTGTGATTGGAAAGCCACATTCACCCCAAAATCTCCTTTGTCACCTCTTATGACTTGCATGGCATGTAACAGTGTTGCATTTCCGTCTCTCCCCCCCCCCTTCCCAACAACTAAATGAATGTCAAATGTTGAGTGAATCAAATTGCCATTAAATGAGGTGGACTAACATTTATTGTGACATTATCTTGACCATATAAAACCTATCTCACCTGATTAATGAACTTGATAGCACTGAGAAAGATGTAATCTTTATCAAAATTATTGTAGATGTCTGGATTGGGGAACACCTTGGGTTTGATCTTTGGGTGATCTTCAAAGTGGAAGCAGAATAACAGCTAGGTTACATGTGTTACAGAATCACACAACAGAACATACATACTAAAGTAGACATTTTCAACACATTCTCTCATCTGTGCAATTTCAGCACATTTTCTCATCAGTTCACAGTTTCAGTACATTCTTTCATCAATGAAGTTTCAGTACATTCATCAGTACACAGTTTCATCTCATTCTCTCATCAGTGAAGTTTCAGTACATTCATCAGTACACAGTTTCATCTCATTCTCTCATCAGTGAAGTTTCAGTACATTCATCAGTGCACAGTTTCAGTACATTCATCAGTGAAGTTTCAGTACATTCATCAGTACACAGTTTCATCTCATTCTCTCATCAGTGAAGTTTCAGTACATTCATCAGTGCACAGTTTCAGTACATTCATCAGTGCACAGTTTCAGTACATTCATCGGTGCACAATTTCAGCATATTCTTTCATCAGTGAAGTTTCAGTACATTCATCAATGAAGTTTCAGTACATGCATCAGTGCACAATTAAGGATTTTATCAATGTTGCAACACATTGCTCAAGTATTAGGGTCATCAAGAAATTATATTTGCGATTTTTTAAATGGCAGTTTAAGATTTATTTTTTCTTCCAATTTTCAACTTCACAACTTGCTCACAATTGTCATATAACACAAACAACAACAACAAAAACATTACTATATTCATTATTCACTCGTTTATTTACATGTGCACAAATTATTTTGATATCTTTACAAACAAAAATGTTATCACGCCACTCATGAGAAATAATGCACATTGTCAAAAAAGAATTCTTACACAGGGTGGATATTGCCTAATTTTAATCTAGGGCCCTAAAAGTTAAAGCCAGCATAGCTTTGTATACATAAAAGTGGATGCTTTTAGTTAACAGAATTCAAACTTTTTATATTTACTTATAGATGCTCCAATCTCTGTTTCAATAAATCCATCAGAGTGTAGTCGCTGACAGTTCCTGTTCATCTTCAACATTTATTCTCTAACTCCCACTGGATCTATCTTGTAGCAGGACAATGGTCCTACTAGATTATCAGCAGGATATAGTCCAGAGAATAGAAATGCGTTGTGTATCGCATTTTATTTGCACCAATGGCCCAACACATCTATCTTCTGTGGTAGTTCCTGTTCTATTTTGATTTATCAGATTCTTCATCTGCCGAAGATGGATGTGTTGGGCCATTGGCACAAATCAAATGGTGACAACGTATTTCCATTCTCTTGACTACATCCTGCTAGAAATCTAGTAGGACAATGGTCCTGGAGGTCCAGCAGGAGTTTGAGAATGAACGATGAAGAAGAAGACTCTTCGTGTATATATATATATATATATATATATATATATATATATATATATATATATATCTTTATAGCCTGTTCCCATCTTTACACCAATCTCGTCTAGTCCTCAAGGTGTTCATGATTCACACTTTTGAAAATTTTCTTCAAAACTCATTAATTATGTCAGATCTATATGGCCACGGTTGTCAGTTTATTGTTTCGCTCATTGCCCTCAACCCCTGCATGCCTGAACACAAACATAAAGATAATCTTTATTTAACATATTCCCATTGTGTTTGTTTCTGTATCTTTACTCCCTCATCCATTAGTTTTCATAACCACATTCTAGTCTTCCTTTTTTGTTCCATTCTATTTTTGATAAACAATTTGCTGGTCAAAATGTCAATTTCCCATATTTGTTTAACACAAAACTATTAAAATCTTTTCTTTGTTTCCTTTTTGCTTATATGTACAGTAGAAATCAGATTAAACAAATCCCAATTAACCAAATCCTCAATTATCTGAATCGAATTTGGGTGAAATAATTTTTATTGAAAAAGATTTTAGTGAAAATATTTTATTGAAAAGAACTTATTCACTTGATTTACGTATGTACATACATATGTACAATGTATTACTGTACATATGTGCCATTTATGTAATTTTGCATATTTTTACAGTACTGTAGTGTATGTAGTTTTTTGCAATACATAGATGCTTACATATTACTGTACTTTTATTAATAAAATTTCATTCATTTCAATGTATGATTGTATGTATGTACACTATTTTGCTTCATTTCTGAGCTATATCCAATTATCAGAATTTTCTATTATCTAAATTGGCCTGATCCCCAACTAATTCGGATAATCAGATTTCTACTGTATTTACCAAACTCTCTGGGTCAAAGAGTATGAGCCTATGGACCAGTGAATCTGCAAACAACTAACCAACTAAATTCTCAGACTCACCCATCAGTTGAGAGCTTCCCCACAAGAATGGTAAGAACTGGTAGTCATCCAAACTCCAGACACCATGACTGCCAGCTGGCTCCATGCGGTAAGTCAGTTGTAGCTTGCGTATTAAATATAAATACCTGAGGACAGATCACTCTATATACAATCACCCACTATACTCAATTACACAATATACACAATCAGAGTACAATCTCTGGAGGTACAATTTGTTAAAGTTGGTTCTGTTGTTATAATTTGATAATCAACTTGTGTTGGGTGGTTTTGTTCTTGTTGCCTTATCTCTGTAGTCTTCTTCATCGTTCTTCAGTCAGATATCAGGTTACAGCACCAATAGCTTCAATTAATTGTGCAATTCACTTCAGTTCATCCATGGAACCCCTCATGTCTGGAAGTAGTGATATCTGTAATTATAACTCATTATTTTGATCTCAAGTCTAGGATAGCCATCCTCTCATCAGCCCTGAAAGCTGCAGAAGCACAAAGTTTAGCATAATAGCTTCCTAGCCTAGTAGTCCATGGTTCAATTCCAAGTTGTATCTTAATTTTTACACCACAAACAACTCACTTGTCAACTCAGAATCACAAAATAGGTACCAGAACAAATCTAGGAAAGTAAGATATGCTAAACATCTCTAATGTGCCCCAAATGTCCATAAAAATACAGACCAAACATTGACCTCATCATGAAAAAGATTTTACAAACAGCCTTAATAATTACTAATTTATTGTATGGATAAATTAAACACTAGGCAAACTTTAGAAGACCTGGATTTTTATTTTAAAATGGCATTGAGCTATATAAAGCAGATCAACTCAGTAGCTTATTATGTTGACAGCAACCCTATCATGCACCTCAATGGTGTCGAGAAATTGAACCTTACACCAGTTGCAGATTACCTCAGGGTTACCTTATTGGCTGTTTTATGGCCAAATTTCTCAAATTTTGTCATTTTTAAAGACTACTGATCATCCATGAAATACCATGAAGTTTATTTTCCCCCATTTTGTCTATTTTGAAAAAATATTTTTTTAAACATATTTTTAAAACACATTTGGCCATGTGTTCTTGTTCAAGTTTGACTACAAATTGTGCTGCATGTTCTTATGTAGACATCAACCTGTAGCATGTCATAGGCCCTACATGTCCCAGACTGCTTTCTATCCATATACAGCCATTAGTGTCATACAGCACTGGTTACTATGCACTCATGTAACCACAAGAAACAGAGTGATGTATATGGCTCACATGACCAGGAATTAGTGACACTTAGGATAGCTATATTTCACTTTCTTTTCCTAAGCTATATTTTACTTCCTTCTTCTTCTTCTGCGTTCATTCTCAAACTCCTGCAGATTAGCAGGATGTAGTCTGGAGAATGGAATGCGTTGTGTCATGGTTTACAGCATTGCAAACTGGTTTACAGCATAAAAAAACTGTCAATGCTGCATTTTTCCCATTAGGCAGTTGCATGGTGGTTTCGAGTGACTTGTGTGATAAAGGCTGCATGCCCTTGCTGTCGCCATGTCATGTTCAGAGGGGGTTTAATTTACACTCCGAAAGAAAAGAACCGTCTTTACCAGGGATCAAACCTTCGACATCATGGATGTGAGACCGAAGCTCTAACCTCTTGGCCATGCTCCACACAACTCAGTTACTATATAGTGAAAAGTAATATATATAATTTTACTATGCACGCAACTTTTAAGTACCCTCATTGATTTCATGACAAAGCTCAGATTCTCAGAATAACATTAGAAGAAATCAAATTAAATTAGCAATAACATATTTGTCATTTTGAAATGAATGAATGTTAATAATTGGAAGAGATGTAAAACAAGTTTATAGAAACATAAAAATCATTTTTGAAAAATCAACACATTTTTAGCATTGTATACACAATTTTGAAAAATATGCAATTTTGTGTCATTTTTTAAAATCAACTATCTGGCCATATACAGCTCCAACCATTTGGCAACCCTGGCTTACCTTTCAAATATCTTGAGAACAATGGCTGGGAAATCAACCTCACTCAGAATTCCCAGCTTACAAAGGCAAAACAAAAATGCCACAAAGGAGAGCTCATGTCCTGCAGACATTCAAAATAAGTCCTTCAGTTGTTACAAAGGTAAGATCAAATATAACTTTACCTGGACTTATTTTCCAACACAAATGAACACACTAACTAGAAAATTATCTGAACACATGAAGTCTCTCACCCCTAACAATACAACACTAATCAACTATCATAATACAATACCACTAAAATATTACAACACCAATCAACTATCATAACACAATACCACTAAACCATTAATCACCAAGCCATCACATCACCAAACTATCACAGCACCACCAAAACTATTACAAACCACAAAATGTCACAACACACCACCATTTAATCATCATCTTCAGCAAAACATCATTATCTAATTACCACCTGCAGCAAAACACCATCTTTAACTATCACATCCTATGAAACATCATTATTCTTCCATCACAACCCATAAAACAACACTACCGATATTCTGCTAGTTCTCTCATGTGACATATTCTTTCCAGTACATGGTCTTCCTTGTGGATTCTCAGAACACTCCAAATTCTGGGCGAATTGACCTGCCACAGTTAGAGATATGTTTAAGTAATCTGATATATTGCTGCACCATCGTCGTCTTGGGCGCCTGCTTCCAGTGTTGCCGTTAACTCTGCCTTCAGCTATCAATCTTTCCATGTTGTTATATCTCTTTATATAACCAAAAAAACCACAGCTTTATTCTGTTATCACAATCCATAAAACACAACCCATTGTTAGATTTTCATCCCGAGCAACACATCCTCAATTCAACTATAACTTAAACAACACACGACTAATTACTACAACCAGATTACCCATTTGGCACCCTTACCAACACATAATCATCCACATAATAATTGACATTCCCTGACATACATTATTTCATAGTTAGCAATCTAGCTTGTTTTGTTTGTTTCAGCCCCAGAAATTGCAAGTGATAAATCTCATTTTCAAAGGAAAAATACTATTTCCAAGTGCAAAAAGGTGTTTCCTCTAGAGCTTTCTTTCCTACACAGAGAACTCTCAATGCTTGAAGAAGCCTCCTAGTTGGCGGGGATCTATGTGTACAAGTAAAAGGCATGTTCCAATATTTTCTATACATATCTAATCATATGACAGCTTTCAACCACTTGCTATAAGCATAAATATCTCTTCTTCTTTTTCTTCGTTCGCTCTCTGATTACCAACATAAAAGTTTGTGTGATTTCCGCCAGGGAGAGCGAAGTATGTTGTGCTACCGTTTGAGTTTGTGTCTGTGCCTAGCACATCCGTTTTCGGCATGCCTTTAATTCAGGTGTGCTTTCCTAGTCTGTGGCAGCCTTCCTATCTGTTGTCAGGCAGCAATGTGTGTGGACTCTACACCGTGAAGGTTTATCATTCACTGTGCCCTTGGACTGGGTGGTAATCTCAGGGGAGATGGTAATCAGGGATTTAGACTTTCATTTACTATATCTCTCTTGCATGAGGTGTTCCACTGCCAGAGAACTTGTCTCTCGTAATTAGAGATATTGTGCCTGTGCCCATCGGGTACTGAGCCTTTTCTCATTATGCATGAATGCTTCCAGTATAGGAAAACTCGACAGTAGAGTGGGGCCCAGGTTATATTCGCCGTCTTGGCCAAGGTATCATTCACTTGCATTGTGAACTCCTCATCCAAGTCTGAGTCTCCAAATATATTTAGGAGCACCAGAGACTAGAAGCTTGTTTTCGAGCTGAACAATACTTTAGTTCCATCTCCATGTAGTGTTTTCTCGTTCCACTTGCACTAGTCGCTGCCCTATGGCGCTGTACTGCCCTCTCATTGTACTCAATTTGTTATACTTACAAGGAGTATTGCATGACCTCTTGATATTCATGATGATATGAAAGATTAAAGGCTCTCTTGCACGAGTTCAATTTTATGCTGATCTTTAAAGGTGGCGGTGTCGATGTCTGAAACATTTGCCTACACCCTCGGTGATGGGAGATATGTACGCTCTGTATTGCTGTTCAGTAAAGTGTTTTTGCTTAAACCTTCGGTAATGGGAGGTATGTCCAAACAGCAACTGGTACAAGCTCACCAAAGTCGAGCAGCATCAGTCTTTGAGGCATGGAGGAATCTATCGCTCCTGCTTACTGTTGTATGATCAAGCTGTACTACACTTGACCTAAAAACAAAAAAGAAAGAGCAGAAAGTAAAATAATACAGAATATTTTCAATGAGAGACTGCAACATGAAAATACTGACCTGTACCGTAATCAATTCGTGTATCATTGCCAACACTTTCAGCCATGTATACAAATAACTCTGGTACAGCTGGTTCAAACTCAGGAGTCAAGATTTCTGTTAACAAAGCTGCACCTTTCTACAAAAAAATAAACATGATTGAAAATAGACAATAAATGTAAAAATGTATAAAGATTTCCTCCAAACAAACTTTAATGCATCATAGACTACAGTGTGTCATAGATGTCAGCCTGTCACATATACAGTGTATGAGATTTCAGTGAGTCACTGACTTCAGTGTCATCATTGTTGTTGCTTAGTTTGTTACTATGTCTGGGAGCACATTATTCAAAATTCTGATTAAAGCAGTGTTCAGACTTGGACTCTGGGCAACATAGAGGGTAGAGAAAATCCTTGTAAGTGAGGACACTGCAAACATAGCACAACTCAACTGTCGCCGTTGTCCAACATGGCTCATATTGAGATAATTGGATTAAATACTCAGGTCCAGTGCGAAGTTCCTCATTTGAGATATGCGTAATGTACCCACTCCTTGGGTAATATATGCAATGGCGAAGAGTCAAAATACACAGGCCACACCTGGCGATGGATTGGAAAGCTATCACAAGCAAATGAGGCAAGTGTGTGAGAAATGCACAGGTCAAAACCCAGACCCTCGACGTGTTTGGCATAGTAGCACCTCATCTAGGAAGGTGTATCAACCCTGAGTCTATTCTGACTCACCGTTACCCAACACAGCTCATACACAAGAAATTGGGTCTGGGACCTAGGAACATAAAGAGTGGTAATTGAATGGTCTTCCTACACAAGGAACAAATGGTTGCCTCGTCAGAGGAAAGACAAACAATGGATGACCCGAGCAAACTATCAGCTTGTCTCATAACATGTACCCTCTCTGAGTAGAAGGCTCTTCCAATAGACGACCAAAGCCGAATGCTGAAGTCTCCTAGATATGAAAGAAAGCTTGGAGAAACCTTCCTTTTACACACAGGAAGCAAGATCTAATCACTTGTAATTCCTGGGGTTCAAAACAAACAAAATCTTTGTACCAGGACAATATAGCACCCTGATTTTTCATATCCGCACTACCAGAAGACAGCTGAAATATTGTTCACTAGCACAAATATTGCTTTCGTTATGGTTTCTATTTTCTCCCTTAATTTTTCAGATGGTGCTAGCCTCTAGTGCTGTACTACTAGAGGTACTACCTTCACATGTACTCAATATACTACCTTACTTCTCCAGATACTTGCTCACTATTGAGTTTTTAGACATGACAATCAGGAAGTTCAGGCTGATCATTGTCTTTCCCTGTGCTGTTAGTGTTTGGCTGCGAAGCCGAGACATGCTATTCAGAGATATTATATGTCTTGTGAATCAGCTCATTTTATCTTGGTCACACTCCACGGACGAGATCGATAAAGTATTACCCAGATTGCTTTGTATGAGCCTCAAAACAATCTGTTTCCAGGATGTACCATAAGGAGATGCTGTTAGGATCTTTGTTATCTGCTAACCCTTGGATTGCACACGAGCAGTGAAAATTTCTTTGCAACTCCCACTTCACTGTTATTATAAAGACTACTTCACTGTTATTATACAGACTTCAGTATGTCCAGTGTTACAGACTCAAGTGTGTCAGACTTAATTGTCATTACACAGAGTTTAGTATGTAAAATACTTCTGTGTCTCATAAAACAGATTTCAGTGTCTCATAAATAAGATTTAATTGTGCCATAAAAAGATTTCAATGTTTCATAAAATAGATTTCAGTGTCTCATAAACAAATTTCAATATCTAATACAACAAATGTCATTCTCTTATAAAACAAATTTCAGTGTCTCATAAAACAAGATTTAAGTGTGCTGTACAAAAAAAATACTTTTGGGTGACAAAGTGTGAATCACAAGACATTAAATGTTGAATTTACAATCAAAATAAGACAACTTAATGGGACTAACAAAACTATCAAACATGTGAATCTAGTACAAATCAAACAAGTTAAAACACTGTCTTACACAAGAACAGGAACATAATGTGGCACTTACCTGTTTGAGCTGACTAAACCAAGTTCTGAAAGCTTTATTTCCAAACCTCTGTGGCTGATCAACAGGTGGTATTTCATCAATCCACTTGTCCAACTCCTCCAGAAGACTGTACAGTTTCTCTATTTGCTACAAATAGAAAGCCAAATAGACAGTGATGCTGTTCACGACGAAAATAACATTAGCTTCTCTCCAGGGCCACATAAAATGGAACAACCTATATGGAACAAAACAACAGCTCACAAACACATGTCACACAATAGCATTGGGTCAAAGGGCAAGAAACCATGGACCACTGAATCAACAACCAGCAAAACAACAGTGATGCTGAGGTCTAAGCTTGTATATATCAAACTTAGCTGCTCATCCATGACCATTTCTTACATTCACTTTTAAAATTCAGTTAAAGTTATTTTCTTGACTATGAGTTCGTAGATGGCCAATCAGCCCTATTCTGGCCGCAAATGTCCTTCGACAGTTCAGACATGGAATGACCACTTTAAATCGTTTTTGGTCTACCCGTGACTTTCTAGCTACTCTTCACTGATGAGCTGCTGCATTTCTTCTCTTTTCACAAGATGCTGTGCTTTTTTTTGACAGTAGAGCACTGTGTATGTCGATTTTGTGCAACTTCTTCCCATGTATCTTGGTCTATTTAAAAGGCTTTCAGTGAGGTCTTTAACGAGTCCTTGTAGTGCTTCTTTTCCGCCCCCTTGAGATTGTATGCCGTTATACAACTCACCATAGAGAAATATCTTTGGCAGTTGATAATCTGGCCTATGTAACAGATGACCTGCCAAACAAATCTGTACCTATATCAGAATAGTGTCAATACTAGGGATACCAGATCTGTAGTCATCTTTAAAGAAAACAGGAACCCGACTTACCTGTAATACAGGATATAAATCAGAAAACAAGAACTAGACTTACCTGTGATACAGGATATAAATCAGATAACAAGAACCAGACTTACCTGTAATACAGGATATAAATCAGAAAACAGGAACCTGACCTGTAATACAGGATATAAATCATAAAACAGGAACCCGACTTACCTGTAATACAGGATATAAATCAGATAACAAGAACCAGACTTATCTGTAATACAGGATATAAATCAGATAACAAGAACCAGACTTACCTGTGATACAGGATATAAATCAGATAACAAGAACCAGACTTAACTGTGATACAGGATATAAATCAGATAACAAGAACTAGACTTACCTGTGATACAGGATATGGATCAGATATTTTCTTGTTTTTTATGGAATTATTCAAAGCCAAGATAAATCCAACCAGATCATAATAAGCCTGAAACAAGAGAGGAATTACAACACACTAGTAACATTACTGTAAACTATTCTGACATGACAATATATTATTGTAAACTATAAAGACATGTAAAACATTACTGTAAACATTTCCCACACCATAAACATCAGACTACAATTATTCAACTCCTGTGTTATTCCATCATTGACTTATGGTAGTGAAAGCTGGAAATCAACACATACAACGGACCAAAAGTTAAACAGCATTGAAAACAAATATCTCCAAAAATTGTGGAACATACAATAGACCAATTTCATCACAAATAGCGACCTTAGATATAAAACACACCAAGAATATGTTTCAAATGTTATAAGAAAATGCAGATGGAAATACCTGGGACATATTCTTAGACTAGATGAAAACAGACTGAACCAGCAAGCCCTGGTTCAGGGTGGACTCCTGCGGGGAAATGAAAAAGAGGAAGACCCAAAACTACCCTAAAAAGCACCATACTTAAAGAAGGAGAGAAAATAGATTGCAAGTCCATACAAGAACTAAAAGTACAGGCAGCAGACCGCAACACATGGAGAATCAAAACCTCTGCACTATGTTCCACCTGTGGAACGAAAGGAACAAACTTAACTAACTAGGACATACAAAGATAGAAAAACTAACACACCTCATATAACCAATACTAACACTAAGGGCAATGTACTGTTAGTAATAAAACAAATAAATAGTAAAAATAGTAGACGTAAAATATTGTAAATAAAAAATAACAAACAAACAAAGAAACAATGACTTTTTCTACATTGCAATACAATAGGGACATTTATCACAAAATGAATAAATAAACAAGAATTTATCACAAACAATACACTAGAGCATTCACGGCACAGCATACCAGTGTATTTGATAAGAAAAGAATGAAACGGCAAAAATAATAATCCTGTGTAGTTTTTAAGCACTTACTAAGCTTGTTACAAGGGAGCAGACAATGCACCATCAACAAACAGAAATCAACAACAAGTAAGTCGTTAGGGAGAGGAGGGAATTTATTTATACTCATATAACCAACAGAGTTCATTCTGTTGTTGAACGATAATGCCTCACATTCCTTACAAAACACACAAAGGCACAATTTACTAGGGCAGTTAATAAGTTTGTGCCTTGAAATGTTCGTTATGTTAAGCTTCAGTATGATTGGATTGCACACAGATGCCTCCTCTTTTTCGTCTTCTCCAGCATTCTTTCTAAAACTACTTCAGATTGGCAGAAGGTAGTTAGGAGAAAAAAGTGTGTTGCATTTTGGTTTACAGCTTAGCTGTGATTTCTGGTCCTAATTGAGGACCTAATTGGCCCAACATGAGATCCTAATTATTTTGTCTATTCCACCACCATTCTTCTCTAGGTGTTCCTCAGTTTTCTAACTCTCCTCTTTCCCTGTGAATTCTAGTCCAGTGCTTAAATGGTTGTATTGTCAGGTTTCTTTCTGAGTGTTTCCTATTCATCTACATTTCTATATTTTATCTTTACCTCCACTATTGTGTTCTCATCCAAAACTTATAATTTGATATTCAACCTTACCTTACCAAATAAATAGACATCTATTGATAAATATCTGCAGCTGTGATTTTCTTTTTACTGGGTTACATTCCATGTTTCAGAACAATAAAGCAATACAAAATTCATATTTGCATTCGCTACATAGGCTCGAATATTCTATCCTATGGTACCATTACAAATTACGTAAAGTCAATACAGCGACACTGATATTTTTTTGTTTTATTTAATCATTGTCTGCATTTATATCAATACACGGATGATTACAAATGAAAGTGTAATATGTCCGCATTACTTCAGGCATGAATTTTATGTGTTATGGTGTCAATTTTGTCAGTTGTTCATAAGTTTTGAATGTGTGTTGTATGTGACACCATTTTTCCTTATTTTTTTCTATATATATTTTCAAACGATAGCGCAATTATGTTTCGTGCAAGTATAACTATTTATTTTACTTTGGTCACATTAATTATTGAAATCCAAACTGGCAACGTATCTAAGCCTTGCTTTGAAGATTTAAAAGTGTAAACTTGAACACCATTTTCTATGAAAATTATTGATCAAAGTTCTAGGTCTACCTTGAAATCTCAAGAGAACCACTTCTGAAGTTTTATGAATAACAAACATAGTTCATGTTAAGCAGATGTGGCCTATTTTTATGGAACTAATTTCACACATTGTTTAATGAAAAAAACTTTAGCTAAAGGCGTATACATCGCAACATCCATCGATCTGCACATAACACACTAAGATGCCCTTCTTCCCCACTCCTGAAATACCCTTTGGGGGGAGCTGAATTAACGCTAGCAGACGCTTTGAGTTTTTTATCTCCGCATCGCGGAAACTCAATGAAATCAAACCTACTATTAAAAAGATGTACTGTTATCATGTGACATTTGCCTAACATGTACCCAAACATAATTGAAACACTATGCTTATATACTATGTTTTTGTGTTTGTAATTGGATTATCTTCAAAATTTATACAGTTAGAGTGGAAGTTATTGATTCGTATGTTTGGTAAGTTCATATTTCATGCCCAAAATTATTTTTAATTTATACATTATATTTTATTTTTACAATTAATTTTTCAATAATAAATGTAATATTTGTCAAAATTAATTTGTGATGGTCACATTTTCTGTCCATTTATGTTTCAAAATATGTATGTTACATTACTATCTAAACATATTTAGAAGTACTATTTCTTGTTCTTGTGATGGATGTGCAAAAATAAAATTCCAAACAAAATTAATTCCATCCAAACACTAAAAATACTCCATAGTGAATGAGTTAAACAGAATAACCTTGTTTCCCTGGAACAATGCTGAGGAATCCCATAATGAGCAAAGTGAATTGAAAGCAAACATAGCCTGTATGTTAGTATTGCTATTCTTTTCTTCCCTTTTTCCACATTTAGGCCAACAATACATGAGTGATAAATGCCTCTAACCTTTTGAGTCTTGCTGGATACACTGTCCTGGACATGCAAAAAAAGTGTGCCTATGAGTAATGAAAGTCTGTTAAACTGATACTAAATTATACTATAATGAGGGTGAGGATGTCATAGAAAAATACAAGGATATATGTACAATCAACTGTCTACTAACATCATAGTGGTGCAGGAGTGGATCCATGCAATATGCAGAATTGCAAGAACAGCTGACAGACAGCTGACAGACAGGCAAAAGCTGGTACAAAAAAGGAACAATCCCATCACAGAATATCAGTGACTGAAGTAAAAACTCAAAGAAAAAAACAAGCGTACATGGAGCTAGAGAACAGGTAGCAACTTTCCACAAAATCCTATCCTACATCTGTACAGATCTTAGCAAACTAGTATTTCTAGGTTATGCACATGACACTGTAGACTACAAGCACATCTCCACAAAAACAAGGATATCCAAAATTATCAATGTCTATGTTAAAAGTCTTCAGACTCGTGTACACATTATGAAAAATCGGTACAGGAACAAATAAGGTAAAGTAAAGGGGGCAGACATTTTCCTGACTACACCACTCTTAGTGATACTGATGGCCACAGACATAGATCAACCATTGTATTCTCAACGGTGTGAAAAATTACTTGACTACTATCAGTAGGATGCAGCTCATCTGGAGGTCAGGTACAGATACAACAGGTGTATAACCAAAATATCCATCACCACGCAAAGGTTTATACTGTATATGTTTATGTTGTGTCCGTATTGGTCTTCCTAGAATGATTTCTTGTGTGTTCTATCAACAAATAAATAATTCATTACCTGTGACTTTTCCCATTGAGGAATATCCTCCGGAACCTTGATTTGCTTGACAGGAACAACAAATGTGTGAGTGGAAACTTTAATAATTTTACAGTCTTTATCTGGAAAATTTCAAATTAAAACATCAATAAATTGAGCTTTTATTAGGAGAATTTCAAATGAAAACATCAATACATTTTTATCTGGAGAATTTCAAACACCAACATCAATAAATTAACTATTTATCTGGAGAATTTTATGTTAAAATATCAATAAATGGACATAGTTAAATTTTTAAAATCGATAACTAAATAGTTTGTCTGGAGAATTTCAAAAGGAAATTCAATGATAGTTTATCTGGATAATTTCAAACTTCAATAACTGAAATCTATCTGGAGAATTTCAAGTGAAAAAAAAATCATTTCTGGTGTGCAGACTAAAAAATCAACCACATCAGGAAATGAAGCTCTATATATTATGTGCTAGAGTGCTCAATATAAACATTACCAGTTTGAGTAACATTGTTAGATTCAATAATGATGAATCAACAAAAAAATAGAATAAAAAAAAAACTTATGGATTACACATTTCACACCAAACAAATTTACTGACAACCTCAATAGAACAAGTATAGGTGATGATGGAGTAATCTCTTTAGCCATGTGCAGGTAGCTCTTGACAGCCCATGTATGGTTATGTTGGAATGGGGGGGGGGGGGGGGGGGAATGTTACAGATACATATTTCATTCCTGAAGATAAGCATTCCAGTAAAGCAGCATCCCAGGATCGTCACACCCTGCCAGGAGTGTAGCACATACTTCTCTGCTAACTATTTACAGCACTCATGTGTAGTATCTCATTCATTCATTTTCCTTTTGCGCTGAAGTTAGCGCATAGGGCAGAGCTCAGATCTCTCCAATTCTGTCTGTTCAAAGCTATTCAGTGCAGTTCTTGAATAGTATGGATATTGATTGTTTTACTTTCTCTAAGTATTGTTCTTCTGGGTGTTTCTTTTGGTCTACCCGTGGCTCTTTTGCCTGTAGGTATCCATTCAAGAGATTAGGGGTGTATTCTGTTGATGTCTGTGCGTAGGACATGCCCGATGTAGGACCAACAGCGTTTTCTGATAACATCTGTGATGAAATTTTGATGTGTCTCTTCTCTGATTTTATCATTCGATTTGAACTCATTCCAATGGGTGTTAGTTATCCTACGAAGACATTTGTTTTACTGGTATCTAGTATTTGAAGTATCTAGACCCCTACATATTTTGTACGAATCAATTATAATTATGCTGGTTTCACACAATTGAAGACTAATACATATTTACATATTTATAATATAATAAGACTTCAATGTTGAATTTGTCAGATCCTGTTCAACCTACTAGTATCTGGTGTAGCTATACAGTGTCACTCTGGAGATTACCTCAATAAATCTTCTAGTAGCTCAGTACTCATACAGATGTTGCCAGAGCCCAAATGGGGAGCTAAGAATAGCAACTCTGTTTTCCATGCATGTCATAAGAGGTGACTTAAAGAGGTTATAAGGTGAAGTCAGTTGTCTTATTCCATATATGGGCAAAGTTATCCAGAAGCCATGCTGAAGTTGGATGTGTCGGAATGAAAGTCACAGATATTATAGCTGTAAACGATAAGTAACACAACACATTCCAACACAACAACTTTGCAGGAGTTTGAAGAACGCACAAAAAAAGCAGAATTACCCATACACCGCTGGGTTGACTAGTAAATCTGCAATTATGATTAATTATCATTATAAAGTGAGGTGGTCTCAATGGTTGAATGTGACTCTGCATCCTGTCTCTTGCCTTTCGACCCGACATATCGGACTTCAGAATGGTTTTTGTGCCCCTTTTACTGTCTATGGAACAACCAACTCCACCCCCAAACATGGTCAACAAACAGATTGAGGTGGTAGTAAGTTATTAGTTTTAATTTATTATTAAGTTTAACAGTTTAAGTCTTCAAAGGACTCAACTTCACAACAACAAAGTGTGTGGTTACAGAAGACTGTGATCATTTAAATAATGAATTAATTCCTGCGATAAAAAGTAGTTCTCATATTAACAGGTTGTTCACTAAATAACAAACTACATTATCTAACTTCTAAGATCAAAGTCAAACGTAAGAAACATAGAGAGGATCCAGACCTTCTTGAGATTGCGATTCTTCCGATTTTGTGGACGACATGACTGGCGAGAATCAGTCAAGAAAGTAAGAGTAAGTTCTCACTGCTGGTTCTAGTTTAGCAATTTATTTAACGCCAGATGTATTTGCTAACTTGACAGCATGTTTCAAACCATCAGCTTGATATTTCGTTTCCTAGTAATGTCGTTTACACACTTAACACACACACCAACATCTGAACGTCTTGATCAGTAATCGTTACTGTCGGCTATTATTTCCATTTACAGTTTACAATAAGGCAGTGTTGCCAACTCGTTTGGCCAAAAAGTGCGTGTGCGTAACTAGACTAGAACACTATGATGATGATGATGTTCGTCCGTCGTGATCGACGATGACCAAAAACTCAACCATAATAATAATAACAATAAATAATAAAATAAAGTTAATAGTGCGTTTTTAAATGACTAGCAAGTCCAATGCGCGCACAAAATGTTCTTTTACAGAATTGACAACAATAGAAGGTATCTGTGTGAGGTTGAGATGTTTTTTTCTTTTCTACGTGTCCGCTTCTGTCTTGCAGTTTCTTGTCTGAATTCTTCTGCCGCTAGTGCTCCCGTTCTAATGCTGTAACGCCATGCTGTTCTATCCTGAGCGAGGCTCTCCCAAGCGCCTACGTCAATGTTAAGATGTTTCAAGGATGACTTGAGCGTGTCTTTGAAACGCTTTTTCTGTCCACCAGCTTTTCGAAATCCTGCCTTGAGTTCTCCATAATATATTTGTTTTGGCAAACGCGAGTTCTCCATACGCACAAGATGGCCTGCCCAGCGTGCCTGCGCCTTCATAAGTATTGTGTGGATGCTTATTGAGGTTGATTTTTCCAAGACCTCGTAGTCTGGTACTTTGTCCCACCAATGGATGTTTAGTAATTTACGTAGGCAGGTAAAATGGAAATGATTTAACTTTCTTGCATGTCTAGCATACACTGTCCACGTTTCGCAGGCGTATAGTAAGGTTGGTATAACAGCAGCATGATATACTTGTAGTTTGGTGGTTGTTCTTATACCTCTTCTGTCCCATACATTTTTGCGTAATCTGCCAAATACAGCACTAGCTTTTGCCAGTCTATTGTTAATTTCCACATCAATGTTGACATCGCGAGAGAGAGTGCTTCCAAGGTAAGTAAAATTGTCGACTACCTGCAGTTTTTCCTGATTGACGATGATGGAAGTAGCAGTATGTTGGCTATTTGATGTTGCTTGGTGCATGACTTCTGTTTTTTTGGTGTTAATAGTGAGACCAAAGTTGTTGCAGGCCTTTGAGAAGCGGTCTATGGTGCTCTGCATGTTTACGACAGAGTCAGCATACAATGCACAGTCGTCAGCATAAAGTAATCCTCTAACAGTACTAGATTTAGTTTTCGTGTTTGCTTTTAGACGACGTAAATTGAAAAGAGATAACCATGAACCAACTAAGATTGATTCACACTTTGTTCTCTTCATATTTAATTAGTAAAGATAACTAAATAAATGGGTTGAGAAATGACTAGCGCTGAAGTTGGTTTATAGTGTGGAAGAACACTATATAGTAGCATAAGACTCGTGCCAATAAAATACTACTAGGCACTAGCATTTTTGGGAAAGTTCTAACCTTCTCCACAAAAATGTTGCAAGATATGGCATTACTATTCATTGCTATACGTTAATATTAGAATGATTCGGAATATCAGAAAGAAAATACTTCTTCATTTTCTGTAATTTTTTCCTTTTGTCTGTCTATCCCTATATGGAAGCTGGTTGATAGCATCCACACTTGCCGTTAAGCATACGGGGGGAGTTGTAAGTATGAATATTTTGCATGTTGATGTTCAAGGTCTGAGTCGTACTGGTCGTGATGTTATCGATTCATCTCTTTCTCAAACTTCCTTTTGCTCTGTATCCAGCTGATCGTTTGTTATAAGCTCTCAGTGATAATTGACTTGGGTTCTCATAAGGTGACCAAACCACTTTATCTGCTGAAGTTCTATATATTCGATACAAGGCATTATTCCTACTCTTTTTAAGATATCCTCGTTTCTTACTCTGTCCAGTTTGGTGACCATAACTGCTTTTCTTAAACACTTCATCTCACATGTGATGATTTTTCTCTGCTGCGAGGAAGACCATGTTTCACACTGGTAACAAGGTGTTAGTATGAAAATGTGATATATATATTTATCTATTTATGTCCATATTGATCTTTAGATCCAGGATTAATGGTGAAAGTTGAAAGTCACTGCGTTTGCTTTCTGACATCTTGATTCTATATCTCTGTCTAGTTCCCCATTTTCTGAAAAAAAGACATCCTATCAATTTGAATTATTTTGTTAGTTTCACTGCTGAATCATCTATTGTGATATCTATTACTGTTAGTGACTTGCTGATTTTCAGAACTTTTAAATGTTGATTTTCATGTTATACTTTTTACAAGCTGCTGACAGTTCATCTGTGTGGAATTGCATGTTTTCTATGTCATTGTATATCAGGCTTTGATCGTCGGCGAACTGTAATGTGCTAAAATAAATTTGGACATTGTCAAGATTTTGTAAACTATTTTCACTGGATGTATATCTTGTTTGGTTCTATCTTCGCCCTGTTCATATGTCTTTGTATATGATGTTTTATTACTGTTTTAACAAGTATTTTATCATGATCCAATATTATAGATTCACTTCACTACTCTACAATGAAAGCAGCAGTCTCACTTATTATAGATTGCATACCGTGAATAGTGACACATAAACATTTTCTTGAAGATTTTTCAATGGTCAATGAATTTTTGGCTTTTTTCGTCTTTTCGACGGTTCTTTGATCTGTTTGTGTGTTTATGTTGCATTAGTCCTATAACGAAATCGTCTTTGAATTTACATATGTTTTCCGTGTAGGGCCTAAGTTCTAGTAGTCTATGTCACTCAAAAGTGTTTCACAAGTTTCTGCACATTTGCGCAATACTGATTTCCATGCACTTCAGTTTTTTCCCCACAATTGTTGTCAATAAAAGATGAATTTCCTTGAGCATAGGCCTTCATGGGCATACATACATCTTTGTATCTCAGAAGTGACCTGCTTCTAGCTCATTTCCTTTCGAACGTTCACAAAACTAAAACTCAGTGGGATACAGTTGTTGTAGCCTATAATCTTCGTACCTTACCCTGTCATTTGCTGAGTGTTTCCATTAAAGATAGTAATTGTGTCAGCAGCAGCACCTTTTTGATTATGATTATGTCCTGCGACATAATGTTTATTATGGTAAATAAATCTAACAAAATGTGCATTCACCCGTCCAAAAGATTATTCAGGAAATTTACAGCAATCTTCCTCATTAGTTGCCTCTTGCGCGATCAATAATAAGTAACATAGCAAAACAAATAAAACAGGTGAAACTTGGAAGAGAAAAAAATAATGGAATTATGTTAACCACTGGTAATACATATTATTCTTCTTCAGCGTTCATTCTCAAACTCCCGCTGGATCTCTCTTGTAGCAGGACCATGGTCCTACCAGATTTCCAGCAGTCTAGAAAATGGAAATAAGTTGTGTCACCGTTTTATTTGCGTAAATGGTCCGACACATCCGTCTTCGGCCGCGGTAATACATATAATAACACACAAATCGATGTTTCGATCAAAAGACCTTTATCAAAAACTAGCTCACAACTTCTTAATAATTTTGCGCGTTCATAGATTATTGTTTGTTACCATTCTTTATGATCTTTTTTTCTGACTCTGATAGCACATGACTGATTTTCGTATATAGGCATACATAATAATAATAAGACCCATATCCCATCATGAGTTGGGATGCCACATTATAGAATTCATTATAAAATATCTTTACACAACTCTGTATTCGGCCATTCTGACGGGTAAAAAAAATATTACGTCTGAGCCATTCCTTGATGCTGTCAATCTCTGACTTTCTCTATTGCCCCTTCTCCCCCCTCAAGCATTCCGTGCACACACAAAAAATGTACGTTCAAACTAAGCAAGTTTTCGAGGTTTCACCTCAGCCAAAAGTGGTTCTTGATAGCTTTCAAGCCAGTGTATGTATTTTCCACATAATAAATATATGTTATCAATGTTCTACATAACTTATTTTTAACAGGCGTCTGTGGCACTTATATTCAAATCCCGAATCTTTCTCTTCGTGACTGCATTTAATGTCCAGCTCTCATGTTCATACAAAAGAATAGTCAGCACTAGTGATCGCTTTACATTGATCTTTACAGTAGTACTGATCGTACTTAACAAACACATTCAGCCTTGCTGTGTTAACCATTGCCATCTCAAGTCTTAACTTCAACTCATTTCCAAAGTTGTCGTCATCAAGTATTTCAGATGCAAGATATTTGAAGGTGGTAACATTTTTAGATATTCTATTCTAGCAATTAAATCTTACATATACGTAAATATTGCACGCTGTATGACGGTCCCAGTATGCTGTTGATTGACCATCAATCTTCCTCGCCCACAAAACCTCTTCTTTCTAGCGACACCACATTTCAAACCAAGCTAAATTATTATAGTCATGGGACAAGATTCATCGTCACTTATACAGTTATTTGTACGTGGATTTCCCCGTATGGCGCTCAAAAATGTCTGCCCGATCCATCGTTCCGCCAACAGCCGTAGTAGTCGCGCATGCAGCCAACCTATCCATTCTCTCATTACCCCGGACTCCCGCATGTATCGGCAGAAAAATAAGCCATTTTACGAGCACATTCTTCACTGCATCCAGCCACTGTTCCAGAATGTACCCCGCCTGCACTTTTACAATCAAACCTAATAGCTGCTGCGGCTTAGTACATGAAGAGTTATCTTCATCCACGACGACATGTTGCTGCAATGGGACCTACCTTTACTTTTAAAATCACTAATGTAAGTGAAAAACGCTAAAATGGCAACACTGAAAGAACATCGGCAGTGTCCAGTTTCCTTACAACTAACTATCAAACTCAGCTGTGAACGAATAGTTCGTGACTATGACAATTAGAGATGATCTTTGCATTGATCGTAGTATGAGGGAACAACGAATGCGCAGATGAATCAGTAATTACCTATAGCGAGTTATATTCGCAATTCTCACTGCCACCATGAATATTCTACCATGGTGGATTGGTCGGCAATCTGTAGTTCTCTATCAGGTATTGCATCTAGTAATTTACACATCAATGCAAAATCCCATTTACTAAATAATATTAACGATGTTAATATTAAGAATATAATATTAACGATGTTATAGAGCCTATTTATATTTGCATTCTGTAATGTATAACTATGAAGAATAATAACAAAATGGCACAGTTAAATTTATATTGAAATGTGACGAAAGACCAGAAATGAGCGTCACGGTTTAGAAGAATCTATCAAACAACAGAGAACTGAAACTGTCACACGTCGAGTATTTGCTGATTTACGCAAGGGAGATTAGGAGCACCCGTGCATGTAGTGTCCCGTAATTATGACCCCCAGATCAGAATATGACTACTAATCTATTCTTATAAATAACCAAAATATCGGAGGATGTCCGACAAAATGGAGAGTGCCGCAGTAACCAAACGCATAAGTGGGAAATACTAAATGAGATAGAAAGGCTACTGTAAAATACCTAACTATCAATAGTAAAAAAAAAATTAGAATAGAACTAGACTTTTTTCTACGTTGCGGTACAACAGGGACTTTTTTCAAGAAATAAACAACAATCAAAAATACAAAACCATAAAAATATTGACGACTAGAATGACTTGGTATTTTTATAGTTTTTTTTTTTTTTTGATTGTTGTTTGTTTCTTGAAAAAAGTCCCTGTTGTACCGCAACGGAGAAAATTGCATTTTTTCGTATTTTTTTTTTTTTACTCTTTCGTTAGGTATGTCTATTTTTTTTACCTCATTTAGTATTTCATATATTCTTAATTTGGTTTCCAATGATTAAACCGGCAATAGCCCTCTGGTCAGAACAATGTTTAGTAAATGGGATTTAATTAGATAAAATACACAAAAGAATTAATAAAAATGCTTAAAGATCATGTTCAGTAAATTATAAATTTTACTATTAGTGTTGTTATAAGAAACCAACATTTAAACATTTATATTAGGATGCATTTTATACTGACTTTAGATCATGTATGGATTACATAGCTAAAACTATCGTAGGGGATGTAGCTCAGTGGTAGAGCGCTCGCTTCGCATGTGAGAGGCCCCGGGTTCGATCCCCGGCATCTCCATACATTTTAGTTTTATTTCTGTTGGTTTTTTTTCCAATACACGTTCTTATAATTTTTAATCTTATTTTATAATTTTTAATCTTATACCGCGATTTTCTGAGAGATTGAAATGAAAGAGTTTTGGAACTACCCGTGGACGTTTGAGAAAGTTGAGATTTAGACGGTATACGGAATTAACCGACAACGAAATCCATCGGCATCTGCTGGTTATCTGATGCCTGGTTCAGTAAATCACACACACCACGCAAAGCCGACGCTGATACCTCCTCTAATGAGAATTTTAAATTAAATTAATGTCATGTTTAAAGACACATAAGAACAAGAACATGATGTTCGTCCGTCGTGATCGACGATGACCAAAAACTCAACCATAATAATAATAATAACAATAAATAATAAAAATAATAAAAGTTAATAGTGCGTTTTTCAATGACTAGCAAGTCCAATGCGCGCACAAAATGTTCTTTTACAGAATTGACAACAATAGAAGGTATCTGTGTGATGTTGAGATGTTTTTTCTTCTCTACGTGTCCGCTTCTGTCTTGCAGTATCTTGTCTGAATTCTTCCGCCGCTAGTGCTCCCGTTCTAATGCTGTAACGCCATGCTGTTCTATCCTGAGCGAGGCTCTCCCAAGCGCCTACGTCAATGTTAAGATGTTTCAAGGATGACTTGAGCGTGTCTTTGAAGCGCGTTTTCTGTCCACCAGCTTTTCGAAATCCTGCCTTGAGTGCTCTATAATATATTTGTTTTGGCAAACGCCAGTTCTCCATACGCACAAGATGACCTGCCCAGCGAGCTTGCGCCTTCATAAGTATTGTGTGGATGCTTATTGAGGTTGATTTTTCAAAGACCTCGTAGTCTGGTACTTTGTCCCACCAATGGATGTTTAGTAATTTACGTAGGCAGGTAAGATGGAAATGATTTAATTTTCTTGCATGTCTAGCATACACTGTCCACGTTTCGCAAGCGTATAGTAGGGTTGGTATAACAGCAGCATGATATACTTGAAGTTTGGTGGTTGTTCTTATACCTCTTCTGTCACATAAACATACATGGAAACTACAACAAGTAAAACAGTATCAATATCTTGGACACATAGTCACAAATGATGGCAGATGTGAAACGGAAGAAACGGGAGAATAGGAATGGCTAAAAGTACCTTCAATGACATGAGGAAATTATTAATATCTAAACAAATTACAAACAAGTTAAAAATGAGAATTATAAAATGCTATATCTATTCTATATTAATGTATGGCTCAGAAACATGGACACTAAATAAACAATTAGAAGACAAAATTGATGCCTTTGAGATGTGGGTATATAGAAGAATAGGGAGAAACAAACAAAGAGATACTAAAAATACTTAATATGAAGAAACAATTACTAGTCACAATGTCGAATTCACAATGATAACGGTTGGAACGTATCCAGAATGAAGGAATGCGAATTATTCGGGGCTGCACAAAGGATACTCCTATCTCAACAATGAGATACATGCTCAGATGTTTGTCAATAAATCAAAGACATACAGTGGCCTGACAAAAGCCTATATGCGTGTTACATCTGATAAAGGTCACCCATTACAAATAAAATTGCCTACATCAAAGGGAGGTGAATAAAAAGAGGGATGTCTTCGATGGCACAAGCAGAGATGATAATCGGGCAGGCATGCGGATGGCTGCACCATGAATGGGCAGCATACTAATACATAGATACCTCTGCCTTTCAGTCTATCTATTCGCTGAAACCCTTTGTTGCCTTTCGGCGTCAGGGGTAGAAGGGTTTTCTGGAGGCGGCCCTTCTTTGTGCTCAGTACATTGTGGAATTTGTCGCCTCTTTTATTTCAGTGGTCCATCGTTTTCGTCGTCGGCCTCTAGGTCTACCTTCACTGTATCTGTGTAGCATAGCTTGCTGTGGTACGCTATCTGATGATAGTTTGCTGATGTGTGCAAACCATTTCTTCTTCTTCTTCTGCGTTCGTTCTCAAACTCCAGCAGATTAGCAGGATGTAATCCGGAGAACGGAATGCGTTGTGTCATGGTTTACATCATTGCTGCGATATCTGCGCCTTTCGGCATGACACATCCGACTTCTGCATGGCTTTGGATCACTGACCCTATATGGGATGGGACAACCAACTCCATCCCATAACCTCCTAAGTCGCCTTTTACGACATGCGTAGAAGGTAAACAGTGTTGCTATTCTTTGCTCCCCTTTCGGACCCCGGCAACACACGGGCGTGCAAACCATTTGATCTATTGTCTCTTAATATCTTCCAAGATTGCAGTGGTGCCGGTTCTTTGTCTAATATCCTCATTCTGTCTCTTAATGATATCCTTAGAATTCTGCGCAAACATTGCCCCCCTGAACAATCAAATTGCACCCCCCCCCCTTTCCTATAGGGCGTGGGCCCCACGTTTGGAAACATTGCTCTAGATCATGCTTCACTTTACACGAGAGAGCTAACTGTGTCGTGGGTGATCCGTGTCAGAACTCACTAAGAGGTACCCTATGCATTGGCATTCCACTTTCATCACATCAAGTTCCGCCTTTGCAACAAAGGTTAATTGTAACGGGCTTCCAAAATCCTCTGTCCTTTGACGTGGCAAGTGCTCTCTGTTCGACTTTTATGCCCAACCTCTGCCTCAACTCTATCTTCAAGTAAAGTCTTCAACAGGGCAAGGTATCACGTGGTAAAACTCAAGTACGGGAAGTGTAAAAGCATGTAATAAATAAGATGTAACGATCGGGGTCATGTGCACTTTGCTTCTATCAGTCAGTCAGTTTCTCTTTTGCCAAGTTTGGCATATATGGTGGATGTCATAGTTCTCCATGCATGTCGGTCAGTTGTTAGGGATTTGCAGGTCTTGTGCATTTATGCCTGTTGATTTTAATTCATTCATAAATGGTCTTCTGATAGTTGTTTTTGAGCTTCCCTGTTTTCTTTACTCGTCTGGTGTCCACATGAAGGCTTGTCGTGGTCCCGTGGAATTCTGTCTTCCTTCATTCTAAGTACGTGGCCGATGTATGTCCAGCGGCGTTTTCTGATGATGTTCGTCACATATTTTTGTTTTGTATCCTCTCTTAATATATCGTTGGATTTTAAGTCTTTCAATTACTTAGTATTTATCTTTCTGAGGCATCTATTCCCGAAAGCAACTAACTTCTTATCCATTATTGCGGTAGATTTCCAACTTTCACAAAGAGTAAACATGAGACCGCAGTAAAACTTTAGGGTTCACACTTTAAAAAATGTTTTGATTATTTGTACTAGATGAACAGTAATGGATCACAGATGAACAAAGAGAAAATGAAAAAATGACATCTAAATAATGTATCTATACATGAACTTTGAACCTATATCTTTATATGAACTCTGCCAATAAGAGAGTGCCTACAAAACAACATAAAATTATGGAATGTAAACAGAGTACGAAATACTGATGGCAGCCAGAAATAGTTATGAATAAATTATGTCGTCTTATTGTATGCAACGTTGACAGTGTAGCAGTGATTAATTCAAATATATTCGTGATCAACAAATGTAACTATTAAACTTGACCTTACTAGAGTGATATTATTATGGTGCGACAGTTTGTATTTGTTAAAGTAGGCCTTATATTATTTAAGTAAGTTAGCACTGAGTGTGAATAGTCAGTAACACAACTTTTACTTTTAACAACAATCAATGAATGATCATCATCATGAACAGCCTGGTGTTTGCCAGCGTAGATTTATTGATGCATCTGCTCAATCATTACATGGATAAAATTGTTTTGTTAATTTTATGCAAAATAGGGCATATGCTATGTCTAACTTGTAGTCTAGCTAGACTTCGTCACTAATAATGAATGTATGTATAATTAATCTAACCTCTTACTTTAAGGTCTAATCATAGGGTACGTGGAGGCAAGACGGAGCACTTTTCATGTAGAATTAACTATGAGAGACCAAACTGCCATCAGTGTATAGCTTATCTATCCATCTAACATTAGTGAGGGGATTTAAAACATACAGCTACGTAGACAGTAGAATGATATTTTTGAACATAGGGGCATATCTAAAAAACAAAAACCAATTGCCCCATGTTTGGGTCACAATGGTGCAGACAAAAAGGTGAAATAAATAAGTACGAAAGTAACTGAGAATCAACAAAAACTGCATAATAACTGCTTCACTGTTGGTCTTCACATAGTTGGTCACATTGTGTGACAATTATAACACACAAAGACTAGGCCTGTGTACATTTAAGTAACTTTGATCATCAATAAAATTATCAATACAGAGGGTACATGGTAAGATCAGTCTTGAAACTGATCATGCCTCTGTAGTGTGAAACAATACTCAGCACAGGCGTTGGTAATTTCTTAACTATGTCGGTCTCACTGAAAAATAATTCATCGGCTGTGCTGAAGAACCATGGTGATATTGGGACTACAGCATGGCTTCTGGATCAGATTGACACTATATAGGATGGGACAGCCAACAACACCCAAAAAAGGTTCTTAGTCACCCCTTGTGATATGCATGGAAGTTACCTGTGTTGTCATTCTTTGTTCCCCTTTAAGATCCTGACCACACATGGGTTTGAATATGTATTAAAAAAATAGTGATATATAGGATCAAATCAGCAAGTTTTAGGTTGTAGTGAATATCTAGGCAATATATTATGTTCAGTATGTTGCCAAACAATTGAACTTGTAAGCATTGCCTCTGCTATTTGTCTGCAAAATTGTAACTATTTCTATCGTATCTTTCAGTTTACACATTGCGTTTTATCAATACACCCTTCAGTTTCCAATAGTTTTCCATTGTTTCAAAATCTCTCACATCCATAGTTACCTAATTTACATAAAATCAGGGAAAGATAAGTAGCATTGAATCGGCAAGCATAAAGCATCTGCCACCTATATAAAAAAGCAGTTGTGCTATTGAATGGACAATTGCATTAGTTTAGACTTAGGCTCATGATGAGGCTATATATGATAGTTTCCTATGCTATTGACTGTCTAGCTTGGCATGATCAGCTCAGAATGGGCTCACTAACACAAAAGCTTTTGACAAAGTTAGACATTCCACTTTCTCGAAAATTTCAAGATTGATAGCAAACATCTAAGAATAATCAAGAATATATATTGGCAACAAACTGCGGCTATACGAATGGATAACCAAATTGGATATTTTCAACAGATAACACAAAACAAAAATTGGAAAACACTGTCCAATTTATACAAGAAACAACACTGAAGATATAGACATTATTAGCGAACAAAAGAAGAAGAAGAAAACATAAAACAAGGTGTCAGATATGTACTTTCACCAGATTTATTCTCTATGTAAAGTGAAAATATGTTGCAAACAATTGATAGTATTCCAGGAATTTCAAGCGGCAGACATAACATATATAATTTGAGCATGGCTATAGATGCGTTTTCAGTAGTTGAGGCGAGTTTACCTAAAAGAAATTTGTTTCAACATAAAATAGGTCATTTAAGGTTGCTGTTTTTTTTGTGTACATTGGTAGTACTAAAAGTTATGTTCAGATTTGCTTGGGGGGATGGGGGGTGATGTGTGAACAACCCAAACTCCCCACTCCCTTATCTACGGACTTGAACATCAGATATTCAGTTGACATTGTTCTGATTGTCAAAAGGGATAAAGATCTGCAAGAACTAATCCACATAGTAGTAGAAGAAAGCAAAGAGAAAGGCCTTTTCCTAAATAATAAGACATCAGAAGTGATGGTTGTTTGTAAGAGACAAAATTCCCCAGCGTTCATGATCAAAGTGAATGACTCAATACTCAAATAGGTACACAAGTTCAAATATTTAGGAACAACGACATCAGATGGAAGAAGTTCAACAGAAATAAGAAACAGAATTGGGCAGGCAAAGGAAGCATATACAAATTAAAAATATGCTGTGTAATATATCTCTGTCACTAGAAATAAGGAAAAAAGTTCTTAACACGGATTCTAATTGTTGTCAAAAAGACAAAACCATTATTTTGCAGAAAAGGAAAACAACAAGGGTGATGTTTCAAAACTAGGTTTTGTTCTATATATATATATATATATATATGCTAACTTCAGCGTCAAAGGAAAATGAATGAATATATATATATATTCTTGGAGAGAATATATTAAAAAAATATTTAAAGTACATTTAACCTTTAGCAAGCCGGATTAAAAAATACAAAACCTCTTCCTGCCACCGGATTCTTTTTTGAGAATTTTCATCTTTTCTGGTTGGTGTTACTGAAATGCAATAACTTTTTTGTTATTCGTGATAAAAAAAAAAAAATTTTCCGTGCAAATGCAGAATTGAATACCGCAAATGTATGTATATTTTTTACATTTTTATGTAACATACCCGGGGTTTGCGCAGGAAGTGAACACCTTTTTTGCGCAAAAAACCAACAGAAACAACAAGACATGGGTGTTCGGAAAACTCAATAACATTTTTGTTATTAGAGCTTTTAAAATAATATCAACACATGTAAATGCAGAATTGAATACTACAAATGGGTGTGTAATTGGTTTTTTTTTTATGTATCCTACCCGAGGTTTGCGCAAGAGGTGAAGACAATTTTTATTTTAAAATTACATAAAAACACACAACACAAATGACTTACCCACTGGCCATGCAGCTCTGGAGTAAACCTACAGGCTGTGCTGCTCTCCTACATGCTGTGCAGCTCAGAGGAACAATCAATTTTGAAATGTACCAATGTGTGGTATCTATGGAAGCAGGGGTAGGGGCACAGAGTGATCTGACATGCTGCGCACACGTACTGAGTCTGGTGACGCTTCTTTGACCGATCTGAACAGACTACACAGTCAGGAAGCGCAGGCTTGCCACTGGACAACCGTTTAGGATTTATAGCAATATGGTGTGTTGGTCCTATTGTCAATCATGCTTTCATCGATACTGATTTCTTTGGAGAGGCCATAATACTGTTGGAACAGAGGAATAAGTTTGTCAACAAACCCCTGTATCTTGAACGCCTTGCTGTGACCCGGTTGCCCTCGTGCAACAGCTGTTGTGTTGTCTACAAGATGCAGGAATGAAAGAATAGCTAAAAATCTATTCCTACTCATGATATTCCTGAACCCAGGCATCTTGATGAGACCATCATTAGACCAATACAATTCAAAGGAGGAACGTTTGGTCAGTCCCATCAAGAGCACCAAAGCAACAAAAGCTGTCATCTCATCAGCTGTGACTTCCTTCCACATCTTCACACGAGATGCATTGCCGGCGGCCTGTCCCTTCGAATCACTAACCTGCTTAGCGTAACGATTAGTTTCAGTTACCAACATGTTCACAATATCATCTGTAATAAACAGACGAAACACGTCTACCGCACTAATGTCATCAGCTAAGCCTATAGGTCCAACAACTTCATCGAAGTTGCTAAGCCAATCATGGCTATACCCCGAAGGAACACTAGAATTTCCAACAATTTCTTCTTCCAATATGTCGTCATTGGCCACGCTGCGAACTAAATCAGTATCACTATTATCTCTATCTAACAACACATCATCTATTGGAGCGATATCTGCATCTGTTAACGGCACACTTACCTCCTCACCCGAATCGGGATCCATTACGAACGCAAAATAAATTGTATCCATTGTAGGCCTAGGTTGCTGTCGGAAAATGCGATGGAACAATGTCTGGACGCTACAGTAAATTATATCAAATAGACAGGGCGGACGTGAACTGGTACCGGCTTCGATTGCGCATGCCCTGAACTACATACATGCTGTGATTGGGCTGTTGTAGGCCTATTTGGCACAATGTCTCATTGAGCGAGTGCACTTGACAACGGTAAACAGCAGCCATCTTTTTTTTGTCAATCAGACTTAACGACGGCGCGGTGAAGGTTAAAGTATTTAAATATATGAACTTTTGAATGTTAAAAAAAAACATGTAAATAAGATCATCTAATGTTGCCAATAAAATGCTGGAACATATAAAAAATGAATGATAATCTGATTTGTTGATGCTATTTTTAGTTTGCCACAAACAGTGTGGCCATACAGATGCATTTTGTTCCAGACCCCCTGTGTTCCTGAGAATACTTCTATACTTGTACAGGATGTTAATTGTTTTTTCAATTGGTCCATTCTCTGTGACCTGAGTACACAGGTTGATTGTCTTGATGAGATCACATCTTTTTTAATGATGTTAGCCATTACAGAAAATGTGTTTATTTGAATTGCAAGGTGATTCGGTGCTGCAAGAACGGACCTGGTTCAATTCCCGTCAGTTGTGATAATTATTTTCATTTGTCCTCATGCTTCCTACTTGAATATTTTAATCAAGATTATTGTTGGCTCATTGCCATGCCATAATGTCAGACTAATATTTTCTGATATGATTATGTAACCCCTGTCTCCATTTGCCTCTTTCAGCACATCATCATTAGTTTTTCTAGTTGCATACTCTCAGAATTCTTCTATAAAACCATATCTCAGGGGCCTCAAATTGTCCACTATTTTGTTTATTTATAGTTCAAGACTTACCTCCGCATCTTAAAATCAGTGTTATATAGATCTGAAAAACGTCTTCCTCACTTCTATTGACAGGAACATATTGTCTTTCATATGTCTCTATTGACAGGGACAAATTGCACAGTACCGAAATATATTTTTAATGATTGAGAAATACAAAATTTATTTACAATTAAAATAAAAACTATCTTTCTTTAATAAGTTGTATTTATGGTTCTGATTGCATCAGATCTGATTTGAATGAAGTTTTATTATAACACGGAAACAATTTAACTTTAATGGTGGTTTATGTTGCATAATTATTACAGGACAAGATGTGTGAAAACTGAAGACGAACCAGAACACATGTGTTAACTGTCATTCATGATCAGCTATGGATTAGCTGCAGTGAGCAGTTCCTACTTCAGGCAGCATATGTGATGCAACATTTTTCATTATGCTCACAATGTTCTTTCACGTTATGACTTTTATCACAGGAGGGAGTCTTATATCATAAAAACATCTATCAACAAGAAATAGAATACCTCAAAATTAAGCTGGCACAGAAGTCATCTAATAAAATTTGGTTAGTAACACATTTTGTGTTTATTGTTGTATGACGAGTTAGTTAGTTAGTCATTGGGTCATCATCACTGCAAACTGGACACGTCCATAGTTGCTCCTATCTCTCCCTGAGTGTATCCGCCATTACACTTCTACTGACAGTACCGGTCCTATGCTGGTTGACCATCATTCTTCTGCACCCTCCAAAATGTTCATGTCTAGCAACACTACATTTCAAACCCTGATCTTTAGTCCTGGTCATTGAAAAGAAATCATCATCCACACTAGTCTCACTCTCGCGTGATATATCTCTTAAGGAGTTCAAAATGTCAGCTTGATCCATTGCCCTGTGCCACAATCGCGCATGATGCCAGTTGATCTACGCTTTCATTGCCTTGAACACCCACATGCCCCGGCACGAAAATAAATGTAACCACTTTCAGCCTTGCCTTTCTCAAGGCCTCAATCCACTGTTCACGAATGAGACCAAATTGTACCTTCCTAATCATACTCATAGAGTCACTCAAAATGCAGACCTGCATTACCTTCTGTGTGCATACCCATTCAAATTCCATGGTCACCGCCATAGTCTCCATGGTCATGCTACTCATAGTAACCGCAAAGGCCCCACTCTCCTAACTGGTCGTTTTAACTGTGCACTGATCTATAAAAGTCCAAGCACTGCGAACATATGTAATCACAGATCCATCAATGTATATAATCACATCCCTCTCTTTGGTATTCTCACTGACCAAAACCTGCACGTCTTTCTCCATAGCTCTGGGATACAATTCTCTGCTATGTGATATTACTACTCTGAAACGAGTTTCAAAACATTCCTTATTCTTTCTCTTAGCGATATTCCTAGGATACTGTGTAAGCATGTCATTTCAGCTGTCACAAGTTTACGTTTGTCTTGTGCGGTTGTTGTCCATGTTTGGCTTGGTAGCACAGCATTGGTATAATAATCATTTTGAATCTTGTCATGTTATTTTGGTATTTAATTCTACATTTTTGTTTCTGAAGATTGGTGTCATTTGCTTATGTCTTGGTATGCTGTACTACATCTATTGTGTATTTCTTTGCTGCTCTTGCTGTCTGTTGCATGTAGTCTCAGTTTTATTTTGTGGTTCGATTCTTTCCATTCTGTGTTTGTGCTACCCTACCTAGATAAACACATTTTAGTTGAAATGTCAATCCTGTGTATTATTCAACATAAAACTGCTATTTAAAACTTTTTATATTTGTGTTTCAATATTTACTATCATATCTAGATAGCAAAACTTACATACTGTTATTCCATGTATAACCCGAGAATTTTTGGACAAAAAAACAGAGATGACTTCATACTCCTCACTTATAAATTACGTCCAAATCGCAGTAAAAAAGGAGAAAAACACTTTAAAAAAAATTCCAGTAACATGTCCCGATATATTAAGCCAGGATAAAATGAACCTTTTTTAGAATAATTTCCCGGAAACGCTATTTTTAGCAATGGGTATTACCGGGTTTTTTTTTACTGTTTATAGTACATATATTTCTATCATAAAGGTTTCAATTGATCATCAAAATTGGTCAGAAAAGTATACCAGTATCTGATGTTATTTATTGACCAAAATACAGTAATGGTCTGTGGAAAAAACAAATGAAATACCATAGCCTAAGCTGATGGGTAGCCTAGTCTTGTTTGTGTAGGGAAACACTAACTACCAGTAATCTAAACACTGTCACACACTTTCTTGTTGCAGTAAAGCAAATGTTACAACAGTTACTGACCGTCTACTAGGCTATAAGACCTGTGTACAGAAAATTTAAAACAACACCTCAAAGGCAGATTTTGAGTATTTCCGTGCATGTTGCTGGTCGGTCTTGCCAATTTTTAACATGGGACTCCAAGTATATAAATATTGACCAAGACAATAATCAGAAACATATAGAATGACGTCCTAATTACTTCTGTACAGAGGTCTTACTCTTCATACTAGGGTCTTGCACAAACACTCACATTTTTGACATCCAAAACTTTGCCGCTTAGGCAGTGTTGGAGGGAGGGGAATGGGGGGGAGGGGGAGAAATCAATAGTGAAACTGTCTGAGCTGTGCCTCAGTTTATATTACCGTATAAGGTAAACATACAGGTCACACAAAGTTCAAACTCTTCTGTATCTTTTAAAAACAAACGTGATCTGGCATGTTTTTGTCTGGCCATTCATCTTTCCTGTTTCCCGCTACAGGAATAAAATCACAATGACAATAAAAATATATGAACTGGAAGCTAAACTACTTGTGCAGTATTCTTGGCGAGCTAAGTCAGCCTTATATTCTGTTAATTAGTCCAGCCCACTGAGGCCACATATTGACTACTGAGAAGATTTGAAATGAGGTTCAAAATCACAACACATCATAGGCATTTTGTAGTAAAATTGTGCTGTAATTGATTTCCTCCCCCAACCACTGTACATTTAGTGGACGACTGAGATCAATTTCACAATCCTCTGTTATGTTTATTTTATTAACATATTCTCCCCACACAGTAAACAACCAGGAACAAAGTTCAAACTCTTCTGTATCTTATAAAAACAAACGTGATCTCACTGACTTGCCTTTCATCCTTTCCCACTTAAACGTCACTGTCAGAAGCTGGTGACATAATAGTTACATTATGTGACATAATAGTTACATAGTAATTACTATTCACTAGCGCTGTTCCGCGTCATAACGCCCAGACACCCAACACGGACAATTCATTCAGGAAAAACTTTGTTCCCCAAAGTCTCGCCACCTCATTAACCGTCTATAGTCATGGATAGGCAAGTCAGCCTACCCTGGTATTCATTATTTTCGGATATATTGATCCAGAATACAGTAGCCACCTCGGTTTCATTCCTTGATTCATTCAATTTATGTGAGTGAAGCAAATGTTTGTTTGTTTGTTTTTCGTTCGCTCCATTGTAACCATCACGGATATCCGTGCGATTTCCGCCGGGAGCGTGATTATGTTGTGCCACCGTTATGCGCCGTGTAGGCCTAGCACATCCGATTTCGGCATGCCTTGACAATTCGGGTGGGCTACCCTTAGCCTGTGACAGCCTCTATATCTGTCTCCAGGCACGCGTAGTGGAGACTCTTCGCCAAGACGATTTTTTGCTCTCGTCTGACTCGAACGAGGTGTTCTACTGACTATGAACTTGCCTCGTGTAATTGGACGTGCTGTGCCTGTGCCCATTGGGTACTGAACCGTTTCTCATCCGTGAGCCTGGTTCCTTAAGGGGAAGAACTTAACAGAGGAGTTGGACCCTGGCTCTTTCGCCCTCTTAGCCGAGGTGTCATTCACCGACATCGTGTACCCCTTGTCCAAGTTCGAGTCTCACACCACGCGTTTGAGAGCAAGGCGTTCTCGAGCTGAGCGTCCTTGTCCCAATAGCGCCTGAGCCCATCAGGTACTGAACCCTTTCTCTCTTTAAGTGTATTTTCGGTGTAGGAATACCTGACAGTAGAGTTGGGCCAGGGCTAAATCGTTGTCCCTTTTGTGCCTGAGCGCATCGCGTACGGAACCATCTCTCTCTGCAAGTGTACTTCCGGTATAGGAAACCTTGACAGTAGAGTTGGGCCAGGACTACCATCGTTGTCCCTTTCTTGCCTAAACCCATCGGGCACAGAACCCTTTCTCTTCGCGAGCATATTTCCGGTTTAGGAAGGCTCGACATAAGAGTTGGATTAGGTCTTCTTGCTTTACCAAACGCCAATGAATGGGTCTGGGTCTCTGCCTGTAAGGAACACAGGTAACTAGAAGCTCGTCTCGAGCTGACGGAGCTTGTAGTTCCCCTTTCCTAGGGAATTTTCTATTTGCAGTTCGCGCTGCCCTCTAGCGCTGTTCTGCCCTTTCATTGTTTCATTGTACACGGTATGAAATATATTTGTCTCTCGCCATGCATTTACCTTTACGTGCATTTTACATTGGCCGCCCCTCCAATGTTCGGACTGGACTGACTAGCTTCACTGTATGTCGACAGTGTCGCTAAATGTGGTGATGCTGGTGGTGTCGGAGATATTGTCTGTCTCTTGTGCAGTCAAATCTCTTTCCATCTGCTACCTCCACATTCTCGGACACGATCCCCAAATGATTTGGCCAGAATCAGCTCGAGCTGCTGTATTTCTGTTTCCAGGGTGCACCGCGTGGAGGTACATTTGAGATCTTGGTTATCTGCTAACCCTGGGTCCGCCTAGAGCATTGAGTTCCCTTTGCACCCCAGTGAAGCAAATGTTTGTTTGTTTGTTTTTCGTTCGCTCCATTGTAACCATCACGGATATCCGTGCGATTTCCGCCGGGAGCGTGATTATGTTGTGCCACCGTTATGCGCCGTGTAGGCCTAGCACATCCGATTTCGGCATGCCTTGACAATTCGGGTGGGCTACCCTTAGCCTGTGACAGCCTCTATATCTGTCTCCAGGCACGCGTAGCGAAGACTCTTCGCCCAGACCATTTTCTTGCTCTCGTCTCACTCGAACGAGGTGTTCCACTGTCTATGAACTTGCCTCGTGTAATTGGACGTGCTGTGCCTGTGCCCATTAGGTACTGAACCGTTTCTCATCCATGAGCCTGGTTCCTTAAGGGGAAGAACTCAACAGAGGAGTTGGACCTTGGCTCTTTCGCCCTCTTAGCCGAGGTGTCATTCACCGACATCGTGTACCCCTTGTCCAAGTTCGAGTCTCACACCACGCGTTTGAGAGCAAGGCGTTCTCGAGCTGAGCGTCCTTGTCCCAATAGCGCCTGAGCCCATCAGGTACTGAACCCTTTCTCTCTTCAAGTGTATTTCCGGTGTAGGAAAACCTGACAGTAGAGTTGGGCCAGGGCTAAATCGTTGTCCCTTCTGTGCCTGAGCGAATCGAGTACGGAACCCTTTCTCTCTGCAAGTTACTTCCGGTATAGGAAACCTTGACAGTAGAGTTGGGCCAGGACTACCATCGTTGTCCCTTTCTTGCCTAAGCCCATCGGGCACAGAACCCTTTCTATTCGCGAGCATATTTCCGGTTTAGGAAGGCTCGACGTTAGAGTTGGGTTAGGTCTTTTGTTTTACCAAACGCCGATGGATGGGTCTGAGTCTCTGCCTGTTAGGAACTCTGGTGACTAGAAGCCCGTCTCGAGCTGACGGAGCTTGTAGTTCCCTTTCCTAGGGACTTTTCACTTTCTATTTGCAGTTCGCGCTGCCCTCTAGCGCTGTTCTGCCCTTTCATTGTTTCATTGTACTCTGTATGAAACATATTTGTCTCTCGCCATGCATTTACCTTTACGTGCATTTTATATTGGCCGCCCCTCCAATGTTCGGACTGGACTGACTAGCTTCACTGTATGTCGACAGTGTCGCTATATGTGGTGATGCTGGTGGTGTCGGAGATATTGTCTGTCTCTTGTGCAGTCAAATCTCTTTCCATCTGCTACCTCCACATTCTCGGACACGATCCCCAAATGATTTGGCCAGAATCAGCACGAGCTGCTGTATTTCTGTTTCCAGGGTGCACCGCGTGGAGGTACATTTGGGATCTTGGTTATCTGCTAACCCTGGGTCCGCCTAGAGCAATGCGTTCCCTTTGCACCCCAGTGAAGCAAATGAAAGGAATGCCATTTTCTTAGAGTTGCAAAAGTTTGTGTTAATTTCCATTTAGCATGTCGGTTCTTTCTTATGATGATGAAGTTCATTATTGCCGGCATTGTTAAGTTGGGGATGTCGGTCTATAGTCGGACCTTTGACTTTCTCCAATTTTGGGAAGGGATAATTAGGTTCTCGGCCTACAATCAGATGGGTTTATATTCCGAACTTAACAGTATTTTATTTCAGAGAAATGGCCAAGGCAAGAGAACGAGCACAGACTATAGAACTGAGCTCTGCATTTCACAAGAAGGCAGACCAGGAACTTGAGAGATTAAGGGAAACAGTTGCTGGGAATTTGAGAGATGAAATGATCAGGTGAGTGTGGAGGCTGCAAGGTGGAATTGTTGGCTTTTATTTAGCTTTTGTATATTCTTCTGTATTATTTCTCAACTCTTGTAGATTAGCACAATATAATCTGGAGAATGTAGTGTGTTGTGTCATGGTTTGCAGCTTTGCTGAGATATCTGCAATTTTCTTCCAGACACATCTGACTTAAGCATGGCTTCTGGGTAACTTTTACACTGTTTATGAAATGGGACAGCCATCACAACTCCATAACCTCCTTAGTTACCTCTTACAACATGCATGGAAGGTAAACAGTAGGGGTTGAATACTGGATCCTTTCACCAAAACTGGTATTTTTTATATTGAAGTTTTATGAGTACTGGAATCCCGATATTTTCTATATTTAGAGAAGTTTTTAGTCGAGATTTAGTAGCATATCAAAATCCTCTCATCAATTTGAAATTAAAGTACCGTAATGATTTATCAATGAAATAAAAACAGTCAGAAAAAGAAATCACTTTTTAATTAGCTTTTAACAATAACTCAAATGTCTAACTTCAGACTTTAATCAAACGAACAAAAATAATATTCCTACCTTTTTAATTTAAATAGTTTTATTAATCAAGTATTAAAATAATTTGTGTTTTTTTCTTAAATTTTTGTCAAATTTAAATAATGAGATCATAAAAATAACAACGTGTCTAATGTTTGATAGCTAAATTTTGAGCGCAAATTGTTACATAAGTAACCTGATGCCAATAGCACACACTCAGACTTCACACTGGTCAGAAGAATAGACCTTAACCCGTTCCCTGTGGAAGCAGGCTTTAGGATACGAAGAAAGGTGTCTACCGAGTTGTGGAAATCTCCTTACTGTGTGCTTGTTGCTTGTTTAAGTATGTGTATATTTTTTCCCTAAAAGCACCTCAATGTTATAAAATACTCTGATTGGCTAGTCCAAGCTATCTACAGGTCAATTCCAAATCGAAGCTTTGAAATTGGGCATAAGTGCAAGTTTCATTTCAAATTTTTTCAGTGGACAGAGCAGTAATTTTTTTCTCTAACCACAATATCTAGGGCTACATATATGTCAAAGCGAAAACTCGATGAATCAGAGATTTATGTGCTTTTGGAAGAAAGTTTTTCTGATATTTCTAGCATTAGTTTATCTGATGTAGAAAGTGTTAATTTGATTTGTGATAGTATTAGTGATTCAGGGGGTATAGAATTAGATTCAGTTATCTGTAGACCACGTGTTTCAAATTCGTGATATGGGGTACGGTAAACATTTTTGTCTTCTGTCAATAATAGTTTATAGAAACAATGGTGCCATTCCTTGCCTTTTACAAAGAATGAGCCATGGCACTCTACTTCCTGGTGACTGGGTAACCACTGGAGTAATTTAAAAAAATGTAAAGCCAAGAATAATGAGTGAATGCAAAACCTGGTTTGCTGGTCAGTGGGTGAATAACTTATCATTACACTACCCCAGCTCCCTATTTTCCAGGTATCATAGATGTCAACTGGTACGGATTTTCCATATTGATACAGATTTTGGCCCCCAAAAAACCCCACAAAATTTGTTTTTGCCTTTTTATTTAATAAGGGCATTTGGCGTTGCATCTTCAGTATTTACTACTAATGCAGGTGTTATCAATGGATTGATGGGCAAAATAAAATACATTGTGGAGTTTGTTTTGTTTTGTTTTTTGGGGGGGGGGGTGTTGTGTGCTAAATACAGACATTTAAAAAAAATTGGAATACGAAAATTAATTGTTAAAAGTAAGGATTTCTGGAAAAATAAGTGAAACAGCTATGAGGTATATAAGATATGTTCAACCAGTGTTACCATGAGTGCAGCAGAGAAGAGTGATCAGGTCAACACTCATACACACTCCTGAACACATACTCCAAGACTGTCCACCAGTGTCATCATGAGTGAAGTAGAGAAGAGTGATCAGGTCAACACATACACACCCTTGGACACCTACTCTAAGACTGTCCAAATTACAAAGAAATGCTAGGCAAGATATGGTCACACTAAACTGAACTGAGGCACAAACTTCTTGGGGCAGTTGCTGTGACCTGGAAAAGACTCTGAGCTTCGTCCTGGTGACTGGCCTTTTCAGAAGAAGAAGATCAATATGGCTTATTGAATATTCTAGTATATATTGGAGAAATCTTTTGGGTGGCTGGAAATGCATAGCTAGCTGCCCTACTCATCCCAGTGATCAGAACTAGATTACTTTGAACACCTCTAACAGGAAGAAATGCTTGGCAGGGAAGCTGAAGGTCATGATTCCAACTTTGTGTGTTATGGAAAGGTAGAAAATCTACAAAACCCCTATAGTTTACTCCCAATAGATGACTCAATAGGGCATGAGCCCATGGACCGCTGAATCATCGCCCATAGACATGTAATAGATAATCATGGACATCTAATAGACAATTCATAGACATCTAAAAGACAAACCAGAGACATTATTAAATAGACAGCCATAGACATCTAATGAGCTATAGTGCTTGAGCTTGACATATTTAAAGTGGATACATATTTGTAAATAAAGTGTGTGTATCATATTTCCTCTCCATCTCACAGTTTGTGTATCATATATCCTCACCATCTCACAGTTTGTGTATCATATATCCTCACCATCTCACAGTTTGTGTATCATATATCCTCACCATCTCACAGTTTGTGTATCATATATCCTCTCTCACAGTTTGTGTATCATATATCCTCTCTCACAGTTTGTGTATCATATTTCCTCACCATCTCACAGTTTGTATATCATATATCCTCTCCATCTCACAGTTTGTGTATCATATTTCCTCACCATCTCACAGTTTGTGTATCATATTTCCTCACCATCTCACAGTTTGTGTATCATATTTCCTCACCATCTCACAGTTTGTGTATCATATATCCTCACCATCTCACAGTTTGTGTATCATATATCCTCTCTCACAGTTTGTGTATCATATATCCTCTCTCACAGTTTGTGTATCATATTTCCTCACCATCTCACAGTTTGTATATCATATATCCTCTCCATCTCACAGTTTGTGTATCATATTTCCTCACCATCTCACAGTTTGTGTATCATATTTCCTCACCATCTCACAGTTTGTGTATCATATTTCCTCACCATCTCACAGTTTGTGTATCATATATCCTCTCTCACAGTTTGTGTATCATATATCCTCTCTCACAGTTTGTGTATCATATATCCTCTCTCACAGTTTGTGTATCATATTTCCTCACCATCTCACAGTTTGTATATCATATATCCTCTCCATCTCACAGTTTGTGTATCATATTTCCTCACCATCTCATAGTTTGTGTATCATATTTCCTCACCATCTCACAGTTTGTGTATCATATTTCCTCACCATCTCACAGTTTGTGTATTATATATCGTTCTTTCCATCTCACATTTTGTGTATTATATATCGTTCTCTCCTTTACACAGCCTGTGTATCATATTTCCTTGTCTCTGTCACACAGTTTATGTATCCTATTTATTTTCCCCTGTCACACAGTTTGTCTATCATGTATTTTTTTGCATTACACTGTTTGTGTTTCATGTCCTTTTCCTCATCACACAGCTTGCTAGAAGATGAAATACATTCAGACCTCCTGATTACAAATGGTGTTACCGTTGTGAGGGCACACAAGTGTATTGTTCAAGCTAGGTATGCTCTGTTTTGTTATCGTTGACATTCTTATTATCATAATCATGTTTTCACTACTGGCATATTTGACATCTGTCATCACTTCTGTTTCACATCTTTTATCATTAGTTCTGTTTATGGACCAAACCCGAAATAAAGGACTGATGAAAACGGATGTGCTGGACCTCGGAAGTCCAGACCACAGAGTGGCCAACCGAGGTGCAAAAACAGTTTTACTGTGGAACCTGCCGCACAATGTAATTCACGCTCCCCGGCGTAAATCACACGATATATTTGTTGTGGTTATATGAGAGCGAACGCTGAAGAAGAAGAAGAAGAAGAAGTTCTGTTTCACATCTCCCATAATCACTTATGTTTCACACTTATTATTACTTATGTTTCACATCTTTCATAATCACTTGTTTCATGTCTATTATCACTTCTGTTCACATCTCCCATCATCACTTCTATTTCACATCATCTGTCAACACTTGTTTCACATCTTACATCATCACTTCTGTTGTTCGCATAACCAGTCCTGTTTCACAACTTCTAACATCTTCTATATTACATTTTCCTTCACTATTTCTATTGCACATCTTGTATCAGTACTCTTCTGTATTACATTTTCCATCATTACTTCTATTTCACAGCTTCCATCATGACCTCTGTTTCATATCTTCTATCACTACTTCTATATTACATCTTTGGTGCTGTCCTAGTAGAGACCAGCACATATTAAATGGAACAAACTTTAGTGAAAAGAAGTTTACCCATAACTAGTGTATAAAGTGACATTAAAAACACATTATACAAAGGACACAATCAGAATGATGCAACAGGTTTTATTGGAACAAGTAATCTTGCATAAGAATGAGAGGAGCATGAATATGATGTCTGTGGTTATTATCATTGATGTCCACATAAATTCTGCATGATAACTTTTAAGACGCTATAGAAATGTGATACGGTGTGTATTGTTTCTCCATTCCATGCTCTCCCACACTCGTCCAATGTACATAGCTCCATTATTTTAATTGTACTTCCATAACGCGCAGATAATAAAACAGCAATCATTTGTACTACGTGCTTATTGTTTCTGTGTGCAACACACTGTGAGAGCCCCCCACCCCACTCCAGTGTGTAGCACACAGAAGAAATGTAGAGTACAGATATTATCCACAGGTAGTACTTTTTCTGCTATGCAGAAACAACCGATTCCTGTGTGTTTCTGGGGAGCCACAAACAATCATGTTTTAGTTAGCAGCTGCCATGTTTGTTATTGTATATAGCAACAAATACCAACGAATTGTCATGTGCAGTAACTCTAAAAAGTGGGATTAAAAACATGAACAGTATATTGGCATCTACTAGGAAAGAACCATATCCTCCATCATTACTTCTGTTTCACATCTTCTATCAGTACTTCTGTATTATATCTTCCATCATTACTTCTGTTTCACATCTTCTGTTGGGTAACAACCCTAAATAGGAAATGGGTGGCTGGGGTAACACAGAGAAAATATCAAAATGAACAAAAATAGGTATTAGTGTTACCAAAACACATTGATAAAACAACCTAACAATGAGATACAGTTTGCTATATTGTATAGTGAGGTTCCACTATATTCAATCACCAATTTATTCAGGTTAAATTCCAGTCTTATTGAGGTTGAGCCTTATTGAGCAAGATCAAAATAATGAAAAACATTGTAAGACATTGCATTTATCAGGGATACTGGAAGAAGAAAAGAAAGAATCATAAATACTTGGAGGAAAGCAATACAGAAAGAATGTGTACAATGTGCAAATAACTGGAAGCAATAGCGAAGGATGAGACGGCAGAAATTTGATGGTTCTCATGGAAATGTTCAAAATTTCACAAGAACTACTATTTATATGCCCCTCAGATCACAATTTCAGCAAGCCCACATGCCTTGAGAATCTTTATTTTTTTCTTTCATTTGCTTGGAATATGTTATATTTGAAGTTTTTTTCTATCCAATAAACTTGACTGTGTTTTGTAACTCATACAATGTTCCTCAGAGATTTTATTCTAGTATTGTTTCTTTGGGTCAGTGTGTTTGCTTCAGCATTTCATGTATGGGATATCCCTGAAGTAATAACCTACTGATATGTAAATGTCGATTTATTGATTACAACCAGTTCTATCATTATTTATGTAATACAGTGGAATTTCTCTATAGCGCATTCTTTTATAACAAATTTCTCTATATGACAACACTTTCCAAAATCTCAATTTCCAAAATATAGAATTATATTCATTCTATATTGTTGGACTGTCTATTGTATATCCCCAGGTGGATGATGGTCAGAATATCCACACTTGCTGTTAAGCATAGAGTTGGTGACGGGGATCTTTAGTTGTCTATCCAAGACCAGATGTGTTTCCTTGGCTGAGTTGAATCTGTATTTGTTCAGTGTTGCCTTGATGTTATCTGCCCATCTTGTTCTAGGTCTTCCTCTGACCCTGTATCTGAATCTTCTTATGTTATATGTTCTTGTTGGTAGTTGATTATGGCTCATTCTCATAAGGTGTCCAAACCATTCTATTTGTTGTTTCTCTATGTAATCTTTGCATGGTCTTATAGTATACTGATTCTCTTCCTGATTTCATCATGTCATCTTAATTAAAGTACTGGGAGCTTTTGTAGTTTATAAAGCGAATTTCTTTGATTACATACATATCTTGTTGGTCTGGACCAAGAAGTTATAATGGGACGTTGCTGTATTATCTCAAGTTGTGTTATTCTTCCCTTCATTGATAAACTTGCAAGTTGATGGTCACAAACTGACATGTTTCAGATGTAGACATCTGTGGCAGGAGAGCTGGCTGAGTCTTGGACCAGACCCAGATACATCTGATGTGATTAGCTGTCTAGAGATGCCTGGTCTCAGCAGGGCAAAGTTGTTACAATTTGTCAGGTGAGGATTTGTGTGACTAGTTTCGTACACAGCTGTTTGTGAATCTGGAAGTATGTGGATGGGGTACAACATTAAGAGGCTGTTGAATGTCAGAATTAAAGCAGTTTAACTGAAAGTTTTCAGACTTCATTAAAGGTAGAGTACAAGTAGCCATCACAATGTTTAATTATTTCCCTTGTCTATGTTTGTAAAATTTCATGTTCATCACTTAATAATTGAAATATTTATTTAGAGCTTGGGTTAGGGTTAGTTATGTAAAACACAACTATCCTAACCCTAAAGTAAATTAATATTTAAATTATGAACATGATACTTAGTAACATAGACAAGGGAAATAACTTAACTATGTGGTTGCATCTACTTGTACTGTACTTCATTAAGCACCCAGACACAAATTTGGATGGAGAGTTTTACACAAACCTTGAAGAAAACTATGTTTTACTGAGATCTGAGAGATAATAAATAAACATGTCGTAATCGACAATTATTATTCAGTTCAACTGGGATGATGATGTCTCCTGTGTGACCAACTGTGACTAATGAGTCCTATGCATGCCTGAAATTGTCTACCTCACTCTGAGAATGTGTGGGAGGAGTCTGTGTGACATTGGGCAGCTCTTGCCTTTTTTCTAGTATGTTTGCGTTACACAGTATTGTGTCTGAGGTTCTCTGCAGCTGCTGCAGCACTCTTGATTCTATGAAGCCAGTTGAATCTGCCTTGTGCAAGACTTTCCCATAAATTTCTGTCTATGTTGAAGTGAGTCAGTTATATCTTAAGAGTGTCTTTAAAATGCTTTGTTTGTCCTCTGACCTTGCAGGAGCCATTCTGGAGTTCTTCATATAAAAACTTGTTTGAAGACAATGATCTTTCATTCGGACCGTGTGTCTCTGCCTCCATTAAAATTGTATGTATTTTTACATATTTAGATTTCATCAGTGCTTCACTGTCTGGTATTTCATACCACCAATGGATGTTAAATATCTTTTAAACGCAGCTTAGGTTGAAATGGTTGAGTCTTCATAAATAATATCACTATTACCTACTATGCATGTTGTAAAGGTAACTAAAGGGGGGTGGGTTTGGTGTGGACATGATGTTGGCGACTCCATTTGGTTGTAAAGCCTAAGATTGATGTGTTGAGATAAAAACTACTTCTGTATTCATTCGCTAGCATGTGTGTGTTGGTTAGTGAGATGTAGTACAGAGAACAGAATGTGTTGTGTGTTATGGTTGGCTGTAATATCTGTGCCTTTCAACCTAACACAGCTGACCAGTGTCCATGGAAAAGGGTATCCAGATTCCAGAACACATTCTGCAGACATGTCCACTCTGTGGTGACTTGAGGACTAAAACCTGACCCCCAGAGACAGATCTGGAAGTGACGCTCAGAACCCCCTGCTAATGATTGAATTCATGGAAGTCCTTCTGGAATGCGAATGAAATGAAATGCCATGTGTCATGCTTTACAGCTTTGCTACAACACCTGCGTCTTTCAGCCTGACACATCCAACTTCAGCAAGCATGGCTTCTGGATCACTTTGACTCTATGGGATGGGACAGCCCACTCCACCCAATAACTTCCTTAGTCAGCTTTTACGACATGTATGGAAGGTATTCAGTGTTGCTATTTTTTGCTCTCCTTTTGGGCCGGCAACTCTCCAGAGTATATACTTTTGAGCTTAGACTTCTGAACTAGGAAACTGATATCAGAGAATCGGTAACTAGAAGAATATGTTTTTGTCTCCCCTATCGAGGCCAACTCCTTGAAGTAGAGATGGGGCTTAGTCCAGCCAACAGAGGCAGGAAACTAAGATTAGTTGGACATTCCCCAATATCGAGCTGGACCACTATCCTGCCCAAGCAAGCACAAATGCTGAAGTCGGAGATATCAGGCCAAGAGGCACACCAGCAATCATGGTATCATGCATTTTGCCTATTTAGCATGTCTGCACAACAAACTTAAACTTGCTGTAGAGGTAGGGCATTACAGTAGTAATATAAGGACCATGTATGATGTAAGCAAAGCAATACGACCACATAAGATATAGGAACTACATATGATGTATCAAAAGCATTGATTAGAGCTACTCTCAAATCAAAGTGGGAACATGTCCACACAGATCACTGTTGGAACATGACCACCAAGATTAAAGTGTAAACATAACCATCAAGATCAGATAGAAAATGATGCCTGCATCAGCTATCCCGACAGGAACAAGTGGATCATTTTCCGACCACATAAATATGTTGTTCGTCCATGGAATCGACGATGACCATTCAGCTCATCTGAAATGATGATCAAGATGATGCCTGCAGTGTGTCTGCCTGTGACTAATGAGTCCTATGCATAACTCGGATTTTTTACAGCACTCTGCGCAAGTGTTGGAGGACTCTGTGGGACATTGCATAGCTCTTGCCTTTCTTCTAGCATGTTATTGTTACACATCATATTAGGTCACACATATAACAGACATCATCACCACTATACTTCAATTACAAGATCAGCATTACAAATTTGTGCATCTGTAGTACCAACATAATGACATCTGTGGTACCAGCATAATGACATCTGTGGTACCAGCATAATGACATCTGTGGTACCAGCATAGTGACATCTGTGGTACCAGCCAGCATAATGACATCTGTGGTACCAGCCAGCATAATGACATCTGTGGTACCAACATAATGACATCTGTGGTACCAGCATAATGACATCTGTGGTACCAGCATAATGGCATCTGTGGTACCAGCATAGTGACATCTGTGGTACCAGCCAGCATAATGACATCTGTGGTACCAGCCAGCATAATGACATCCGTGGTACCAGCCAGCATAATGACATCTGTGGTACCAGCATAGTGACATCTGTGGTACCAGCCAGCATAATGACATCAGTGGTACCAGCATAGTGACATCAGTGGTACCAGCATAGTGACATCTGTGGTACCAGCCAGCATAATGACATCTGTGGTACCAGCCAGCATAATGACATCTGTGGTACCAGCATAATGACATCCGTGGTACCAGCATAGTGGCATCAGTGGTACCAGCATAATGACATCTGTGGTACCAGCCAGCATAATGACATCTGTGGTACCAGCCAGCATAATGACATCTGTGGTACCAGCCAGCATAATGACATCTGTGGTACCAACATAATGACATCTGTGGTACCAGCATAATGACATCTGTGGTACCAGCCAGCATAATGACATCTGTGGTACCAGCCAGCATAATGACATCTGTGGTACCAACATAATGACATCTGTGGTACCAGCATAGTGACATCTGTGGTACCAGCCAGCATAATGACATCTGTGGTACCAGCCAGCATAATGACATCTGTGGTACCAACATAATGACATCTGTGGTACCAGCATAATGACATCTGTGGTACCAGCATAATGGCATCTGTGGTACCAGCATAGTGACATCTGTGGTACCAGCCAGCATAATGACATCTGTGGTACCAGCCAGCATAATGACATCCGTGGTACCAGCCAGCATAATGACATCTGTGGTACCAGCATAGTGACATCTGTGGTACCAGCCAGCATAATGACATCAGTGGTACCAGCATAGTGACATCTGTGGTACCAGCCAGCATAATGACATCCGTGGTACCAGCATAGTGGCATCAGTGGTACCAGCATAGTGACATCTGTGGTACCAGCCAGCATAATAACATCTGTGGTACCAGCCAGCATAATGACATCTGTGGTACCAGCATAATGACATCCGTGGTACCAGCATAGTGGCATCAGTGGTACCAGCATAATGACATCTGTGGTACCAGCCAGCATAATGACATCTGTGGTACCAACATAATGACATCTCTGGTACCAGCATAATGACATCTGTGGTACCAACATAATGACATCTGTGGTACCAGCCAGCATAATGACATCTGTGGTACCAGCCAGCATAATGACATCTGTGGTACCAGCATAATGACATCTGTGGTACCAGCATAATGGCATCTGTGGTACCAGCATAGTGACATCTGTGGTACCAGCATAGTGACATCCATGGTACCAACATAGTGGTATCTGTGGTACCAGCATAGTGACATCTGTGGTACCGGCCAGCATAATGACATCTGTGGTACCAGCCAGCATAATGACATCTGTGGTACCAGCCAGCATAATGACATCTGTGGTACCAGCCAGCATAATGACATCTGTGGTACCAGCCAGCATAATGACATCTGTGGTACCAGCATAATGACATCTGTGGTACCAGCATAATGACATCTGTGGTACCAGCATAGTAAAATCCATGGTACCAACATAGTGGTATCTGTGGTACCAGCATAATGACATCTGTGGTACCAGCATAATGACATCTGTGGTACCAGCCAGCATAATGACATCTGTGGTACCAGCCAGCATAATGACATCTGTGGTACCAGCATAATGACATCTGTGGTACCAGCATAATGACATCCGTGGTACCAGCATAGTGGCATCAGTGGTACCAGCATAATGACATCTGTGGTACCAGCATAGTGACATCCATGGTACCAACATAGTGGTATCTGTGGTACCAGCATAATGACATCTGTGGTACCAGCATAATGACATCTGTGGTACCAGCATAATGACATCTGTGGTACCAGCATAATGACATCTGTGGTACCAGCATAATGACATCTGTGGTACCAGCATAATGACATCAGTGGTACCAGCATAATGACATCAGTGGTACCAGCATAATGACATCAGTGGTACCAGCATAATGACATCTGTGGTACCAGCATAATGACATCAGTGGTACCAGCATAATGACATCTGTGGTACCAGCATAATGACATCAGTGGTACCAGCATAATGACATCTGTGGTACCAGCATCATGACATCTGTGGTACCAGCATCATGACTACTAAACACTTGTTATAGACCTGGCCAACATTTGATGAAAAATGAAGATGCACTTGACCATGTCCTGTCTCCGTTCATAAAAAAACTTTACAACATTGTGAAGCCTGCTGTTACCATTTGTTTAGAGACTAAAATCTGCTTTCATTTATCTGTCTATGTCTCTGATTTCTACTGAATATAGTTATAGTATAATAGTATTGACATATGTCTTCTTTGTCCATAGACAGCTATACTCTGTGAGTGATTCAGTCTTGCTGTTGGAGGACTACATAGAGGATATGCCTGGAGGTGCACGCAGTTTATCTCTCGCGCTTGTAGCTCATAATTCATTATCTACGGAAGATAGTTTTGGTTCAAGTAGTCAAATAAAAGTTGAGCAAGACACATCATCCAGTGAATATGAAGTTGATGTCTCTGGCTACAGTTGTAGGAAAGGTGATGATTTAAAAATATGTACCAAGGGAGAGTGTGTTGCAGGGAATAATAGTACGAGTAGAGATAATATGCAGAATGTTCTAACAAATCACATGTTGAATGAAGAAAATCAGCCAACCATGAATGAAGGAGAGCTCAAGGCAGTTGACTGTAACAAACAGGGTGAACAATCTGCAAGTGCAGTCTGTAAAATTACTCAAGAGCACCAGGTGTCATTAGATGAATACACATCTGAAAAAGGGACTGACAGTTCCAAGACTGGCGTACATAGGGATAGTTGTTCTTCCAGTACACCAACAACTAATCATGTATCCAAGAACATCAGTAGTGATCAGATGGTGAACTCTCTGGAAACAGCAAGAGTAAGTGAACCCGAATTTAACTCTCAGGATATTTCAGCCAAGAATTACAGACAGAATGTACTGACAGGCTCAGAGTGTGTAGATTACAGCACAAGTCTTGGAAGTATAAATGAAGATTTGCTGAACTTTTCTTCTAAACTCGAGGCTAGCAGTGTTCCAACCGCTGATGATGATAAGCAAGAGAGGCACCGCAGCAGCAGAGTCAAGACCATGTCATTTGATGATCTGATGACATCTGATTCTATGTCAGCATCTTGCAAAGCATGTAGCCCATTGGGAAGAGATCTGCTCAACATGTACTCACAGCAGCTATGCTGCGATTGCTGCCTGTCTGTGGATGGCGTTCACTTTATGGCTCATAAATGTATACTATCTGCCCGCAGTGAGTATTTCTTAGCCATGTTTGGTGGGCAGTGGTCAGAGAGTCAGATGGCAGCAGTTAATCTGGAAGCTGTATCCCCTCAAGCAGTCAGACAGTTGCTACTTTTTCTATATGGCGGTGTCACTGATCTCTGTGCTGCCTCAAATATGAAGGAACTTTTTCTAATTGCTGATATGTATGGTGTACTTACTTTCAGGACAGTTCTCATGTTCTATGTCAAGAAAGACCTTTGTCACTTTTTCCATAAGCCCTGCCCATCTTGTATGGTGACCACCTCGGAGGCTTTGATGTTATGTCAAAACTTCTATCTGGAAGAACTGCAGGTTCGATGTTTAAAATGGATGGCTAAATATTTTACAAAGATATGGCCAACAAAAGCTTTTTCAATGTTAGAAGATTCCTTACATCAAATGTGCTTTGATTGTATCCTGGAACAGATGACAGCAAGCAATGTCCTGGACACTGTGTTGGAGTGCAGCAAGTTGGTTTCAAGTCTGCCTCGTATCAAGTGGACGGAGAATGTTCTCTACTTAGTTACACGGCTGATGGATACTGCTATAGAGTACACATCATCACATTTTGTAGATGTACTTAAAACCAAAGAATTCTTACTCTGGGCCAAAGTAGCATCGTGGAAGGCTTCTTCTCTTGAAGATATATTTTATTCTGTTATTGACTCTCTGCCAGTAGACACAGCTTGTTTAGTTTTTTTAACTTTGATTAAACTTCAAGAGTTTCATTCTAATCCTGAGAATCCAGAACCAGAGATTGCTGGTTTGCTAGAAGCCATGATCAGACGTTGTGAGAAGTTCTTTAAAACTCATATACACCATGTGACCAGATCCAGACAGTGGTCAGCACTACCTCAGCCTGTTCAGACTCGTATTTTGGAGATCTCAGCTTATGTTTATCTTCCAGAACCTGGTGTTGACATTTCCTTGAGGCAGAACTTTGGAACAGCAGGCAAAATTAAGTGTCAGAAAACTGATCGAACTCAGTCAGTTGTGAGTTCTGGATCACGAACTGGTGCCACCAAAGCAGTAGTGTACTCGAGAACACCATCTTCTTCTAGCAGACAAGCAGGTAAGGCACTGGCTGAGATTAGATTAGCTAAGAGTCTACCAGGATCTCACTGGTCTGGAAGTAAGGGAGAGGAGGATTCAGTACAAGGCTCAGTGTCAGTTATGAGGACAGGCAATAGACACAGACTGAGAACAACCTCTTCTTCTCAGGCCAGTCCAGCTAGTGAAAGAAATACTGCAGACACACTTAATCCAGACTTAACATCTACACAAGCTGCAGGTCACAAGTCATCAAAAGTGAGAAATCTTGAGGGTCGGTCTCTATCCCAAATCCCAAAATCTGGTAAGCAATCATGTGCAGAAACAGCGATAGGTGAAGTCAGTCTAGACAAAGTTAAGACACGCCAATCAGACATCGAAGCTCATGGGGGGTCACTTCGAAATGAACAAACCTGGAGATTTAGTTTTCCTCCACTATTACGGTCAAACAGTGATTCAAAAAAGTTGTCACCATTAGGACAAGCAAGTCAGATCAGCTCCATGGAGGTCAAACAAATTGCCAGAAGAGACAAGCTGTCACCCACTAAAAATTTGCCTTCTAAACTACCAACACCCGTTCGTTTACAAAGATCCTCACTTACTCACAGACCTACTTCTATCGCAGTTGATGACATTTCCCAATACATAAACCCGAGCATGCTGACCTCTGTTGAATCAGCCATAGATTTCATATCAGAAGTTAGTAATGATCATGTTACTGCTGATACAACCAATGTTTCTGTACAAGACAGCAGAAATAGAGATGTTTTGTTGCAAGTCTTACAAATAGTGAGTGCTGACACAAGCCAGAACGAAGTATCTGCTGGGATCAAGCTAAGCTGTACTTCCAGTGAGAACCTTGATACTTCTTGTGACTCGACTTATGAAATGGCCCAACACCTACGTACTTCCAGTGATGACCTGACAAAAATAAATAAGGCTAGCGGGAACTCAAAACATGCTATTGATTTGTCTAACTTTGATAAACCTCTTACTGAACACATTCACACAATAACTCCTTTTAAGGAATCTGAACATTTTATCGGTAGTTGTCAGATGCCTAGTCTGGCAGAGACTGCAGATAGATCTGATAGCAACAGCAATGTCTCATATAGCATGCTGACTAGTGTGGAGAATGTAGGTAAAGATATCAGCAAAGAGGGAGTAGCAGAGCTTCAACCCGAAGTCAGAATTGTTCACATGAGTAAAACATTGAATGTTGGTTTTATTGTTCCCCCAGACTGAGCATGAGAAGACATTGAATTTTGATTTATTGTTCCCCAAAACTGAGTATGAGTAAGAACATTTTCTCTCTGAGTACATGTTGAGTAAGGACATTGTCCCTCTTATTGAGTACATGGTGACAACAGAAATTGTCCCTTTGAGTAAATGTTGAGTAAGGACATTGTCCCTTTTATGCAAATGAGGAGAAACACATGAATAATAGAGAATGATGTTGATGAATGTGAAGATAAAGATTGAATGAGATTCTTCTGCGTTCGTTCTCAGTCTTGCATATCCACAGGATATAGTCCAGAGAACAGAGTGTGTTGTGTCATGTTTACAGCTAAGCTACAATAGCTGCACCTTTCAGCCTGATATATTTGACGTTAGCATGACTTCTTTTCCAATCTTAATAATGACCTGTTATTAAGGCTTAGCTACTGTGTTGCCCACATTTTGGGCCAGAAAGGGGAACAAAGATTAGTGAGTTACCTTTCAGGTATGCCGTAAGAGGTGACTATGGAGGGGTTTTCAGACAGAACACCTTACCTCAGTATAAGTAAGATGTTCAGATTGATTTCAGAATAGCACTAACTATTGTGACATGGAGGAACATGTGACCACACTTATTCTCAAATGGCCATGCTCTACTAAGACAACTGAACAGGATAAAAAAAAAGGAAGAAAAATAATAAAGGGTGTATGAAAGAATATGGAAAGGTACACAGAAAGTACAACAGTGGAATCCCTCTATAGCACATTCTTTTATAACAAATTTCCCTATATAACAACACTTTTCAAAATCCCCCACTATATTTCTTGTTTGTTCTGTGTATAGTGAATTTCTGTTATTACATACACATTTTGTTGGTCTGGACCAAGTTGTTATAACGGAATTCCACTGTATAGAGATTGACAAGTTATTGAACAAATTGTCCGGGACACAACCAAAGAAATGATTTTATTTAATATTTATTTTGTACCAGTAAATCAGATTGTGATTTCTGTTCTATACTACTCAATCCCCAGCCCTCCACTGTGATAAATGTTCCCTGATGATAAACTCTCTTTTGTGTTCAGGTCTTCTCTGGTAATAAAGTCATAGAATGTAGTTCTCTAATTGTGTCTTTATCATGTTTTTTTTCATGTTGTGTATCTCAGTGTATGTGTCAAGTGTTTTCATGGTGTCTATCTTTGTGGTGTCAAGTGCCTTAAGGTATGTTAGTGGAATCCTTCTATAGCACATTCTTTTATAACAAATTTCCCTATATAACATAACTTTTCTAAATCTCCAATCATATTTATTCTATATTGATTTTACTGTATGTAACACATTTCTGTTATTACATACATATTTTGTCTGTCTGTGCCAAGTTGTTATAACAGAATTCCACTGAATGTGTCAAGTGTCTTTATGGCGTGCATCTTATTGGTATGTGTCAAGTGTCTTCATGGTGTGTCTTTGTGGTGTCCATGTTTCTTCATGTTGTGTGTACTAGTGGTATGTGCCACGTGTCTTCATGATGTGTATCTCAATGATGCGTGTCAAGTGTATTCATGGTATGTAAATTAGTGGTATTGATCAAGTGTCTTTATGGTGGGTATTTTAGTGGTTTTTGTCAAGTGTCTTCATGGTGTTCATCTTAGTGCTATGGGTCAATTGCATTGTGAAATGGCCTTTGCTTCAATGTCGTGGTGGTGTGCGCAAGTGTCACAGGCTCGTTGACATGGAATATACTCACCCTACATTCAAACAGACGTCACCCACAAGCTTGGAAGCTAGGAACAATCATTGAGAGCGAGCCACTCTATAATCAAATAACATATGTATAAGAGATTTGATGTTTTCGGCCCAAAAATATGCCCTCTAGGACAATTTACGGAGAGAAGATTATGTTCTGCAAGACTGCCAGTTGTGTCACATCACAAGAATAAAACTGGTCATAGGAAATAGCGATGATGTACAAAGTGTCGTAGATACGTATTTAGTAATGAGGGTTTTACCTAAAACAAAATTGGTTATTCGTCCGTTTTTGTGTGTAATTCACTCTTTATGAAAAATGGACTGTGAAGACCTTTATGAGAAATATTGTTAAGGGAGGTTTGCCCACTTTTTTGGCTACATTATTAGTACTGCAAGTTATGTTTTGATTGGGGGGAGAGGGTTGAGTCCTACATTACCCCATCTACAGTCTTGGCTTACACATTATGCGGTTGTAGTTGAAGCTGCTGACCAAAGTATAAATTCATTGAAGAAATCTCTACTACACATAAAACTATGCATAGGAACTGCCGATCAAAGTATACATTCATTTAAGAAATCTCTACTACACATAAGATTGTGCATAGGAACTGCCGACAAAAGTATAAATTCATTAAAGAAATCTCTACTACACATAAGATTGTGCATAGGAATTGCCGACCAAAGTATACATTCATTTAAGAAATCTCTACTACACATAAGATTGTGCATAGGAACTGCCGACCAAAGTATTAATTCATTGAAGAAATCTTTATCGCCTGATACGAGAACGAGGTAAAAGTTTTAATGTTGAGGCACGCTGCACTCACCCGGTGATATTAGTCCGGTTTTGTTTTATATGATCATAAAAATAATGGAACGGCGTTTCAGGCAGCGGCGGATATAGACGATAAGGCCCTAAGCTTCCCGGACGTGCGGCATTGGGACAAATAATGCTGCAATAGATTTAAGTACCCGGTATATATGACAATTTCTCAGGGAAGTAGGGGCCCTAAGCTAAGCTATAGCTTGTGTAGCTTATACGTAAACCCTGTCACTACGGCCCATAAGACTTGATACTCCCTTTTCTTAGTGCTCTAATCGCCTGCGTATTGATGAGGTTCTAAATGGGAGCAAAGAATAGCCAGCACGATTACGTTTCGTGCACGTTGTACGAGTTAACTAAGGAGGTTCTGATTGGGGTGGTGGCTGTCCCATCCAATAGTAGGTGAAAGTGACACAGAAGTCATGCTGACGTCAGATGTTTCAGGTCAAAATGCACATATATCGCTGTAAACAATGACACAACTCATCCCGGACTACATCCTGTTGATCTACATGAGTTCGAGAATGAACACAAATGAAGGAGTGATCAAACTTTCTTACTAGGCTAAACCTTACTAGAAGCAACAGTGATTGTTATGAAGAAGTCACACGACGATTGGCATCGCATCTAATAGACCGATACTGTACACATGAAACACATAGGCCCATAAAGTAAATTGATACTGCACACATGAAACACATAAGCCCATAAAGTAAACTGGTACTGCACACATGAAACACATAGGCCTATAGCTATGGCTTGGCGGCAAAAAAAATAACAAATCTACTAACTACGCTGCTTCATTTTATTTATTAATAATAGTGTTTTACATGCTTATATAGTCAGACGTTCCTGCAGCACATTGGTCATGATTACATGCATATGTTCCTATGTAGTCAGACGTTCCTGCAGCACATTGGTCATGATTACATGCATATGTTCCTATGTAGTCAGACGTTCCTGCAGCACATTGGTCATGATTACATGCATATGTTCCTATGTAGTCAGACGTTCCTGCAGCACATTGGTCATGATTACATGCATTTGTTCCTATATAATCAGACGTTCCTGCAGCACATTGGTCATGATTACATGCATATGTTTCTATGTAGTCAGACGTTCCTGCAGCACATTGGTCATGATTACATGCATATGTTCCTATGTAGTCAGACGTTCCTGCAGCACATTGGTCATGATTACATGCATATGTTCCTATGTAGTCAGACGTTCCTGCAGCACATTGGTCATGATTACATGCATATCTTCCTATGTAGTCAGACGTTCCTGCAGCACATTGGTCATGATTACATGCATATGTTCCTATGTAGTCAGACGTTCCTGCGGCACATTGATCATGATTACATGCATATGTTCCTATGTAGTCAGACGTTCCTGCAGCACATTGGTCATGATTACATGCATATGTTCCTATGTAGTCAGACGTTCCTGCAACCAATTGATCATGATTACATGCATATGTTCCTATGTAGTCAGCCGTTCCTGCAATTCATGGGTCATGATTACATGCATATAGACATATGCATATCTAGTCAAGCTTTCCTCCAGTACAGAGGTCGGGGAACTTGTTCATCTATTTCCCTAAAATTATATTGTTAGCACAGATAGGCATATTACTCATGTCTGCAGCATCGATCCTAGCTCCTGTGAAACTACAGCACTTGATCGCTAGGCCTGGACACACAGATCATTGCTGGCATCGCGAAATTTGAAAAAAGAAAGAATACTGCGGGCAATCCACAAGCGCAAGAAATGCAAGGACAAATCCGAAAATTCTCCTACCCCGAACCTTCAGCACTCCTGCATGCACTGCAATAGAATTTTCCGTGCACGAATCGGACTCATCGGGCATCTACGAACTCACAAACCAAATGAGAAAATTATCAATTTTAATTATTATTATTTTTTTTAATCGCATTTATTGGTTTTCCAGCCATGCTCATCTTCGCTTGCAAAGGAGGAACATCATCATTACCCATTCGAGTTAAAAAGAAAAAAAAAGACGTCTATTTTCCTCTCGAATATGCTCGCTTGACATTCACCTTCAACATATCACCACCGAAGTAAGCGTGCCAGTAAAATAAAATTATTAAAAATAAGAGTAAACTACTACTTCAGTCTCAGTTCATATAAAATTATATATTTTTGTAATTTTTTTTTGGTGGGGGGGGGGGGAGATTGTGGTTTGTATCTTAACTACCCCCCCCCCCCCCCCCACAATTTTTGTTTTACCCATTTTGGAGTAATTTAACCCGTCTTTATTGTTCAGGTGAGAACGTTGGCGTAGAAGACCTCTGTGCAAAATTAATTAGGACTTCATTCGTTATGTTTTTTATTATTGTCGATTTTTTTATTATTACTATTCTTGGTCACTATTTATATATTTGGAATCACAAATAGGCTATATCAATAACGACAATAATCAAAAACGTAATAAATGAAGTACTAATTAATTCTGTACGGAAGTCGGTAGTAGGCCTAACTAGAAGGTCACGGCTGATGTGAAAGTGGAAGTTGTTCCGCATTACTTCATCCATACAATTCATGTTTTAAGACCGCTGGTGTAGGTGGCTACTTCCCAAAGCAATGTACACTATTATGAGTTGGTCTTAGGTGTATGACATTAAGCTAAATGTTTAATTGTAAAGCTAATTGTCCATGTTTGACATTGATAACACAACGTTGGTATGAATATTGAATTTATGATTTGCCATTTGGTTTCCATCGGGATAGATTTGTTTCAAACACGGTTAAGCCCAAAGTTTCCCTAGTTGGCTTTTTGAATTGTTTTGATATAATAATGATTAGTCCCAAAGTAAATATATGTTACAAATATACCGGTGGGTATTTCCTATAATTTTAATCCCACTTGAGCAAATTTGATGATGTCTGAGCGGTGAATATTTCTAATGCATTAAAAAGGGTAAAAGTAGGTCCAGAGGCAGCAACCTGCCGTCGGGTGAAGATAATTCTTCATGTACTAAGCAACAACTATTAGGTGGGGTGGCTAGTTCCCGTCCTTGCTGTCTTTACCTCCTCTAACATGCGTCTAGTACTCATTTACAGCTGGGTCGAATAGAGGAGTGACCGTGTCAAGCGATAAATCACAACCCGGTTTTGTTTGTGTTTTGGTCCGGACGTGATTTCGAACCTGACATGCTGTAATCCGGTGATAGCAAGCAAGCTCACTATCAACTTAGGCTAGAACAACAAACTGTCCAACAGAGAATATTTTCTCTGGCTTTGGAGAAAATGGAGCCAAAGTGAGGAATTCTGAGAATTAAAAAAATGCTTTCATTAGTGTAGGACATTTATCTTGTGACAGAAAATATTACTTGAGTCCATCATACATATCAATAACACTACTCACAGCTGGCAGTAATGATAGCCATCTATTTTCCACACTTCCAAGAACACGTTTGTATTCTATTTCTACACATTCACAGAAATTCTCAAATTTCTCTACTCTCACCGAGTAAATATGAAAATACTGAAAAACTTTGTTCACAATTGTTCCAATGTCGACTGGCACCATGTCAGCACTTGCCTGAACACCATCGTGGACAATGTTTGCAGCACAATGAATTACAATGAGTGTTGTTTTTTAAGACGTTATTGAGTCTTGCAGGTACATTGTTAGAACTCGGTCTTTTGTACCACCGAAGTTGATATTACAATTATCACCAGAAAATGCAATAACCTATTCTAGTCAATTGATGTTTCTGCAAAATGTTCAAGATGTGATCTGAGAGCAGTTCCGTTATTTCCTGAGTTATGTTCTGAAACTCAATCACCTTGATTCGAATGTCTTTATCAGGAATAAAATACCTAACAAGGACATGTATCAACTTCAAATCCCTATGGTTTGATGTGTCCACGATAACTGAAATGTATTTAACTTCTTTCATTTCTATGTCTATCTCGCATTGCAAAAGGTGCTAGGACATTTACTCGAATTTATTTACACTTCGTTCGCCCACATGTAAATTTCTTTTTAAATAAATGTATCTCATGGAAATGTTAAGTTTCACTGCATGAAATCCAAACAGAGCTTCTTGGGCTGCTAGACGCTTACTTTCATCAGTTAATTTCCCTGTCTCGTCTCTTGCAAAAATGATGCAACTTGGATTGAACTGCTAACTGTGACTGCCATTTTGTGTTTCTGCATCTTGAAGTGCTCTTTTACATTATAACGACCTCTATTGTCAATAGTAAAGTAAAGTAGCCCATAGCATTTATTAATGCCGTAGGGGTGTGAGATGTTAGCGATCTCACATTTCAGTGGCTCTGCAAATGAGGGAGGTAGCCATCTCCTCGCCCCCTCAGTCTTTACTTCCCGGATTGATCTGGTACCTATGTAAGGCTGGGTCGAAGCTTTATATATGCGAAGCCAGTGCGCTAACCACTGCGCTACGCGGCTCCCAATATCAATTTATTTTTCATCTTAAGTATCCCCCAAATTTATTTTTTTTATCCATTTTGGAGTAATTTAACCCGTCTTTATTGTTCATGTGAGACCTTGGCATAGAATCCCTATTGTCAGTAAAAAAAACCCACAGAATCACACACAGTACAGTGCATCTTGCATAGTGTGGCGTCTTCTTTCAAGAAGGACATTCCTCTTTGATGTTTCTTGCATAGTGTGGCGTCTTCTTTCAAGAAGGACATTCCTCTTTGATGTTTCTACTGAAGCTCTCTGCACTTTCTTTTCGACATTATGCAGGAGACTTAGCGCCTAAAACTTTATTGACTTCAGAAGAGTATTATGTAAACATCCATAAAGAATGGTAACTGTCGGGAAATATGTTTTATATAACATAGAGGGTAATCTTCAATATTTGATATGACATGTGATAAAGTTGAAAAATGTATAACACTCAAAGCTTCAAGAACTGCTGCGGTCATGTCATACTTATACATAAGGGGACAAAACGGGACTTTGTTGAGGGGGAAAAACATAATTTGGCGTCCCCTTTGAGTTTCAGTGGGACAACAGCCCCAAAAATGGAACAGTACAGAAAAAAAGGACGTCTGTTCACCCTAAACTATGCCATTTTACTGCAATGTCCCAGATTCTTTGGCAAGTGCGTAAATTGATTAATTTCCTGTGATGTTGCTACGTTCTGGAATGCACTCGATTGTGCACCTCTTGCATAAACACTGGGCTAACTTTCCAAGTGAGTCCACCAATGCACATAAAGTCGCCGCTGTACTGACTCTCTATGGATTCTATTACTGAAAAAATAGGCCTACCTGTGAAAAACATAAAAACAATAATAAAAAACGACAATAAGGAAAAATATAACCAATAAAGTCCTAATTAATTTTGTACAGAGGTCTTCTATCATAGTGGTCTCACATGAACAATAGAGACGGGTTAAATTACTCCAAAATGGATTATTTTTTTTTAAATTGGGGGGTAGTTAAGATGAAAAAAAATTACATAAATATACAATTTTATGTCAATTGAGACTCAAGTATAAGTTTACTCTTGTTTGTAATATTTTATTTTGATGGCACGTTTACTTCAGCGGTGATATGTTGAAGGTGAATGTCAAACGGGCCGATTCGAGAGGAAAATGGACATGCCATTTATTTTTATTTTCGTGATATGACATTGATCATATGTTGATCAAACAACAGACTTGTCAACAAAGGCGCCATTTTCAAAATTAGGTCACTACTAATAGTTCGCGACCTTGTCACACATTTGAGCTCTGGCGGCAAGCACTGCCCACACTCCTAACTCCACTGCTGCTCTCGTCTCTTTTCATAGTTGCCATTTTTGGCACTGGGGATCCAGACCTGCACCTGATTTGGTGCTTTTTAAAGTCATCTAGAATTTAGTAAAAACATTTTCCCATAAAAGGTTGTCCATAATGTAGACCAACAATTGTTGCTTTTTTACGAATTTTCGACTCCATCCCCCTTGTCAACAGACTGTTTAAAATCCATCACCCCCTTTCTGTTTAACTATGTCACACAACGTTACACCTTCCCAAATAAATTTTTTTACACGTACGAAAAAAACTACATGATTATTTTTTAGAAAATAAATTGAAATTTAAACATTTTCATCGGTATATTTTAAAAAAACAACATTACCTTAACTTTTGTCACCACCACTGCCTCAACAACTAAAACTTTTTCAGACACCTCTCCCCCAACCCTTATTGTTGGCGTAGTTTGTGCACATCCATAGCCTCCTTAGTCGCGTCTTACAAATGTAAACAGTGCTGCTATTCTTTGTTTCCATTTCGGTATCAGCAATAAAGTGACAATAAACACAGTTACGATTGTAGCACATTTAAGAATTGTCTTCGAAAATTTTGTCTTTGATGAAAGTTTGAATAATCTTCACGCACGTGCGTTTTTTTTTTTGGTAGATGTGGGGATTTTGTAGCTGTGTTTTAAAGGCCATATGTTCTTGCTGTCGCCATGTCATGTATAGGGTGAGTTTTTTGTTTTTTAATTTACCCTCCGACAGAAAAAAACCAGTCCTTAACCAGGATCGAACTCTGTACCGGTGTGAGACCAACATCCTAACCTCTCGGTCAAACGCCACTTAGTGTTTTCATTAAATGTTTTCCCCAAATTAATAGTGCTTTGTCGACTAGTGCTTTTATGACAAAACAAGTTGGCAATGCAGATTTGCGTCAGTTAATTTACAGAAGGAATTTGTTTGATCATTTCAGTGGTCGTCCTCTGCTTTCTGAAAGCAAGGTTGAAAATGAAACGTAGGCGCTGCTTTATTCTTACCTCCCATACGGTGTGTCGCACTGGACTGTCGAGTGATCGACAACAATAGCCCTAATGAGCCGGCCAAGTTGTCAATGTCATTGCTACTTCTAGACACATTATTTGGAAAGTTGTTCCAACCTTTGAACTTTGACCAGTAGGAAAAGGCAACCCAACATCCATAATTTCGTAATCGCACCCTGCGGGGATCTTCTAATAAAAGTGCTCAGTATAAGTGGTTGGTTTGTTGCGTCGATTGTTTAGGGATTAGAGCCTGACTTTCGCGAGTTAGGCCTCTCCAACTGTAGACATAAAACCATCGGAGTTGTATTGAAGAGTAAAACTATCCACAAATTTCAACTGCCCAAGGTTAAGACATTTTAATAAGTCCAACTTTCATTTTTTGGGTGACATGGAGACTCTTCTTCGCTTGTTATCAGACTTTCATATAAATGTAAATATGAACTGAAATATGTACAAGTGTTACCAATATTTATAAACAAAACATATTAATAACGAGACAGTTTTTGTTTGTTTTGCGTTCGCTCCATTGTAACCATCACGAATATCCGTGCGATTTCCGCCGGGAGCGTGATTACGTTGTGCCACCGTTATGCGCCTTGTAGGCCTAGCAAATCCGATTTCGGCATGCCTTGACAATTCGGGTGGGCTACCCTTAGCCTGTGACAGCCTCTATATCTGTCTCCAGGCACGCGTAGTGCCGACTCTTCGCCCAGACGATTTTTGCTCTCGTCTGACTCGCACGAGGTGTTCCACTGTCTATGAACTCGCCTCGCGTAATAGGACGTGCTGTGCCTGTGCCCATTGGGTACTGAACCGTTTCTCATCCGTGAGCCTGGTTCCTTAAGGGGAAGAACTCAACAGAGGAGTTGGACCCTGGCTCTTTTGCCCTCTTAGCCGAGGTGTCATTCAATGACATCGTGTACCCCTTGTCCAAGTTCGAGTCTCACACCACGCGTTTGAGAGCAAGGCGTTCTAGAGCTGAGCGTCCTTGTCCCAATAACGCCTGAGCCCATCAGGTACTGAACCCTTTCTCTCTTCAAGTGTATTTCCGGTGTAGGAAAACCTGACAGTAGAGTTGGACCAGGACTACCATCGTTGTCCCTTTCTTGCATAAGCCCATCAGGAACAGAACCCTTTCTCTTCGCGAGCACATTTCCGGTTTAGGAAGGCTCGACATTAGAGTTGGATTAGGTCTTCTTGCTTTACCAGCCACCAATGAATGGGTCTGGGTCTCTGTCTGTAAGGAACACAGGTAACTAGATGCTCGTCTAAAACGGCAACACAACGCATTTCCATTCTCTGGACTACATCCAACTGGAAATCTTGTAGGATCATCGTCCTGTTACAAGAGAAATCCAGTGGGAATTTGAGAATGAACGCTGAAGAAGAAGAAGAAGATGCTCGTCTCGAGCTGACGGAGCTTGTAGTTCACCTTTCCTAGAGACTTTTCACTTTCTATTTGCAGTTTGCGCTGCCCTCTAGCGCTGTTCTGCCCTTTCATTGTTTCATTGTACTCGGTATGAAATCTATTTGTCTCGCCATGCATCTACCTTTACGTGCATTTTACATTGGCCGCCCCTCCAATGTTCGGACTGGACTGACTAGCTTCACTGTATGTCGACAGTGTCGCTATATGTGGTGGTGTCGGAGATAGTGTCTGTCTCTTGTGCAGTCAAATCTCTTTCCATCTGCTACCTCCACATTCTCGGACACGATCCCCAAATGATTTGGCCAGAATCAGCTTGAGCTGCTGTATTTCTGTTTCCAGGGTGCACCGCGTGGAGGTACATTTGGGATCTTGGTTATCTGCTAACCCTGGGTCCGCCTAGAGCAATGCGTTCCCTTTGCACCCCTAACGAGACAGTGACTGACGACGTTTCGACTACAAAGAATTCATCACGACGAAAGACAACAGAAAAGCAAGGGATATATTTAACATAAGAAAGCACATACGGTGTGACGATGGTAGAAGGAAGATATTAAATCATGTTTTGAAATACATAAGCCGAGTGCTGCACCATGTTGCTATCGGACATACATTTAGTAGCAGTCTGTTATCATTAATTCTGAGTACATGTCGACGCATGCGTTTACGTCTGTGGGTCTCACCAATGGCCCACTAGACAAACCACCCATGCAACAGAAAACCTTAATAAATGACATGTCGTTATATTAAGGCTCTCTTATGGAAACTTTATAGCATGTCATCTATACAATTATAGACCCATCTGAGTAGAAGGCTCCTTCAATAGGCATTTCACTAAGCCGAAATCTGAAGTCTCCTGTGTATGAAAGAAAGCTCAGAAAAAAATCACCCCAGTGTACATAAGAAGTAAGAGTTAATCTCTCGTAATTTCTGGTGTTCTCAAACAAACAAGTACATGTCCGATATAAACTATCGTTTTCTTCTTACTGTTGTAGAAAAATATTGCTGTCTTCTCTTAATTGCTTGTTTCACTTGAATTATTCCCAACCAATATTTAAGATTTTTCTAATACGTTTATTTTCAAATGAATTTTATGTCTTCTCCAGTGCTTTCATTTCCAAATTTCGCAACCAAATAATAATGCAGATATACCACAAATATGACATATATTTTCCATATAGAAGACTGAAAAAAAGTAGCAGTCAACGCTAGACTCCTGATATTGCTGTACTGAATATCAAGAATATAGACAGGACATGGTTATGTGGTGCGGGGCCCAAATAATAATAGAAAGGTAACAAGGGAGACATGTCGTAAGATAGTAAGGAAAGTTGAGGAGTCGTTTGATTCACCCAGTGAGATCTAGTTCAGTTGGTTCTCAACCATATCCCAACCTTGACCATATGCCCCCTTCCTTCATGGCACAAGGATTTCCAAGGGGGCCACAAAGAAAACATTTGAAATTGGAGGGGTACATATATCTTCCTAAAATGACCACATAAATCTTCTTCTTCTTCGGCGATCATTACTCAGTCTTCGGATTCTATGATATAGGCTGCTGTCTGTTTTAAAGTGTCCACTGTGCTATACAGTTTCTCTTCAACACTGATTGGGGTGGGCCATGTCTTGTTTCTCAGGTCTGCATACTGGGGACATTCTTGTAGGATATGTTCTGCTGTCATATTTGCAAGGCTGCAATGGCAGAGCCCAGTTGTCCCTATTTTGAATTTGGTGTACAAATGATGTCTCATTTTGTTGTGACCAGTTCTGAGGCGCAGCAGGATAACCTGGTCTCTTCTGGACAGTTGGTAATACCCGTCATCTGCATTATATTAGGGGTGGTCTTCTTTCCACTTTTTGTTATAGTTGCCTTTAATGATGGTCTTCACTTCTTCATAACTGACCAGATAGTCTTCTTGAGGTAACTTCCCTCCTTCTTTGGCCAGTCTATCTGCAACTTCATTCCCTTCAATGTTACAGTGTGCCGGTATCCACTGGATCACTACTCTTTGGAAATTATTGTACAACTGAACTAGCACTGCCCTCAATTCATTCAGTTCGGTGTTCTTGTGTAGCTTCAGTGCTGTTATGACAGAGAGTGCATCTGTTAGTAGTACAATATTCCTGTGCACTTGTTCTTTGTGTTGTAAGATAGTTTCTGCTGCTTTCTTGAGAGCTTCCATTTCTGCTTTAAAATTGGTTGAGAGCTTGCCTGTAGCTATGGCTAGAGTAACATCTTTCCCGCATTTTAGTCTGAGGGTCACTCCTCCACCTCCATTCTCAATTGCGTTTGTGGCCGAGCCATCTGTATAGGCATGGGTCCATGCATCTTGTGGGTAATTAACTGCGATGTGTTGTTCTGTGATACGCTTTCTCTCCAATTCTGTCTGAGTTCCTTTCTTTTCTATACCTTCTATTTGTTCTTTTAGTTGTGGGAGTCTGTATGCCCAAGGGGGGATGATACTGACTAGTTGTATGGGCCTTGGTTTCGCTTGTCCTATAGCTGGTGCCTTTTGTATCAGTTTCTTTGCATTTGCTGAGAAGTTGCTCCTCTCCAGCCTGCTTTTGCCATAGCCATTAATTCTTTGGTGCATAGGATGATTCAGGAGTCTCTTGTATTTTTCTGCTTGTTGAACTACTTTCATGTCTCTTCTATCTTCCATTGACTGAAGGCCAGTTATTGTTTCTAATGTATTTATGGGTGTAGATTTCATAGATGCAGTGATAATACGTGTAGCTTGATTCTGGGTTTTGTTTATTTGGTTGAATTGAGTTTTAGATGCTGTGGCCCAGGCTGCGATGCCATACTCTAGTACTGGCCTAACTCTACCTGTGTATAGCCTTTTCAAGATTTTGCTGTCCGCTCCCCAGTTTGTGCCTGCTAACTTTTTCATTATTGCCATTCTATTTCTGGCTCGTTTCTCTGCTTTTTCTGTCTGTTTTGCCCATGTCATTCTAGAGTCAAGGGTAATTCTGAGGTATGTTGGGTTCTGCTCTAGTGGGAGAACGTGATTGTTTATTTTTAGTGTTGTTTTCTGTACCTTGTTGGATAGTGTGAATATTGTGTGTGTGTGGTTTTCTTTTCATTAATGCTAAGCAATCATCTCTTGGTCCAGCTTTCTAGTTTGTGCAGTGCCCCTTGCATTCTATTTTTTGCAACTGCTATTGTCACCCCTCCTGTCCACAAGGCAAGGTCATCTGCATACATTGCAGAGTGTACCCCAGTTGGTATGCCCTCCATAATATCATTTATGTAAATTAAGAAGAGTGTAGGGGATAGTACACCTCCTTGCGGGAAACCTTGTTCTAGTATTCTCTTCCTGCTACGTTTTCCCTGTACTTGCACTCTAGCTGTTCTTTTTTCCATATAGTTGCATATCCAGTTATATAAGTGTCCTCTGATTCCTAGTCTAAGGAGCTTGTTCTTGAGTCCATCTTTCCAAACTTTGTCAAATGCCTTCTCCATGTCAACCCACACTGCAAGCGTGTATGTTTTTTCTTGGTATGCGTCTTCAATCTCTTGGGCTATGTAGGCGACCTGGTCCTCTGTTGATCTGTGTTGTCGGAAGCCGCTCTGTTGTGCTGCTATGAGTTGTTTTCCTTCCAAGTGCCACATGAGTCTTCTGTTGACCATTTTCTCCATTAATTTGCCCATACAGCTGAGGAGACTGACAGGTCTATAACTACTTGGGTCGAGTTTGTCTTTGCCTTGCTTTAAAATGGGTACCATGATAGCTTCTTTCCATGCGGTGGGCACCTGTCCTGTTCTCCAGCTAGTATTTACTATGTTTAGAAGTTTTCTCTTTGCTCTAGGCCCCAGTTTCATAAGCATCTCATTGGTAAACCCATCTTTACCTGGTGACTTCTTGAGTTTAAGGTTCTGTAGTGCTTCTTCTAGCTCAGTTTCCGTAAATTTTGCCAACATTTGCTCTTCTATAACCATAGGCATATCCTTTTTTTTTTCTTCTTCTTCTTTCGTTCACTTGAAACATGTCTATATCTGTAATTCTGTCTCCTTAATAAAACTCACTGTCTTTTGTAGTTCATACAGTGCCCCATAGAGCTTTGATTCCAGTGTTGTTTCCTCTGGCCAATATGTCTGCCTCAGCGTTTCATGCTCAGAACACTCTTGAAGTATATGTTTGGCACTCTGTGCTGCCTGTCCACATGTACACATGGCCGTGTTGCCAATCTTGAACTTTGTATACATGTGACTGCGGAGTCGGTTGTGTCCTGTTCTGAGACGTAGAATTATAACTTGTTCTGATCTGTTCATAATGTGATAGTCATCTTGTGTTGGTGTTTGTGGCTTTCTTATTGATTTTATCATCTGTTTTTTCTGATGGTAGGTGATTGGTATATCTGGTTGGTCTTCGGCAGCACCTTCCTTAGCCAGTTTGTCTGCTTTTTCATTTCCTGGTATTCCACAGTGAGAGGGTATCCACTGCATGGTTACCCTATACTGGTAAGACAATTCGCTAAGTAGTTTTTTTAAGTCTGTTAGTTTTCCAGACTGGAGAGCTTGAAGCACTGACCTTGCATCTGTCAGGAATACCACAGGCTGTAGGCCAGAGTTGGAGTTCAGCAGTTTTTTAGCTGCCACACTAATTGCCTGGATTTCTGCATCATAATTATTGCAGAATTTTCCTGTCGGTGTTCTGATTGTATCTCTAGGCTTGTGTGGATATTCTATATATACACCTGCGCCTCCATTCCTCACAGCATTCTGTGCTGATCCATCTGTGTACACTCTGACCCATATATCTTGTGGATATTCCTCATCCAGGAAACTGAGGGTGACTGTCATTCGCTGCACACTGTTCTGTTCGTCCTCGCTTAGTATTCCTTTCACATGGGTCTGAATGTATATTGGCATTCCATGTCTTTCACTCCACGGGGTTTGTTCTGGTACAGACGTTAAGGGGCTGTCAACTTCAGGTAGGTCTGTAAGTTGTCTACGGAGTCGTTTAGCTTGATGGATAAAGCTGCTCCTTTTCAGTCGCCCCATTGCTAGATTTTGGAATCTTTCCTTCATTGGATGACTTGGCATACACTGAAACTTTTCTGCTTGAATTAGTACTTTTGTGTCTCTGCGTTCGCCAAGTGTTTTCATTCTTCCCATTTTCTGCATCTCTGCTATGGGTGTTGATTTCATTGCTCCCAACATTATTCTAAGTGCCTGGTTTTGCACTTTATCTAGATCTTGTAATGTGGTGTTTGATGCAGGACACCACGCAGCTGAACCATATTCCAGGTGTGGTCTTATGCCTTGCTGGTAAACTTTACTGAGTATATTTCCACTGGCTCCCCATGTAGTTCCACTTAGTTTTCTCAGGATAGCTAGCTTCCTCCTGGCTTTTGTTGTTGCTTTGTTTATGTGCTGCTTCCATGTCAGCTTATCATCAAAAGTAACTCCGAGGTATGTGGGTTGTTTGTCTTCTTTCAAGAGCTCTCCATCTATCTTGATATGACCCGCTTTTTGTTTTGGTGAGAGGGTAAAGAGTGTAGTGCTGCACTTATCTGTGTTAATGCTGACGCACCATCTATTTGCCCATAAGGTTAGGGCATCGATAGCTCTTTGTATTTGTTTAGTGGCCACTGTTGCATGTTCTTCCGTACACCAGATCACCAGGTCATCAGCATACATTGCCACTTTGATCCCGTGTGGTAGTTCAGCAACTAGGTCATTGATGTAAACCAAGAAAAGTGTGGGTGACAGGACTCCTCCCTGGGGGACTCCATGACGCAGTAGAACTTTCTTGCTCTTGCGACCATCTAATTGTACCCTGGCTCTTCTATTATGCAGGTATGCTTTTACCCATTTGTACATTCTTGAGCTAACCCTGCAATTTCGCAATTTCTTTAGGAGCCCTTCTTTCCAGACCTTATCAAATGCTTTCCTGAGGTCTATCCATGCTGCTAGTACCAGTTTCTTTTCTTGGAAGGCATCCTCAATCTCTTGGGAGAGGTAGGTTGCCTGATCTTCAGTAGAGTAGCACTGTCTGAAACCTGCTTGCTGTGATACCAGAAGGTTTTCACTTTCAAGGTACCACTGCATCCTAAGATTGATAATGCGTTCCATTGTTTTACATAGACAGCTTGTGAGGCTGATGGGCCTGTAGTTGGAGACTGTGTTGCCATCTTTTCCTGATTTGAGGAGTGGTATCATTATTGCTTCTCTCCACGCCTGTGGTACATTACCTGTGGACCAGCTTATGTTAAAGATCTGCAGTAGCTTTGCTCTTGCTGCAATTCCCAGGTTTCTAATCATTTCATTGGACACTCAATCAGCTCCAGGGGACTTTTTCATTTTCAATTTGGATACTGCATGCTCCAGTTCTCTCATTGTGATTGGTGCCTCCATGACTTCAGGTATAGGTTCACCTTGTCCAATGTTTTGCTGGTTCTCTCGAACCTCCTGTTGTTTGTCTGGGCTGACTTTGACGTTATTGTCTTCTGCAAAGGAATCTGCAAAGTAATCAGCTGCATGTTTACCTGTTAAAATGTTTCTATCTTTATAAAGTGTGATCCTGGTATTTCTCCCTGTACCTTCATCATTTAGTTGTTTTACAAGTTTCCATAATTTCCTAGTATCTCTTTCTAGGTTCAGCGACTCTGTTTTTTCTTTCCAGCTGCTCCGTCTGGCTTGTAACTTGGCTCTTTGAAATTTAGCCTTTGTTTGCTGATATTTGTTGTGATGTTCTTGGCTAGGTCTGTTCTCAGCCTGCTGTCTAGATGTTTCCATCTCATTTTGCAGCTTTTCCAGTTCATCATTCCAGTAGGGTTTGTAGTTTTTGCGTGCCCCCCTGGGTATGGTTTTACTAGCAGCATGTAGTATACATCTATTAAATTCACTGACTGATCTATTGATGTCTTTGTCCAAGTTCATGTCCTTAGCTAGAACACTGGTTAAATGCTGGTACATTTTCCAGTCTGCCCTTTTATAGTTCCACCTAGTGATCGTGCTGCTGTCCTTGGTAAATTCATTGTGGATTTCCAGAAATACTGGTCTGTGGTCACTACCTCCAAGCTGCTTTCCAACAACACGTGTGATGTTCCATTCCAAGCCTGGTGAGTGGAATGCCAGGTCTGGTGTAGAGGTGGTGTGCCATGCTCTCGAGTAGAAGGTTGGCGAGTCTGCTGGCTGGTTAATAAGGATGAGATTATTTTCATCCTGCCAGCTCTCAAGTTCCTCACCTCTCTTGTTGATATGATCGTAGCCCCAGCTCTGAGAGTGGCTGTTGAAGTCACCACACACCATAAGTCTATCTTTGTCTGGAATTGTGTCTAGTGCCAATGGTTTATCATTTGGGCAGTAGTAGTTCAGGAGATGGAATTCTGCACTGTCTGTTTTTAGGTGGAGCATCTGGTATTCTGCCCCTTCCATATATACTTCCAGCTGACATGCGCTGATATTGTTTTTAACAAGTGTCAGAATTCCACCCTTTCGCCTGTCCTTTCGGTCAGATCGGTAGCACTGGTAGCCTCTGATTTTGAAGGCTATGTCGCTGCTGAGGTGTGTTTCTTGGATACAGCATATGTTAACTTGTTCTTCACTGAGGACATTTTCAAGTTCCAATTTTTTGCTGTATCCATCTCTTTTACTGTTGACACCCTCAGCATTCCAGTGCATTATTTTTATTGGTCGTTTGTTTGTTTGGCCAGTAGCTCTATTCCCTTGCCTCCTGGCTCCTCGGGGCAATTGAGAAGGACTTCCAGTAACTGAGGTTGGGCCCTTTCGAGGTATAGGGCCCGGCACCGTCCCTGCCTGAACGTCCGCCACAGGGCAGGCACCATAACTATTTATAGATGTAGACATGTTTCCATTGTGTTTTGTGCGTGGCATCCTGATTATCTGTGCGCCTTTTGGCTGGATGCCTCCGTCTTCAGCACTCTGCTTACTAGGGCAGGACTATGGTCCTGCTCGAGTGGGACTGCCCGACCAGTCTTAGTTTCCAGCCTCTGATGGCTGAACTAAGCCCCATCACCTCTGCACGGTGCTGGTCTCGATGGAGGCATATCCTTTAGTCCATGGATTTCATTCTTGACTTCTATTTTTCTTTCTTTCGGTATGTTTATCTGGCTCACAGTTGCATAATTTTTAATGAAAATGTTTGCTGCTGCTTTTCCCGTGTGCATTTTGTTATTATATTCAAGTGTTATTGGAGGTCGGCTACTGTTTTCATCACTCAATGCCTTGGCAAGTTTCCAGAGTTTGTTTCCATCTTTGTCCATGTTAAGGCCCTCGGTTTTTTCGATCCATCTCCTCCTTGCTGATGTTTTTACCTCTCTCTTGTATTTAGCTGAGGCTGCCTTGAGAGCAATATTGCTTTCTGTACTCTGCTCTGTTTCTGCTAATTCTCTGGCCATATTCAGGTCTTCTTCAAGGTTTTGTATTTCTTTGGACCAGTACGGTTTGTAGTTTTTTCTTGCCCCTCTTGGTATTGCGTCTTTTGCTGCCCTAAGTATTGCCTCAGTTAGCTTTTCCGTCATGTTCTTAATTTTTTTTGATGGGTGTTGATAGGCTCACTATATGCGTCTGAGAGTTTTGCAAATTTGTCCCAGTCTGCTCTCTTATAGTTCCAGCGGGGAAGAGGTTTCTGCTCTTCCTGTGTGTAGTTAAGGTTGATAGTGAGTTTTATTGGTTTGTGGTCACTGTCCCCTAGCTGGTTCATAACTATTCTACATATTTTATGGGATAAATCGCCAGTGGCAAACGCTAAATCTGGGGTTGATGTTGATTTCCATCTCCTTGAGTAGAAAGTTGGGGGATCATCCTGTGCATTCAACAGAAATAGATTGTTATCGATTTCCCATTCTTCCACTTCTTCTCCTCTTGAGTCAGTTTGCTGGTAACCCCACCTTTCAGAGTGGCTGTTAAAGTCACCCACTACAATACAGTGTGTGTCTGTAATATCCATTGTTTCTAATTTAAGGGCTCTTCCTACTGGGCTGTATATGTTATAAATTCTGATGGGCTGGTTTTCTATGTACACATCTGTTCCTATAATCTCTGATTCTCCTATTGTATTTATTTCTATCTGCTTTGTTGGAATGGTGTTGCGTATCAGTGTAAGTACCCCTCCCTTATGCCCTTCTCTGTCCTGTCTGAATGTTTGGTAGCCCCTGATAGAGAATCTATGGTTTAGGTTAAGATGGGTTTCTTGTATGCAAGCCACATCAATCTTGTCGTTATCCATTCTAGCTGTTAGTGCCTGCTTTTTGTGGTAAATGCCTTCCGCATTCCAATGCAGTATGTTTAGTCCTTTTGTCTGTCGTGTGGTTTGACCAGTCATAATTTCCCGCTGTTCCCATTTCCTGGTCTTCCAAAATGGGCCAGGGTGACCACCAGTAGCTTGGGGTGGGCCCCTTCGAGGCATGGGGCCTGACACTCTACCCGCCTGGTGGAACTCCTCCGGCAGAGCACCATACCTAGAATCCATTGTCTCAATCTGCATGAGTGTATATGAGGTACGTTGCACTTTGTTATGCGCCATATGGCCAAGTTCATCCGATTTCCGTCAGCTATTGTTTTAGGTTTGCTTTCCTTAGATGGTCTACCCTCCCGGGATCATGAGCACCATCTGTCCAGGCTTTGTGTAGAGTTTTCCATCTCCTAGGTGGCCTGTCTTTCTGGACTCTTGAGCGCCACCTGCCCAGCAGTTAGGGGAATTTTTTAAGTTTTCCTGCCTTTTTCCTTTATGGGATGGAGCTGATTGGGGCCTAAGTAGGGTTTTACTGACTTCTCCCTTTGTATGTTTTAGAAAATAGTTTCCCATATTCCCCTATTTTAAAGGTCCCCCCAACCCTGGGGGACGCGCATGCTGGGGTCAATGACCCCAGCTGTTGGCTTGAGCTTATAGCGGCTCATACTCGCTTGATGCTGCCCGTCACGAGACACATGGGGTATTTCAGTGGAGATATCAGTGCCACCTGATATCCCACCCCGTCCTGTTGGGCAACATCGCCAGTTTATCCGCGGCTGCTTATTCGTCCAGAAATCTGGATTCTTCGTCCAGAGATCTGTCTTATATTGCAGCCAACCACCAGATATGGAGACTCCATATCCGGAGGTTGTTCCACGATCCGCAACCTGTGGACGCGCCTGGTAGGGGATGGTCGCCCCCCACAGGACCACAGAAATCCAACTATATGAATGATATTTAATAATTAAGAAAACATGGAAGAAAGTCTATATCCTTTTTTTTTAACCTGGGGAGTGGGGGGGGGGGGGTGGGATAACACGATTTAGCCCCCAGCGGAGCATAGGGCCCTATGTGCTCAACGAACCTCTATTGATTTCAGCTCTTTCAATATTCTACCAAGATTGTGTCTGCATCCAATTCTTCCATCCAGGTGTGTCTTGGTCGTTCTCTTTTGATCTTTCCCTGTTGGTTTCAGAACAATGCCGGTCTTACAATGATTGTCCTAACTCTAGTGCCGTTTCTTCGGGTCTTCCTCCACTGAAGATTTTTTTGGGCGCAGAAGATATCCAAAAGGTGGACACTATAAGTTTAACCACTGGTATAAGTTTAACCACTTGTCTAAGTTTAACCACTGGTCTAAGTTTAACCATTGGTCTAATTTAGTGCTTCTCAGTGTGTAGCATATGTCCTCCTAGGAGGCCACGGGGAATTCTAGATGTAGAGGGGGGGGGGCAGAGAAACATTTTAATTGACTGTTGGACATACAAATATAGACTAAGGGGGGGGGCACAGAAATGTGACTATTTGAGCGATAGGTAATTCTTGATTCTTCATTAGAAACTGGCCTCACAGCACGTGGGGTATTCCCATAAGTTCTCCGCCCTCTGTACCAGTAGCCATTCGACTCGATGGTATTTCGAGTCCAATGCTGCCGAAATAGACGTCAACATCAGGGCACAACTTTGGCCCTTGCGACAGGTTTCTTTGTTGTTCCGCCCACCCACGCCAAAGCTAGATATATAGACGGATAAACAGGCAGGAAGACAAATATCAAGCCACTGGACACCTATGTTAAAAGAATCTCTAAGGAAGTGACCATTGGAATATGTAATGTCATGCGCCTAGAACGTGACTCATGTGCATAGCAGCAAAAAATTGCGATGTGTATGGAAATACGGTTGAAGCACGTAGTTTGATTGAATTCCTGGTGGCGGAAGGTTGTGCGCCCATCGAGATGTATCGAAGAATGACTACGGTGTATGGTGATGCCTGTGTGGATGTAAGTACTGTCGGGAGGTAGGCAAGGACTGTAAAAGACGTCAATTAAACGACATCGAACCTGCAAGACCAGGCGCGAAGTGGAAGTTCGATCACAGCCGTGGATGCACAGCAGCTAGCTCGCGTGGACGAACTGATTCGTGACAATCGCCGTGTCAATCATAAAGATATCGTCACACTGCTTAGGATTTCGACTGAGCGAGTCCATCACATTATCCATGCCTTGCTTAGGTATAGGAAAGTGTATGAGAGATGGGTCCCTCGAATGCTGACACCGGAAATAAATCAACGGCGACAGCAGGCGTGTCAGGAAATTCTGACGCGATATGAATAGGATGGTAATGCCTTTATTCGCAGAGTTGTCACTAGTGACGAGTCATGGCATATCATTATTATCCTGAAAACAAGTGTCAGTCTATGGAGAACAGACATAAGAACTCACCGCCACCAAGAACGTTCAAGGTTGTCGCTTCGGCCGAAAAGGTGTTGATGACCATCTTTTGGGACTGCGAGGGCGTAGTACACATGGAATTTTTGAAGCTCCTCCTCTGCTTCTTCCTCCCTCGACAGTTCCCTGCAGTATTATTTTTGGCAAGGAATCGTGCATGCGTACATGTCCGAACCATGCTAGTTTTCATCGTTTCACTATTGAAAGTAATGACTCCTGAACACATCTCTACTTTATTTCTTACGTACACATTGGTCTTATGTTCCCTATAGGAAATTCGTAGAATTCGCCTGTAGCATTTGTACTCGAAAGCCTGTAATCTTCTCTCCATGTCCGCAGTGAATGTCCAACTCTCACAACCATACAGCACAACAGAAAAACCAGCGACTTATACAGTTTGATTTTCACTGCAACACTGATGTTACTTTTCCAAATCACAGTTAGCCTTGACAAGGAGGCTAAAGCCATCTCCAGCCTTATTTTTAGTTCTGCTTTGCATTTACCATCGCTGAATATACTGGATCCGAGGTATTTAAAGGCACATACGCATTAGCGGTTACAGATGACCGACCCGTCTGTGTAAATCACATCTGTGCCATCGATATTCTCGCAGATTAGTGCCTTGACCTCATCATCCATGCTCACTGAGATGTGTTCCCTGCACTCTCTATTGAGTGTAATTCCGACCTTGACTGCCTCTTGAAAGACTGTAAAATAAATAGGTGTAATAGCCCTCGTATTTTCCTCGATTTCGTGGGGAATTCATTCATTTTGGCTTGATATATTTTGTGGGAAACGATTTGTTCTAAATGTACCCACTTTTTGGTTTGCTTTCTAGTACTAAATGTCATGTTTGTATTTCATAAAACCTGAAGGAATTAAAACCCTCCTCTGCACTTCTTATCCATGGGTGTGTGTAGGATATATGTAGCAGTTTACAATTACATCTGCAAACAAGAACCAAGTACAACATTTTATAAACCTACTGTTTATTTGTTATTTTGTGTCAAAGCTTGAGCCTTACTTTAGAGAGCCTGTGTCGCAAGTCTTGCCTTATAGATCGATTGTTTCATTGGTCGTCTAAGCTACCCGTAAACCAAATAGCCATGTCGTTGCATCATCGGGTTTATTTGTATACCATTCATGGTTGAGTTCCCGCGCTTTCATTGGCTGTTTGGTAGGGTGGTCGAGTCGTATTGTTGATAGTTCTCACAAGTTTCACTTCACTTGCGAAGTTGACCTATTCTGTACTTGGACACCCCAGTGTTTGTGTTTAACCTGATAAATACGCTTCGAACAAAACTGAAGTATATGTTTACTTCTGGACAATTTGTGACATTCACACAGGCGAACATTCTGTACACATAGGATCATCTTCAATTATAAGTAAGTACATTATACAATATCATATTATATTGCGTTCTCATTCTCTTTATCGCTATTCTTGTTTTGCAATATGTTCTGATTTCCTCTAACGACTTCATTTACCACCACGTGGACCTTGCCGTGCTAAGAGCAAAGAGTGTATGTATTACTTTATGTCACTGAACGACGCGCAATGTTATTGTCTTTCGATTTTGTCTACGTTATTGTCTATCCCTATTTCATATAAAAGAAAACAAAGTTATTTCCGCGCTTTTTTTGAATTGATATGAGATGTGGTTTTTTATATTACAACGTCTTTAGATATACAAGAGGCATTACAGAAAGGATCCCCAATTACACGTGAATGTGCGAACCAAATATCAATGGACTAAAAGAAACTAAAAAGGAAGGCCTGGTCACACGGTAGCAAGGAGCGTCAATTGACATCAACAAGGATGACTGTCATAATCATTTAATGACGAAGTATCAATGACAAAAATCATCGTAAAAGTAACAAGGACCAATGTATGGACAACTGCAATTGGGGCCAATGTCTACTGAGATATAGGTATATTGATTTAATCAGTTTCTATTCCGTTTAAGTCCTCTATTCTACCGTTGTTGTAGAATCTGTCTATTTAATAGCATGCCTAGGGTATACCGGAAGTGAGTTGAGTTGTTTTCCTGGACATTGCTAATTCTCAGATCTGAACTAAAACATTGTTTTCCTGACATTTTAAAGCCTCGTTAATTTTGCTAACTATTATTTCTCTTAATTTGTTTTTTGTTGCAACAAAGTTGCGTATTTTGTTGTGATTTATATGAATAATACTCCTAGGTATTCCTAGGAGCTGGCCCATAAATCGCATCAACAATTGAGTGCCATTTTTGACCCCTACCCTTTTGTCAACAACTGTCACTCAGGAATTCACAGTACTATTAATTATGTAAAAGCAAAAAACGCCCCCTCCCTCAACTATCCATAGAAACGTTTTCTTTTATAATCAACAAAAATAAATGTCCCATTTTAAGAAAGAAAAAATATATCTAATTTAATTGGTGTATAAAAACGACTTTTATTCCTCCTATTGACGATGCTCGAAAGAGGACAAAGAAGAGCAAGACTATTTACCTTCCATGTATGTCGTAACAGGCGACTATTGAGATGTTTCGGATGGAGTTATTTTTCGGATCCCGTTTATACTTTATGGGGTCAGTGACCCAGAAGCCATGCAGAAGTTGAATGTGTCAGGCAAAAAGGTGCATATATCGCAGCTAATCCCCGTGTCAACAACTGTTAGACTGTAGATGCCATCCCCGGTGTCAACAACTGTTACACTATAGATGCCTTCTCCTGTGTCAACAACGTAAACTATGCTTCCCAGAGATTTTCATACATTCACTCCCCAGTGTCAACAACTGTTAAAGTGTACATCCGCTCCCCCTGTCAACAATTTTTGGACTAGATATTTGGACGTCTTATATGTGAACATCATGAACAGCCCATATACGTGTAAACAAAAACAAAAGGTAGTCTTATTGGACAAATGGCATGCAGCGTGTTAAGAGAATCAAGAATTCTCATTCAAGGGCGTAGATCCGTCGAAGACGGATGTGTTGGGTTATTTTCGTACATAAAACCGACACACAACATTTCCATTCTCTGGACTAAATCCTGCTAGAAATGTAGTAGGACCATTGTCTCGCTAAATAAGAGATCTAGCGATAATTTGAGAATGTATGCTGAAAAAGGGATGTAGGCGTAGCCATAAACAGTACTATAAGGCCACTGAACATAAAGTAAACATGACCTAAGAGGCTGAATAATTATTATTTCTGTGCATATTGTTGGACGCATTGACTTCTTTTGTGTGGCAAAACACAACAATAATCAACGTCACCAATGAAATCTTGTTTATTTTCTGTTTAGAGGTCTATATTAGAGTCCGGTCTTGGTGATGGGGAGAGCGTCTGACCTGGCGCCGAAATTAAGGGGATAGAAATTTGTAGACAATTCTCCGCTATGGGGCTGTGTATAAAGTACGTCAACAACACTATTTCTACACCAACTAAATTTAAACTGAACTGAAAATGTGAAACAAAACATATATATTTTGTTGTTTTTCTGCAAGAAAATTGGGGGACGGGATAATTTTTGAAAATAATGAAGCAGAAAATGTCGGTTTTCTAGACAGTTGTTTACAAGAGGGATGATGGAAAATTGAAAACAAATTGTTGGCTACTTCATGGACAGTACCATGTGAGACAGAAGACATCAAATAGGCACTTGCACTTTCGCCCCAAACGAAAGACTCCACAGAATGCACTAGCTTCGACGTATTTCATGTGACATAGGCCTATATTATTATCATGCTACATACATAATTACAGAAAAATACTTCGAATTATTTTGACAATATCTTTATTAGGTACCGTCTCAGTATCGAAGGTTAGCGACAACGAACCTCAAACATCTTGGCTTGGTGGTGCACTCTGTTGCACTGCATCATGTCCTTCTTATGATCTTTCGCTTCCATGTGTATCTCTGCCAACCTCATACTTCAACATTTCACAATGGAAAACACGACAATATAACTGGTTCGAGGTAGTGATAATACGTTTAAGTCTGAAGATCTCTGGGAAGCACAGTAAAACAGGGGTAAGCCTAGGTTATATTGATTTTAACGTTCTCATAACATTTCATTAAATGTAACATTTTTGAAACTCCACCCACGGGAATCGGAGTGGACCACGCATGTGCACGATCACTGAGGCATAAACTCTCTTCACAATAAATACAAACGTACATGGAGTCAGAAGTCCCGCCAATTTCTCTTTCACGCGCCGCACCGCGCAAGCCATGATGTGTGGAAACTGTCAACCAATACTGTCTTTAGAATGATAACACAACAATCCCGCCTGTCTTTACGATTTCTTAGTACAGCGCTGCAGCTACTATTAGTACATATAGTACTATAACTATTACTACTACTGCTGCTACTAAACTATACTGCTACTAGTATTATATTATTACTACTACTACTGCTGCTACTAAACTATTAATACTACAATTCGCTCGTGCGTAGATAGGGTCGGAAAGGGAAGCAAAGAATAACAATACTGTGTAACTTCTATGCATGTTATAAGAAGCGACTAAGGGTATTATGAGATGGAGTTGGTTGTCTCATTCCATATAGTCATATAGGGTCAAAGTGATTCCGATGTCAAGATAATAGGAGCAGGAAAGCTGTAAACTGAACTGTGTAACTGAAGGGACAGCCAGACTTGTGTAAGGTATCACATGTTCTTCTCAGTTTTGTAACTGAGAGTACAGACTCATAATGTATCTTCTGCGTTCGTTCTCAAACTCCTGCATATTATCATGATGTAGTCCGGAGTACGGAATGCATTGTGTCATGGTTTACAGCATTGCTGCGATATCTGCGCGTTTTGGCCTGACACATCCGACTTCAGCATGGCTTTGGGTCACTGACCCTATATAGGATGGAACAGCCAACTCCATCCCATAACCTCCTTAGTCGCCTTTTACGACATGCGTGGAAGGTAAACGGTGTTGCTATTATTTGCTCCCCTTTAGGGCCCCGGCAACACACGGGCGCTCATAATGTATGAAATGTTTTTCTCAGCTGTGTAACTAAGGGGGACATCCAGATTCATAAGGTACATGCATGTATATGTTTGGGGAGGGGGAGTGTTTTTGAATGTATGTTTAGCCCCCGAAGGGAGGTATTTCAGTGCGCTAGGATTATCAATTCCTGCCAGAGGAACATCACGCACATCTGGGCCAACTATATCATCATTTCTCTGTCAGATTTGGTGAACCACCATATGCACTTAGCATTCCCCGTCACTGCTACAACAAAAACAGCGGCAAAATGTCCGCTGACCTGCATCTCTTATCATCCATGGGGATTATTTGACAAAAGAAATTGAGACAACGTGTGGCAATGGTTATTTTTCATAGGTGACAGGTTGTCGGGGCCACCCAATCTTTCCTTAATCGCCACCAAAGTTATGCATGGCAAAAAAGTGGCTCTATTCTTTATACGCTAAACTATGAAAGAAACGCTGCTGTAAAATGGTCTATCACGTTCGATATAATCTTTAATATGAGCAGACTGTACCCCCAGTGACATGGAAGATAAATCCTAGCGGGTCTGATAATATGTGTATCGTCATGCATGTTCTGCATCTCCTGTGAATTGTGGATATATATTTTTTAATCATGCCAGCAGCTGAACATACCGAGTCCACAATAGATTTGGCGGTACTCTGGAAAGTCCTGATATTTCTTTAGTAAAGAACAGAGTACACATGCAATGGTTCCAGTACCTATCCGGCTCTACAATCGTATACGTCCTTGAATGACCATCACCTGCATGAAGTATGTAAATAAATAGATGCAGATATAGTAAACATTTCCACGTGACATCAAGGCAGTGAAAGTAGGAAAAAATGCGAGAACGTGGCCATTGACCTATGCACCGAAAGAATTTAAGATTATCAATTGCCAATGTTGACAAGTGACCAATCAAGATTCATATGGAGCAGGTCAAGAAAAAGTCACCACAGTGTCAGAACTGTTCATTTAGATAACGGTGCCCCTTGAGTGTTCGATACGGGCCATCACTTGACCTATCAAATTTATGGCGCCGATAACAATATCCACATTCCGGCTACTAGATGTTTACTTCAGCAGATCTTAGAATGGTAGGCTCCATATTTATGTACACAGATTGTCCGATTAGGTGATTTCCACAATAATGAAGCAGATCTATCCAGCCTGAAGCCATCAGTGTTTCACTGTCGCAATGAATGCTACAGGATATCTCACAGAGATGTAATCAGCTGCATAATCAAAGGATAATCGGAATCTGTTGATCAGTAACCACATCCGTAACTGCAAACTTGAATAGAATAGGAGGGTAGGGGATATGAACTCATAGATAACAGATTTAGTTTGGTTATGTTCTCGAATAAGACCCACCACACGATGATTTTTTAGCTGCCCAACAGAGAAAATTTACAACATGTGAGATGAAATGCCTGATAAAAATCGCAAATTTGGCCAAACTAGACAACATGAGAAATGATGAAATCAGGAGAAGAATCGGTATAAGACCATGCACAGAATACATCGAGAAACAACAAATAATATGGCTGGACACCTTATGAGAATGAACCATACCTAACTACCAACAAGAACATATAAATAAGAAGATCCGGATACAGGGCCAGAAGAATACATATAACAAGATGGATAGATAACACCAAGACAACACTGAAGAAATACTGATTCAACGCAGCCAAGGCGATATATCTGGCCTTAGACAGACAACTAAAGCTTCCAGTCACCATCCCTACGCTTAACGGCAAGTGTGGATATTCTGACCATCATCCACCTGGGGATAGACAATACACGTTCCTTTCAATCACGGACGCTAATCCAATTTGGTTATTCCGAGCTTTTAACCATAAATTATAGTTGGGGTCGCGGTTCTAGTAACCCAGTCACAACGACCTTCGACTTTCATATCTTACAACTTGTATAAATACATAAGAGGATCTTCAGAAAGATAACGATAGACAACGTGGAAAAAAACAACTATGAAGTGTAGAATGATAAACATAAACCATTCACCAAACACAGTATATGTATTAAGTCCAGACACACTAGGAAAAAATTCTCGGCCACGCCATATGTTCACAGGCTGAGTAGTAATATATCGATCACACTTTATTCACATAATGAGCAGTAAGATCTCGGGTAAACTATGATTTTCACTCGCTGACCAGCAATAATCTGCATACTATGACATGTACAGTAATATAGGCAGCATCCTGGAAATACTACGCTGATTATACGTTGATCAGTGTACAACCAGCAACTGATTAGGCCAGCTCAAATGGCTGACAGAATGGCAAATAGAGCACTTATGGAAATACTTCGTCTTTTACGTTTAATCTCTGATTATCACCCTCAATTTTCGTGTGATATCCGTTAGGAAGTGTGATGTACTTTGCGTTTCCGTTTGATTTGCCTCATATAGCACATCCTATTTCGGCATGCTACTCTTCCACAGCTTGGCTATACTTCCATATAAGCATTACCTAAACGTGTTACATTTAACGTTTTTTGTAATATGTATAAGTGTACAATAGTTATTCTTCAATTATCATTCTTTCTGATGCAATCACAAATATACTTTATGCTCTATAATATATACAGACACAATGTTCAAAATATGCTGACAATTCATACTATTAGAATTTACTCCAGACCAACTTTCCTCTAAGATTGCCACGTATCCTGTTAGAGTGATGTGCACCGATTTTACCACTTCGGAGACAAAATCTACAATTAAATATCCTTAAAATGCCGCATGAATAGTTATTTGCATATACATTTCTGTATCTGCCCAAACTGAAGTAACCTTTCATCGTAGTCAATACTATATACAACTTATTGATTAATCGGTACAGCGCTAGCAGAGAATACATTTAAAGATGCGTCCCACCAATGGCCCACACGACAAACCACCCATGTAACAGAAAAACTTTGTAGATGACATGCTGTTATACTGAGGCTCTATGAAAGCTTTGTAGCATGTCATCTATACAATTATAGACCCCGGTCTTAGCAGAAAGGCTGAAGTCTCATGGGTATAAAAGAAAGCTAAGAATTACCACCCTCAGCACATAGGAAGTAAGAGCTAATCTCTCACAATTCATGGGGTTCTCAAACAAAGCTGCGTGCAAGGAGCAACGATGCCGTGACCTCTTTCATCGAATCTACACAACAAAGTCACAGGCAAAATAAAGTAACATAATTCATAGGAAAACAACGTAACAGGATAAAACATTCATGGAAGAAAGGTGCAGATATTGCAATCAATCAAGTGCCGTGGCGTAGGCTATCATGCTTCTCCACAACTCACTGTCTCTTGTATTGTTAATAAGTTCAGTTGGTACTTATTTTTGTGCCACAGTGACAACCCATCACAAAATGTTTATCTTTGTCTACCTCTGTTTCTTCTTCCATTGATATTTCCGGTAGTTACTAAATGTTCAAGTTTTACTTTTCGCTTAACATGCGCTTGATTGTCCGTTTCTAATTTTTAATAAATATAAACATATCACAACAGTACTACAGATGCACATATCACAACAGTACTACAGATGCACATATCGCAACAAAACTGTAAACCATAACAACGTTCTCCTGGTTACATCCTGCGAATCTGCAAGAGCTTCAGAGTTAACACAGAACAAGAAGTTTGTTTACGTGTCTCTAAATGAGAAAGGTTAACTATCGAATTCTCACAATTGTAACCTTGTCGTGGATGCCAGTAAAGGGTCACTGCAAGAAAATAGATTGATATCTACTGACTGAGAGTACACACACAATGTGCTTGTAATTAACTGTAGAATTAGACATGCACATTTCTGTCCAGCACATACAATTTCGGCTTTTACAATATTAATCTATTAGCTGTTTACAGATTTGCAATGTGTGTGTGTTGTCTGTGTGTCGATCGACCAGTCCATATTCATAGTAGCTTGAGAAATTACACAGGTGGAAATTTTGCCTAAAGATCTCATCTTTTCTAGGGATGTGATGTGGTTGAAGACAAAACGTATTGACTCTTGTTGTGAGGCTTGTTGGTACCATCTGTGTGGAACTGGTTCAAAACATGTCTGCTGCATTATTATGTATTCTAACTTTCGATTTTTCAATATTATATTATTTATTATGTTGTTTATTATTACGAATATTGTTAGTATTCTTTCCAGAATTAAGTTTCAATGTCTTCTTATAAAAGTACTTCAATGCCTAATTGTTTTGTTGGATGTGAGGTGGAGTTTTGTAGTTTATTTACTGTTCAGTTTAATTTGATGAGGCATGTTTACAAAAAAAAAGTTTTGTACACATACTCTTGGGACGGTGACAAAATACATATCAGCATGGAATTTCGAATTTAGTTTAACATTGTAGAATAGGTAAAAGTATACTTCTCCCGGATATCGCAATATCGTATGTTTTTTTTTAGGAAGGGGGGTGTCCTCCGAGGCTAATAAATCCTCTTGTTTACGATAGTGTGACTTGTGTTTTAATGCTCCATTTTTCTTTTTTGCACCCTATGACCGGTTAACTATCAGTACAAACTCGCTGACATTCCTGACATATCCAGACAACCGCTTATTTATCCATAATAAGTGAGAATGATATATAACCGTATCACAATAGTAGACCTACTTATGTAAAACACAAGGTCGATCAGTTTTATAATGAACGCACAGACTATTGGGTACGAGTAGGAAAAGATACAAATAACATTATGCAAGATGGTGTAAACATCATTTTTCAAGAAAATACAAACAGGCCTTGTGAGTTCAATGATTTGACAATCGGTAGAAGATCGATTTCCACTTGAATTATGTAACCCAACTTTGTCATAGACGCGTAATTTGCTTTTGGTGTATATCCTTGCAACACATTTATTACAAAGGTATCAGTGCTATCGGGATTCGATGGAGAACAAAGAACAGCCCCACTTGGATGTTCCATGCAATTTGGGATTGGGCGTTAAATTGACTGTCTCACTCCCATAGTATAGTGATTCATAACCGGTGAATCTGGTACTCACTAGTGTTGAAAAGAATGCCCCCCCCCCCGAAACTGAAATGGGACTGGCTAAAATGTCGTAGTGGATTGTCCTCATTACACTCGAGTTTCCACATATGTACTCCGTCTCTTTCAATGAAGTCCGTCTCTTTTGTCTGCCAAAGGTACCACTCATAGAACGTGAATCAGTAGTTTCAATCGATAATCCTTAAATCTCTGGAAAAAAATCATAACTTTTGAAAAATACGCCATGATTTGAACTTGTGGTCTCTTAAGCAAAAAAAAAAGCATCTTAATCACGATGGCATGGATGTCACAAGCAGTATAACACTGTAAGAATTATTTTTGAAAAGAATTGCATCCCCGCTCCAAAAAACATTAAATAAAATATTCTTATGTAACTTGAGCATAATCGTACAGCTAGACTTGAAGTGATTTACACGTCTCTCATTGTTACTATGCTATAAATATTGGTAAACAATGTACCTATTTCTGTTCATTTTTACATTTGCCGTGTGTTACGCCATCTCTCGCATTTCCAGTATATGTTTGTTTCCCCGACACCGGTGTTTCATGTCTTGGTTACAAGTGGTCAGAGAGCACTTTTCATCTGCCAGCTAACAATTCTAGTTGCACATTTTGTAGGTAAATGTTTACATTTTTAAAGACCCCATCGACCGCGTGTTGTCGGGACCCAAAAGGGGAACAAATAGCTGCAACACTGTTTACCTTCCATATATGTTTTAAGAGACGACTAATGATGTTATAGGATGGAGTTGGCTATCACATCTTATATTTTACCAAAGTAATCGAGAAACCATCGTGAATTGGGATGTCATGCCGAAAGGCGTAGACGTCACTGCAAAAGCATGGACAATGCATTCTGTTCTCCGGATTACATCCTGCTAATCTGCATGAGTTTGAGAACGGAAGAAGAAGAGATCACATAATTTCAAGTTGAGCTCACACAGGCTAAGGAGCATGTTTGCCAAATATATCAAATTGATTATAGTCATCAGTATAGTATAGATTATAGTATCAGGTAGAATGTCAACAATGACTAAACTTCTAACTGTTAATACATTTTGAAATTTGTCAATAGTTAAACAAAAATGACCAAAAGATACATTTCTTGGCCAATGGCATTTATAAATTATCAAACTTATGAGATTTGCTTGTTCCTATTGAGGATCCTACGTGGGAAGGAGCAAATACATGGAATTTACAGTACATAATGGGTTTCTTGATTAGGTCCCAGCAACTCATCATTAGGGCCATTCCCATATATGCTCTGCTTGCAGTTCCGTCAGCCATCTAAAAGTGTATAAGGTGTGTCTCAGTCAGTTGCCGTTTACGTGTTTTTCTGATCTTTCCGTAGAGGGATCACTTTCTCCCGTCGCCTTTAGTACTCGTATATATTGGGAAGTTTTGCGTCGTAACACAGAAGATAGTTAAGTCAACACGTACAATATCCAATCATACGCTTCCCATAGGTAATTATGGAGAACAATGTGTTGGGAAATGGATTAGAAGAAACACAACAGTTTCACCATCAGACAATATTATTCAAAGAAGAGTCATGACAACAACTATTTGCAGGTTGTCATCGAATGATAGTGCCTAGTGATCAAGTATTATATGTGATCAATATGTTCTTGAAATCTGTTGGTGTGCTCTCCAAACAATTAGCGAGACCTCAAATAATCCAGGACAGATTTTTGAACAATAAAAATCTGTATGGGAAATGTATATGAGTAATGATATAGCGGGAGGGATGAGCTACAGTTGTGGTGGATACAAAATATGGATTTCAATCCAACGTGATAAAAATTAAATAAAGTAAAAATTGGACAATACATGACTGCACTGACATTAAGCCCGCTTCCATTTGATTGGAAGAACATAGTCATGATTCTCCAACACACAACTCTTCCATGTAAAACAGTCTTGGAAAGGGAATCTCGCCTTACCAGGTGCACAAAATGCAGAGGTTTGCGACTTTTCACCATTGCCATAATATGTTATTCTTGATCGTCATGGGCATTCATCCATTTCTTACACATACATTAATTTTATGCGCTTATATTGTCAGTTAAAAATATTTCCCTTAAATGTCAAGATAGAATTATGGAACTAAAAACTCATTAGGGGAAACATTATTTGCTCGTGAGAACTATTTTGCTGATGTGTAGTACTTCATACCACAAGTAACAGGAAGATCATATATTACTCTCGTTAGTGTGGACATATCTTGTTTTTAGTTCAACTATTTAACTTCACACGAAAACCACTCAAATTATAATTAGATTGGATGTTGAGAATGAGAAGCAATTTTGTTTGCCATCGCTAGTATTTGTCCCCCAATATAGTGAAGTTTAGAGTAGAATTGATAGAAGACCAGCAAGAGATAGGTATATGTATATTTTAGAGGGAGACTTCACGAGATGGATAGGCTACAGTTTAACAGAATGCAACACGAAAGAGACAGAGGATAATGGAGATTTGTTTTTAGTCAACATCTGTTGCAGAGACGGCACTTGATGATATTTGGATATGTGCTTATGTAGAGAAGAAAAGCAAATAGTATAATGTGCGATCTAATAATGTTGTTTTGAAAGTAGAGATGTGTGTCCTTTCTCGACATACCTTACAGAAAACTCGTACGACGATGTGAGAAGACACGTCATCATTGAGCACAATGAATGAAAGGGATATGTTGGTGGGTTTCTGATTCATGGTAGAGGGCCAATAAACTGAGTGACTGAAGATTTTCAGTCATACCGATCCATACATCTGTAGTTAATGAACTTTGTAAAAATGTCAGTGATAGGAAAGAACGAAACAAAATGGGAACGATCTATTTCTCTATTTTTGTTGTTCGTTGCAGAATTGAATGACGATCGGTTTTCGAGCTATGACACGTTTGGTCGGTTGATATGCAGTAATAGTGTGACATCTCATAATATTTAGTCCACCTTCCTCATGGTCTTCATCTGCCTTTTGTTGTTTCCATTGATTTGTTGTATGCTCTTGCTGCTGTCAATAGGGTTCATTCTCATTAAGTGGCCGAACCATAAGTCTCTCTTTTTCTATATATTTAACTACAGCACTTGTTCTAGCAGTTCTTGTAATCTCTTCATTCCTAAAATGATCTCTCGTTTGTATGATGTTTTTATTAGACATCTCGTTTCACACGTAGTAAATTTTCTCTCTTATTCATTTTAGTGTATGACAGTGATAAAAAAAATAAAAATTTCGTACGTTAATTGAATTTATGATTTGCCTTTTTCATTTCCATCGGAATATATTTGTGTTTTAAAATTGATTAAGCTCATAATTAACGTTGTTAACGTTTTGAAGTAGCATTATTAATCAATTAATGCACAGGGCCTGCATGGGACTATGGTATATATCAAATTTTCTGTAAATAAATACATTGATAGCATCAAAATTACAGAAAGGATATAACTTACACACGTTTGAAAATTTGCGGTGTCACATGCGCAGATTTTTGTCGCCAAATAGTTGTAATATTCCGAGATAAGCAAGTCGGTCGATGCATTAACAATTTCCCGAATATTTCAAACTGATCAACAAATAGAAGTCATTGAATCCGGACTGAACTGGCTTGAGATAACAACATTGTGGATAATATTTTACGGGAGTTTGGATACAAAATATTGTGGCTTCACCTCATTAAGACATTTTTATTGTAGATCGTGAATTGTGTTGGGTGTCGTCATCGTGTACCTTCCAATTGTATTGACAGAACCGCGTAAACTTCAATGAGTTATCCACACCGCAAATTTGTATCATTGAGCACGCGTACAACTTCTGCTCATCAAATTTGTAATGTATTGTCACTAATTTGAAGGATAGGCCCATGTTTAAGTTTGGATTACACTCGACAGTTGATGCGATTTCTTGATGGTAAGTTTTAATACTATTTCAGATGTTTCCATATTAATCTCATTGTTTTTGTGTAAACGTTGTTTTTAAAAAAAAAATTCGCAGAAGATGGATGTGTCGGGTCATTGGTGTAAATAAAACAGCGACACAACGTTCCATTCTCTGGACAACATCCTGCTGGAAATCTAGTAGGACGATTGCCCTGCTACAAGGAGATCCAGCGGGAGTTTGAGAATGAACGCTGAAGAAGAAACACAATTGATTTTTCTTTTGTTTAGAAATTATGTTGTACTTGGATCTGTGTATTTCCAGTTGATTTAAATCATCATATAACATATCTGCTGACACACCAGTGTGTTGATAAGACTCGATAGAAGAGCAAAGAACAGCAACAGTATGGCTTGCTATGTGTCTTAAAAGAAGACTCAGTAGTGGTAGGGTTACACCGTATGCTGCGGAAGAAGAGCACAGAAATCAATACTGCTTACTATTCATGGATATCGTAAGAGGCCACTAAGGAGGTTATGGAGTTGTCTGTCCCATCTCTTATAAGGTCAACGCGACTTAGAAGCCATACTGAAGTCGGATGATGTATCCGCCCGAAAGGCGCAGATATAGTATCAAGTATGTAAACCATGGTACAACGCATTCTGTTCTTCGGGTTGCATTCTGCTAATCTGCAGGAGTTTGAGAGCAAGAAGTGATTCACTTTTACACATTGGTCACATTTATGGATTGTCCTTGTGTGTGGGCGGGACCCGAAAGTAGAGCAAATAATAGTGACACTGTTTCTTGTTAGAGGCGACTAGGTAGGTTTGGTGAGAACTGGCTGTCCCGTCCCATGGACGGTCAATGTGATCCCTTTGACATGCTGAAGTAAGATATTTCATGTACTCCTTACTACAAACTACCATCTGCTAATGTGCAGACGTTAAAGAACGTACGCAGAAATTTAAAGATGTTACTTTATAATACGAATAATAATTATGACCTACCCTATACAGAACATTGCTATTCAGTGATTCTTGAGTTTTAAGGCGTCACTACTACACACAATCGTAACGTAACGCCAGTACAATGTGAATGGTCAACGTTCGAATTACCTAGTTAGACGAGTTCAATTTACCAGGCGAGCTCAGTTGATATCAACTACGCGTTCTGCAATAGGTTCTCAGCATGTTATACCTCACTTATAGCAAACTAACCACTGTGTTTTTTTTTTTGAAGGGCAATAACAAACACACCACTACGTTCTTTTAGGGCAGTAACAAATACACCACTACGTTCTTTTAGGGCAGTAACAAATACACCACTACGTTCTTGTATGACAGTAACAAATACACCACTACGTTCTTGTATGACAGTAACAAATACACCACTACGTTCTTGTATGACAGTAACAAATACACCACTATGTTCTTGTATGACAGTAACAAATACACCACTATGTTCTTGTATGACAGTAACAAATACACCACTACGTTCTTTTATGACAGTAACAAATACACCACTACGTTCTTTTAGGGCAGTAACGCTCTAATGTTCTTTTACGACAGTAACTCACCACTCTGTTCCTGTAGAACAAATAAACTTATTGAAAACTACAAACCAATCAATTTTTCTCATAAATTGCATTGTTTAAAAATGGACTGGATGTTTCTTCTTATATTACTGAGCTCATAGTTTTGTTCATATGAAAGTAAACTCACAATAACAATATGGGCTCATGTTATACTTATTTGAAGATACAAACAGAACGTGTTTGAAGTGATACAACTGCATAATCAAAGCAGTAACCAATCTCTCCTGAATTTGCAGGGTGCCACCATGCCAGAGTTCAGAATCCTCCATGTCCGCGATGGAACGGTTGTGGCAGATTCCATCAGCAAAAAGTTTACTGGAGATAAGTATAACCTTATAGTAGAACTTTTACATTTGCGACCATGGACATCATCAAGATCAGGATCATCATCTCCTGCGCCCGCAGACACCAGAGCGGATATTTCTGTGTTGTTGGTGACCCCAATCTTGATGAAGTACTTGCAGGAAATACATGATGCTGAAAGGTAACGCCAGTCTGTCAATCTTATCATCTATATCACCATCTCTGTTCCAGTCAATATCACCATCTGTCGTGCGTTCACCATCCCTAACTCAGTCAATATCACCATCTGTCGTGCGTTCACCATCCCTACCTCAGTCAATATCACCATCTGTCGTGCGTTCACCATCCCTACCTCAGTCAATATCACCATCTGTCGTGCGTTCACCATCCCTACCTCAGTCAATATCACCATCTGTCGTGCGTTCACCATCCCTACCTCAGTCAATATTATAATCTCTAATTCAGTCAAACTTAATCTGTATTCCAGTCACAATCTCTATTTTAGTCAATATCACTGATTCAGTTAATATCATAATCTCTGTTCTAACCATCTCTACTCCAGTTAATATCATAATCTCTGTTGCAGTCACCATCTTTAATCACATCTCTGATTAAGTTAATATCACTGTTGTAGTCACCATTCTCTATTTCAGTCAATATGCAGGACTGACTTCATTGTCCTCAGATTACCCCATATGTAATACGACACTTTAAATAAATTTGCATGCCAAGAGTCCCGCCCATAACCCCGTTGCTTCAATCAATAATCCCCTGGGATCTCCTGAAAACAATCAACTTTGCAGACACGGCTTCCTGCGCAGGTTTGAAACCCTCGACCTCTTCAACACAAAGCCGACGGGCACAACCAGTACGCTAAGGAAATCCTCATACAGTTTGGTAACATGCACATAAGATACCAATGTGCCATTTCTCAGAAATTGTTCCATTTTCATAATTTATTGTACTCCGATAATGAAATATATAGCTAAATAAAAACTGTTTAAACTTGTGGCTCTCAGCGGTGATTATATGGTCCCCTCGGGGTCACAAAGACTTCAACTTTAAAAACAAAAAATATGCATACATAAATAACAAAATATACATAGATAAATAACAATATATCCATAGGTAATAACAAAATATCCATAGATAAATTTTTAAAATATACGTATAGATAAATAACGAAATACATATGATCTATAAAAGAAAATATACATAGTTAAACTACAAATGGCTACTCGTATTATAATTAAGCGGATCTAAATGCAAAGACAATACATATATAAACCCAACAAATGAAGAGAATGTTATCACAAACCCAGCAAACGGTACTATAAACTACATTGTGTACATCACAAACCCAGCAAACGGTGCTATAAACTACATTGTGTACATCACAAACCCAGCAAACGGTACTATAAACTACATTGTGTACATCACAAACCCAGCAAACGGTGCTATAAACTACATTGTGTACATCACAAACCCAGCAAACGGTGCTATAAACTACATTGTGTACATCACAAACCCAGCAAATGGTGCTATAAACTACATTGTGTACATCACAAACCCAGCAAACGGTGCTATAAACTACATTGTGTACATCACAAACCCAGCAAACGGTACTATAAACTACATTGTGTACATCACAAACCCAGCAAACGGTGCTATAAACTACATTGTGTACATCACAAACCCAGCAAACGGTGCTATAAACTACATTGTGTACATCACAAACCCAGCAAATGGTGCTATAAACTACATTGTGTACATCACAAACCCAGCAAACGGTGCTATAAACTACATTGTGTACATCACAAACCCAGCAAACGGTACTATAAACTACATTGTGTACATCACAAACCCAGCAAACGGTGCTATAAACTACATTGTGTACATCACAAACCCAGCAAACGGTGCTATAAACTACATTGTGTACATCACAAACCCAGCAAATGGTGCTATAAACTACATTGTGTACATCACAAACCCAGCAAACGGTACTATAAACTACATTGTATACATCACATAAACCCAGCAAACAGTGATATAAATAAAACGACAATGTTTACATCACATAAACCCAGCAAACAGTGCTATAAATAAAACGACAATGTTTACATCACATAAACCCAGCAAACGGTGCTATAAATAAAACGACAATCTATATATCACCCAGCCAAACTAATTTAAAGCAACTTCTCACATTTTTTGTTCAGGTCATGGCTGACTAATTTGTTGAGATCAAATCAGGAAACTGTGGCAATGAGCTGTTTCGTGCCAATGCCCCAAGTCATAGAGCAACTGAAAAGCACATTTGAGGACACAGACATCGAGTGGAGACACATAGAAGTTGGCAATACCAGAGAATCATTCCATCAGTGCACGATCGAACTTTTGTCTATGTTGGAAGAAGGTCACGAGGAAATGCCTGTACCAACACTGAAGAAATTCCATATCTTGCCTGACAAAATGGTTTTGGTAGGTGAATGTGTGTCATCACCGTATTTTTCTTTCACATAATTCAGGGTTTTCAAACTGTTTTTACAATTTCCCTAGTTCTTATAGAGTATTTTATATAGGCGTGTGCCTCTATCTAACACATCCCCAATTTTATTTTATTATTTGGTATTAACGCACGTGTGGCAACTGAGACCCGGACTTCTAGTTCAGAGCGCAGAGGATAGAGCATGTCTTCTTTATGTGCATGTCGTAGGAGGTAATATAAGGACTAATGGGGGGATAGGTTGACAATCTGTTGTCTGAAAATAAAATCACCATTGTCACAAATTGTCTTGATTTCTTGTATCTTCTGTAACAAGATCCCACGGATGGTGGAGAGATGCAGGCCAGCGGACATTGCACCTTTGTCCTTTCGTGGCAGATCCCAAGTTGACGAAGAATGCTAGATGTGCCATCACTGTGGATGGGTCAATATATGTCGGGAAAATGAGATAATTTACCTATTTTTTCTGGCAGGGCGTGATAACCTACCGCACTGGAATATTTCTTTCAGTGACTAGATAAGCATTATTAACCCCCCCCCCCCTTTCTCTAACACAAATATGCCTTTGTGGCAACCTTATATGAGTCCTTGTGTCCATAGGTTACACAACTGAGAATAACCTGCGCTTTTGTTCGAAAAGCTATTGGTTGTTAGAGGTACCTACTCACAGTTAAAGGGATTCGTTTATCATCACCATTATTAAGTACAGTAAACAATATATAAAACGAATAGTTATTGTCATAAAAAATGTAGAATGGCTTATTTTCATCTTAATGCAATGAAATAGCTTTGGGTTCAAAAAATTGCTGACTCAGCTCTGAAAATGCATAGTAATGCCATTTTTTCGACTAGAAGTTAATATGATTTAGCTTAGTTTTTCGATTCGGCATTGATGCACTCTGGGCAATCCCATAACTACTCGATCTCTCCTGCATGGTATAAGTACGCACTATCACTGAAAACGCTCACTGGACAAGTTCATAGGGGCTTCAAGTCACATCTCAATAAATCCATCTGATTATTGCAGCACACGGTTCCAGTTGATGCAGGACAGCGGATATTGCACCCTTGTCAGTCAAATATGTTAATTTATGAATCTGTTTATATATCTGTAATGTTTATTTTTCCTGACGATTCAAATCTTCGACATTCTTGAGAGCGACCATGATACTTTCATACCGAAAATCCTATGAACTGACAAGATCCCTTGGTGCAGATCATGACAGAACAATCCATTGATGTACCTTTTGATACTATGGGTTACCAGGTTATTCTCAGTTGCGTAACCTATACGACACAAGGACTCATATAAGGTTACCACAAAGGCATGTTTGTGTTAGAGAAAGGGGGGGGGGGGTTAATAATGCTTATCTAGTCATCGAAAGAAATATTCCAGTGCGGTAGGTTATCACGCCCTGCCAGAAAAATAGGTAAATTATCTCATTTTCCCGACATATATTGACCCATCCACCCACCCACTGATCGTGCTCGCCAATGTATCAACTGCATGTTCATTATTAATACCCACATGTCCCAGGTCATGCGGGGGTCAGGGGAAACGAAAAAGCTGATGTGTTGGCTGGTAAAGCCTTGGTAAACGGCATCCAGATAAGAAGAGACAGGATTAAATTGATTAGAGCGGTCATATATACCCTACGAGAAGATGAGGAGGAAGTCGAACGTGACACTATACATATTCAAAGAATGGTAGAAATGGGAGTGACTAGAGGCGATGGGAGAGAGTGCTTCCTCTCCTGAAAGATCAGAAGAACGCGTAATCAGCAACTGACTGGGACACTGAGATTATACATTTTCAGATGACTGACGGAACGGCAAGAAGAGCATATATGGGAATGCCACCAGTTCTGTCACGCTTGTTCCTAATCAAGAATCCTAAATGAAGGTAATGTTTCGGGTTTCAGATTGTGTCAACAACTTCACTTATCTTCCTGGGTTTCAGATTGTGTCAACAACTTCACTTATCTTCCTGGGTTTCAGATTGTGTCAACAACTTCACTTATCTTCCTGGGTTTCAGATTGTGTCAACAACTTCACTTATCTTCCTGGGTTTCAGATTGTGTCAACAACTTCACTTATCTTCTCGGGTTTCAGATTGTGTCAACAACTTCACTTATCTTCCTGGGTTTCAGATTGTGTCAACAACTTCACTTATCTTCCTGGGTTTCAGATTGTGTCAACAACTTCACTTATCTTCCTGGGTTTCAGATTGTGTCAACAACTTCACTTATCTTCCTGGGTTTCAGATTGTGTCAACAACTTCACTTATCTTCCTGGGTTTCAGATTGTGTCAACAACTTCACTTATCTTCCTGGGTTTCAGATTGTGTCAACAACTTCACTTATCTTCCTGGGTTTCAGATTGTGTCAACAACTTCACTTATCTTCCTGGGTTTCAGATTGTGTCAATAACTTCACTTATCTTCCTGGGTTTCAGATTGTGTCAACAACTTCACTTATCTTCCTGGGTTTCAGATTGTGTCAACAACTTCACTTATCTTCTCGGGTTTCAGATTGTGTCAACAACTTCACTTATCTTCCTGGGTTTCAGATTGTGTCAACAACTTCACTTATCTTCCTGGGTTTCAGATTGTGTCAACAACTTCACTTATCTTCCTGGGTTTCAGATTGTGTCAACAACTTCACTTATCTTCTCGGGTTTCAGATTGTGTCAACAACTTCACTTATCTTCCTGTGTTTCAGATTGTGTCATCAACTTCACTTATCTTCCTGGGTTTCAGATTGTGTCAACAACTTCACTTATCTTCTCGGATTGCAGATTGTGTCAACATCCACACTCATCTTCTTAGATCTTCCCGTAATCTGATATATTCTTCTTCTTTTGCTTTAATTTTATTCAAACAGCGACAGTTGATAATTGAGATTATCTGTGTGTTGCCGGGGTCTGATAGGGAAGTAATTAATAGCGATACTGCTACATGCCATGCATGTCGTATTATGCGACCAAAGTTTTTTGGTTGGAGTTGCCAGTTCCTTTCCATAGAGGGTCAAAGTAATTCACACCCATGCTGAATTCTGATGTCAGGTCGAAATTAGCAGATATCGCGACCAAGCTGTAAACCATGATACAACGCATTCCGCTCTCTGGACTACATTCAGCTAATCATGATTGAGATGTTGATAAGATTTGAAAGTTAACCAATCGCAGTTTCGTTACATATTTTTCTAACATTGCTTGGTTTATTCTATATTTTATTAGGGTGGAGACACAATCTATGTACTTTTAGAGAAGCATCTTATTGAGACAAACTCCGTCCAAACATTGAACATAGTCATGGATGATGGGGAGCACATAACAGCCAATCAGATCGCAGACTGTCTCTATCAGTTTGAAGTGCCTGGTAAGCTTTACAGATGTGCTGTTTAATCCATAAAATGTGTACAATTTATACTTTTAAATAAACACATTGACATACCGCATATATTTTCTTACACAGAGACATTTTAATTTTAATATGATATAATAATATCCGAATATTTTATCATATCATGTATCATAGGCAATCATCATATTGTGATATTCTAGCGTAGGGTTGTCATATTGACCATTTTATGGTTACAAATTGTGTAACAAGTTCCTTTGTTGATATTAACTATAATTTAAAGGTGCAATACAAGAATAAGTGGACAAATCACGTGACAACATACCAACTTTTTAATTTCATATGCTATTGTACTATAAGAAAAATATAAGGAAAAGGCAATCTTCTTTTTTTGGCCACTTTATGAGACAGGCAGGTTTAGAGAACATAGTCACAACAGGCAAAATTGAAGGCAACAGAGAACGGGCGACAAAGTGAGAAAATATTACCATCCACTTTGTCGGACACCCTCTGACCATTGAGAAAATATTAGACAGTTTGACAGCCTGGCACGGCAAGGAAACAACGATCTTGATACAAAATAATGTGGACAGAGAGCTGTGGAAACCCATGACCGCCTAAGCCAGCCGGCATGGCACATGATGATGATTGTACTATCTCGGAAACTTTAAAAGTCGTAACTTAAAATACCGATCTAGCTATTTGCGCGCAATGAAGTTGAAACTTTAGTTTCAACATAGGGAAAAGTAAGATGTACAATTTTATTACGGCACTGTTCATAAATTACATCAACTATGAGTGATGTTTTTTTTTTGGGGGGGGGGGGACGAGAAGTGGATCTGAAACTGTTTGCTAGTTGTTGACAAGGAGAGAGCTTCATAAAAGTTGACATCAACAATACGGCTTACTGATTTCATAGACCAATAGACTTTGCAAGATTTTTTCCCAAAAATCTTCAAATTAGACCATATGTGTGGTTTCTGGTACTTTTTTTCTCTGCATGAATGGGGGCAGCTGGTGGTGTTTAATTTTTTTGACATAATTAAGCAAGGAAGGGGAGGTGGGGTACATGAATACCTGAAAGTTTTTGACAAAGAGGAATCTGGTCAAAAAATTGTTGCTGTAATTTATGGACAACAAAAACTATGCACAAAACTTTTGAGCTTTCTAATTTCTTTCATGCCTAGAGAAAGCTAAGACTCTTTAAAAAAAAGAGCCAGAATTAAGATTGCAATACCCCGGTAATATGTAGGGCCTATTTGCCATTGTATGTATAGTGAATGAATGTTGACACTTGTGTTCTTGAAAATTGAGCACATTTTAGTAACTTTACATAATTTTGAAATTATTTACCATTATTTTACCAACAATTTGGCCATAAACAGTTTCAACCTTCTGACAAACATGCTCTAGCCCCAACATTTTAAAATTTGTGTGTATTTTTAACCATCTATTGTATTTTTAGCATTGTTCTCTAAAACCACATCTCATTATCTATTTTAGCATTGTTCTCTAAAACCACATCTCATTATCTATTTTAGCATTGTTCTCTAAAACCACATCTCATTATCTATTTTAGCATTGTTCTCTAAAACCACATCTCATTATCTATTTTAGCATTGTTCTCTAAAACCACATCTCATTATCTATTTTAGCATTGTTCTCTAAAACCACATCTCATTATCTATTTTAGCATTGTTCTCTAAAACCACATCTCATTATCTATTTTAGCATTGTTCTCTAAAACCACATCTCATTATCTATTTTAGCATTGTTCTCTAAAACCACATCTCATTATCTATTTTAGCATTGTTCTCTAAAACCGCATCTCATTACCTATTGTAACAGTAGTGATGCATGGTTTAATCTAGTCAGGGAGCACGTTTCCCCTCATACCTCAGTAAATTGTCAGCTATGTGGGTATTTCTCGTGATATTAATACAGTTGAATTTTCCCAGGTGTTCATGCTTCATTTTCTTGTGTACTTTTCCCTGCTATTGTAACTTGTCATGTTAGCATATGTATGTTGTAATAATACTATTTTGCAGCAAGATATTGATCCGTTTAATGGCAGTTATTACTACTTGCCACCTTGTCTAGCCTCTGCAACACACATGCATGCTGAGCTCAAAAGTAACTCCTCTATTTGCTTTGTGAATCCTCTTCTACCCTTTGAGCGTAGAGGTTGACTAAATGGTACAAAATATAATTCCAGCAAATATTCTATAATAAGCTAAGATCATTCTAATCTTCAACGTACTAACAATATTCTATCCTAGCTTTGAGGGGAGGTTTACGACATTTGAGCCTATCAGCTGCAGTACTTCTGGCATAGTTTTTTAAGGCAGCAGCAATTCATTGAGTGTTAATGTTGTTCTCTTGTTCAAATTTATTTGCTAGTAATTGTTTATGAACGTGTGATGCATGTCATTACCATGTGTTACCCATATTACAAGATTGCATTTTAACATATTCTCCCATTTAGAGAGTTCTGAATCTTCTAGAACAATAGAAGTACATACAAGTGAAGGAGAATCTATTGGAGAAGATGTCATTAAGTATCAGGACAGATCTCAAGTTCTTGCAAGTATGTTATTAGATGTACTCAATCCTATTGAGACTCTGCTACAATCTATGGATGAAGATGACATGTCACAAGAAGCAATGGATCCAGTGATATCTGATTGGTTGAAATTTCACAATAAATCCTCATCTGGCTATGACAGACAGAAGTCACTGACTGGCTGGGTCAAGACTCTCAAATCTGGCAACAGTAAGTAAATTTATTTATATATTAATACATAATGGCTCTGTGCCTCTAAAGTACTATCTGACTATACCTTCTATGGGTTTAGGATTATGAGACTATTTCTCTAATCTAACTTTTCTTTTCTCCTATATGTAGGACTTTCATCCCTTTAGTATTAGACTTATCTTTTTGTTGGTATCATTATCTTACATTGGAATTAAGCATGAATTGCCTACTTCAGATTTTTGTGAACTTCCCATAAAAGCTAGTGTGAATCATGTTAGTATGACTCTATGGTGCTGGTTGGTTATGTTTTGTAAGAACCATAGGGATTAAGATAGATGTTCACTTCATTGTCATCACTGGCATCTTGTCCCAGAAGTGGAGAGTCTAAAGTAAGGACATTCATGAAATATTTAAAGTAGTCCGGACCTTGAGCAGGCTCAATCACGTTTCTAGTCCATTTGGAGATGGAAATAAACTCAAAGTTTTTGTGTATAAGTTATTTCCCGCCAAAGACGGATGTGTCGGGCCATTGGCGCAATTAAAACGGCGACACAACGCATTTCCATTCTCTGGACTACATCCTGCTGGAAATATAGTAGGACCATTGTCCTGTTACAAGAGATATCCAGCGGGAGATTGAGAATGAACGCTGAAGAAGAAGTGTATAAGTTATTTAAAGAATATGTGACTTTTCAGAAATGGATAGGAGTTGACTACATAAAGCTGTCCTGATAAACAATGACAGTCTTTAAAAAAGATAAAATGCTAACATTGACAGTTCAGTAGATGGTTGTTTTCTCTTTGATCCACCAAATTTAAAGAGCATAATCACATCCTTATATCATTTTATAGAATCTTCTTCTGCGTTTGTTCTCAAACTCCTGCAGATTAGCAAGATGTAGTCAGGAGAACGGAATGCGTTGTGTCATGGTTTACAGCATAGCTGTGATATCTGTGCCTTTCGGCCTGACACATCCGACTTCAGCATGGCTTTGGGTCACTGACCCTATATGGGATGGGACAGCCAACTCCATCCCATAACCTCCTTAGTCGTCTCTTATGGCGTGGAAGGTAAACAGTGTTGCTATTCTTTGCTCCCCTTTCGGGCCCAGGCAACACATGGGCGTTATAGAATCTGTAGACAAATCATGATAAAATAAACATTTTATTCTAGGAGAAAATTGTTTTGAAGGAAAAATTCTAGCACTTACAAACATTAAATTTCAATGAATGGGAACAGGGGGATGCCATACTGTTTTACTGTTATTAGTACCAAATGCAACACATGATGATGAAATATGTTATCTACTATATCACTACTTATACACATTCACCATCAGATTCTTTATGCTGGGCAGGATGTAGCAGTCATCACACATGTCCAGACTTTTACGCATCGTATAGATACACTTTATTTTTGCTACTGGCTGCTTGTTTGATAAATATTTCTGCAACATAATATATTATTGTGTGCATGCATAAATAGCTTTTTTTCAGTTGTATAGTGGACTCTTTGTTCGAGAAGTTAAAGCATTGGTCACACATTTGTGAAGTCCAGATTTCAACTCCAGGTAATGAGTGATTTTTTTAAATGTCGGAGTGTAAATTACAAAGCTCATGCTTATCCTGTACATGATGTAGGAACAGGAAGGGCTGATAAAGGTCTTTATCACACAGCTGTATGTAGGCCTACTACCTCCTTGCAACTTGCTAATGGATTACATGTAGTATTCATAGACAGCACAGTGGAATCCTTTTATAGCACATAAGTTTTAAAAAAAAAGAAAATTCCTTATTTACAACACTTAAAAATCCCCAATTTACACTTTATTGTATGTAGTGAAATTTGACTATATGTTTTGTAAGGTCTGGCCAATATGTTACAAAGGGATTCCACTGTACTTGTACACATTTATTGTTGTGTATATTCACTAACTGTTTGTTATCCCAACAGTCACCTTTGACAGTGTGTGCCAGGAGCTGCCCATATTTCTGTACCTGTGTGCCAAGTACAATATTCACACTCTTGCTCATTCCCTTCTGAAGCATCTGAGAGCATCAGATAAAGTTATGACCCTCACCAGAGAGAGCTCCATACAGGAGGATTTATCACCTGAGTACGAAACTGGGTTCTCGGAGAAAGAGGTATGTAAAAGTTCTGTGAATCAACTATGGATAAGTGTAATTAGAGGAATCTTCTGTGATAAATTTCAATGCATCCAGTAATCTATTCTTTATGTAGAAGAGCTATTTGTTTTAGTTTGCTGTGTTCTTCTTTCCCCCCTCACCACAATTTAGTTTGCAGAAACAAAGCCAGACTCACTATGTTAGCAGCAAAGCTAGGACAGTCCTGTTATATATGTTCTGGTGTCTGTTGTTGCTCCGTACTTGCAGGCCCTAGAGTCAAAAGAGGCTGATTTGGTGTATTTGATTTTAGATGGCCCCCATTCTCTGTCGAAATATCATTTGTTTGTTTCTGTTCAATTAGTTAAAGTTTTCTTGCTCAGGTTTATAGTTTCTGTTTAGTCTCTCCACTGAAGTCACATATGTTTTTATAGCAGATTTTGATTCCCTGAAATTTTGAGGCTAGCAGCACTGAGGGAGGCTACCTCCCATTTTTGCTAATTCATCTTCTTTTTCATGTGTCTGATGTTGTGAATGAGTTTGTCTTGTTTTGTATTTAAAACTGAGTAGAATAAAGGATGACGTATGTATAAATAAATGTATGTTTTATAAAACATAACAGCTTTCGTTATTGCATTTTTTCCTGTGAAGGAGTGCAGGGAGGCTTTTTATGGGCTGTGGAAATAAAGGCTGGTGTGCTATAGCAGATGCCGCAACATGTACAGGAAGGATTTTGATTGTACCTCCGAAAGAAAAAATCATGTCCAAACCATGGATTGAACCTGGGACCTCAAGGGTCTGAGAACGGCGTTCTAACAACACAGCCATGCATTCCACAAAACAGCAAAAGTATGAAATTTAGGCTCAGCAGAAGTAGACCCTGAATTGATCTTGCAGCATTCAAAATTAACAAAAGACTTCAACTAATGACATAGCAGAAACATTGAGATTGTTTCTTGAGTTTATTAGTTAATTTTCTATGGGTTAGACCTACTAGATGAAATACCATTAGTACCAGTACAAGCTCTGTGTCTGTAATACAGGGTATAGAGTTTACACTCACGAGGAATCATAAATAAAAGTAATCAGATGTTTACATTATTCACTATCTCAATGTGTATCATCCACTGAGCAGTTCAGAATTCTTAATCATGGTAAAATGGAATATATAAATTTATGTTTTCTTAATACAGATATTAAGATCATTCTGATTGTTTCTTTCAGGAGGATGAATCTACTTCATCGGGTAAGTAATTTTTATTATGAAAATAAAGATAAATCCTATTGTTTGTGGACAAAATGTTTCAACAACTTTAATGTTCATCAGTAGGATTCACAGATTAGCAGAATCTGGTCTGAAGAATGAAATGCACTGTGTTTACAGCTTAACTGTGGTGTCCGCACCTATTGGTCTAACATATCCGACTTAAGCATCCCATTGACACTGATTATTCTTCCATTCTCCTGTCCCATAAATATGTTGAAATGGATTTCTTCAATTAAATGTTCTGTGGTCACCATCCCTGAAGCAGGGTCATAGAACTGTTTGATTACCAGTTTTCTTCTTGTAACATGGTACAGTAGGCAGTTCTGAAGGATATATTCTGTCTTCTGCAGGTTGTATATAGGGGCAAATATCAGTGCCGTCAACACCAAACATTTGATCATTCTCTATACGAGTACATTCTCTTTTTCAGAATTCTCTTTGTTTTGTAATTTTCCCAAGACTGTAATTCATTCAGCTCTGTCCCTTTTCATTGACATGACATCTGATATAGCTTTATGCATCAATTCTTCTTCTTCTTCTTTCGTTCACTTGAAACATGTCTATATCTGTAATTCTGTCTCCTTAATAAAACTCACTGTCTTTTGTAGTTCATACAGTGTCCCATAGAGTTTTGATTCCAGTGTTGTTTCCTCTGGCCAATATGTCCGCCTCAGCGTTTCATGCTCAGAACACTCTTGAAGTATATGTTTGGCACTCTGTGCTGCCTGTCCACATGTACACATGGCTATGCATCAATGAATCAGCCTTCATTGCTTCTGACTATTGCATGACTATTAGTAGATTAAAGTGATTCATTGGATGTTGTTGAGAAGAGTAGCCCATTCTTATAATGCACTTTTCTATCTTGTGCAGCACACTCTGGGAGTCTGTGAATCACTATCAGTGTTGGTGGTCACATCATCAGCTAAGTGAGAGCAGATATTACTACCTGTATTTCTATTCCCATACTCTATGTTATTTTAGGATAAGAAGCTATCTCCACCAACTTCTTGCTATGTTGGTAGGGAACAAAACCCCATCCAAAAACTGGTTGGAACCTTCTTCACACCATCCCCTACTTTCTTTTTCCATCTGATGTTGCTGTTACATTCAGTCAATCAAGTGCCATGCCGAATAGCATGGTAATCATGTTTCTCCACGACTCTGTCTCTTGTATTGTCAATAAGCTCAGTTGGTGAGCTTCTACCATGCCACAATACAAGTCCATCTAGTAACTTTTCTCTCTTCATTGCCTATCTCTTCTCCCCTTGATCTTTTCAGTGGTTATTAAATGTTCAAGCTATGTTCTTCTCAGCACATGACCTAGAAAATTTGACTGTCTGCCCCTAATGTTTCATATGATTGATCGTTTTATGCCAGCATCAATGAGAACATCTACATTAGTTTTCTTAAATGTACATGGTATTTTCATCATTCTTCTTAGAAACCACATTTCTGTTGCATCTAATTTGCTTTAATTTTTTTTTACAGTCCATGCTTCACATCCATAAAAAAAAGAATTGGTTTGATATAACATCTCAGCACTCGAATTCGGGTCTGCATTGATAGTTTTCCATTGCACAAAATGATTCTCATTTTTTGGAATGCTGGTTTGGCTTGTGCTGTTCGGCTCTTTATCTCACTTGAGCATCTACCTTCTGATGTTAACAGGGTGCCAAGATATTTCACTTTTTCAACTTGTGTTAATTTTGTGTCATTAATTATTATGTTGCATCTTCGTGGTGTGTCTCTTTATTATTTATGACAACCATTATTTCTGTTTTCTTCTTGTTTAAACTGAGGCCTTTGTTTACATTTTCTTTTACTACTTTATTTAATAGGGCTTGTAGTTCCTGTTTGCTTCCTGTGATCAATACTGTGTCATCAGCATATCTCAAGTTATTTATATTGCACCCTCTCACTTTTATTCCTGGCATATCTTCTATATTTCACATAATATATTCTGTATACAGGGAGAAAATGTCTGGTGACATTACACAACCTTGCCTGACATCCATTTCTATCTTTTGAAATCTACCTATAGTGTTGTTAACTCTCATTGCTGTTACATTAGTTTTCACTAAAATAGATATCTTGATATCTATTTTAGTGAAAACTAATGTAACAGCAATGAGAGTAACATAATGTCACCACTGTGCATTGCTCTTATAGCAGACATCATTACAGAATGTATTCTACTGTCTAAACACTGGAATTCTACTCATTTTGAAGTATTGCCAGTGTGTTACCAGGATCCAAAAGGGGAATAAAGAATAGCAACACTATTTACCTTCTGAATAATATAACTAAATGAATAATATAAATAGGAAACAGTGTGAGATGCAATGAGGTCGAATTCAGAAAGCGTGTTGACTCAAGTTGCGAGATAATAGGTGTCCACGGAACAGACCTGGTGCAAATCTCATTTACTACCTTCCAGTTTATGATGACTAAAAGTAACCAACATGACACATGATGATTAGCTTGCCCCTTCATCTCTAACTGCTCTAACTGATGCTTACTTTCATCAATGTCATATGGGGTGATTAAGGAAGTTATGGGGTAGAGTTAGCTGTTCCATTCCATATATCAGGGGTCGGGAACCAATGGCTCTCGAGCCAGATGTGGCTCTATTGATGGCTGCATCTGGCTCGCAGACAAATTTTCTATTATAAAAAAATGTTTCTTTAGATTCTTTTGATCTACATATTAATTGCATATCAATATTTCATTCTACAAATGAGCTAAAGTCTACTGCAGATCAGCATCAGAAGTCGCATTAATGGTAAGAAATACTCATTATTGATTAGCAACAGCATAACAATGTTATTAAAAAGAATTCAGAGACATAATTATTGTACTTTTAGTGTTGAAATTACACAAAATGCACACATTTACTTGAATTTTTAGTTTTAAACATAATGTATGGCTTTCACAGAATTACTTTTCAAAATATGTGGTGTCCATGGCTCTCTCAGACAAAAAAGATCCCGACCCCTGCCATATAGTGTCAGAGTGATCCAAAAGCCATTTAGAAGTCAAAGGTGTTGCAGCAAGACTGAATGATGACACAACACATTCCATTTTCCAGTCTACAGCTTGCTCCTGCTAATCTGCAGGAGTTTGAGAACGAACATAGAGGCAGAAGAAAAAGTCTATTATAACAGTTCTCAATCTGACAGTTATCACAGGATTTTATGATATTATTTAATGCTTCAGTTTTGTCAATCTCTGGATGTTCTCAAAATTTTCCTTTGAAGCTATTTGTTATTATCGCTGTTATCTCTTCACATGTTGCTTTTCAGTTTGAGTTTACCTTTCTCTTTTTTATTGCAACATGTCATTTCTAAATTAGCTGATCAGACAATCACTGTACCTTAGTTTTGTTGCATTATAATTTTTGTGCACTGTTTTATCTCACCTAATACGTCTCATTACATGAGCAATCATGGATATTTATCTCATATCTGATACTTCTCATTACAGGAGCTGTCATGGATTTTATCTCATATCTGATACTTCTCATTACAGGAGCTGTCATGGATTTTATCAGTCCAAACTACATGATACCCGATGATATAATTGTTGAACCAAGACCAGGAAAGAACAGCTTTTTTGTGGATATTAATTTTGGTATGGTTGAGTTTTTATTGTTATAATAAAAATCCTTGTTGACATAGGTGCTCACTATTCTGATAGTTATCAAACAATATTAATGCTAGGTGTATTTGTGGCTTGCTCTTTACCAGTAGAATAATTCTATATAAAATACAAAAATAGAGAATTGTAAAGGTATGAATCATCAGTACTGGAACAGACCAACAGGTATTAATTAAGCATTAGTCGCACAATCACAAACACACACACACATATATATAATACATACACACACACACATATATATAATAAATACACACACACACACATATATAATACATACACACACACACATATATATAATACACACACACACACACACACAAAATAGATGCAACAAAACATACCAGATCCTAGGACAGATGACACGCATTTTCAAGAACAAAAATGTAAACATAGACGCTAAAGTTGCATTGTACAAGACTATTATTATTCCATCACTGTGCTACCAGTGCCAAACCTGGACAATGACAGCACAAGACAAAAGAAAAATAGTGACAACAGAAATGACATGTCTACGAAGAATACTCGGAGTGTCATTAAGAGATAGAATTAGAAACGATAACATCAGACAGATAACCAAAACAATACCAGTATTGGAACACATCAAAAGATAGCAGATCAAGTGGTTTTCACACGCTTCCAGACTACCGACATATAGCATGCCACAAATGGCCATGACACATAGACATAACGGTTATAAAGCCAGAGGCAGACCATGTAAAAGATGGATCACAGAAATCAAAGAAGCCACAGGAACAAGCTTACAAACAGCGCACAAGAAGGCCATCTCCAGAGAACTCTTCCACCCCTGACGCTGCAAGGCTAACAAGGGACACAGCGTATAGATAGATAGATAGATAGATTTAATGGCCCAGAAAGCGGTGCAAAGAGTAGCAACAATGTTGGCTGTTCCATCCATATTGGGTCACCAGAAGTGAAACTGAAGTCAGATGTGTCAGGCAGAAAGATGCAGATATCACAACTATGCTGTACAACGTGACAATGCTTTCTGTTAACTGGACTATATCCTGCTAATCATCAGGAGTTTGAGAATGAACACAGAAAAGAACTGAAATACTATATGTGTTTCTTTATGAGGCACATATACCAAGAGATGACTGGGAGCTTCATCGTAGCGACTGGCCTGAAGATCTAGCGAGACCAAAAGATTCCTTAACGCAGAAGAAGACAGCACATATAGCTCTGAAATAAACTTGATATGTTCTTGATTACTCACATACATCACTGTGAAATTCTTAATGTGTTTCTTGGTAATTGTCATTGCCTTCCAGACAAATCCATACATGCTCATATCTCTGCCTGAAACATCTGAGAGAAAGATCAAAGTGCTGTGACTAATTGTACCAATTGTATGTTGAGTGTTCTGACAGTCTGCTCATACCCCTCCTTGTCACATTCTCTTTTGTTGTTCTAGGAAAAGTTTCTCTCGGTCTTCCTCTGATTCTTTTGCCATCTGGTACCAAAATGTTTGCTTGTAGCAGCAGTCTGTTTTTATCATCAGTACTGGAACAGACCAACAGGTATTAATTAAGCATTAGTCGCACAATCACAAACACACACACATATATATAATACATACGAACGTATGTATTATATAAGAACGTCACAAAATAATACATTAATGGTATTATAATTTTTGCAAACATAAAAACTATGGTAACTAATTAATAGTGTTTCACATATGCTTCATAGCAAACTACTGAGATGTATACAATGCCAAGAAACTTATGCTGACCACAAATGATCTTTCCAGTGATAACATATGACTGTAAGACATGGACAATGACATCTGCAATTGAAAAGAAAATATCGACATTCGAAATGAAAGGTCCTAAGAATATTATGGGCAGAAAGACGAACCAGCGCATACGTCTGCAAAAATCTGAACATAGAAGAAGACTGGCTCCTCAAAACTATCAAAAAACACAAACCAACATATTTTAGACATGTAAAGAGACACAATGGTTTAGAAAAACTAAACATCAACTGCAAAGTTCCAGGAAAGAGCAGACCAAGACTATGATGGACATATGACATCGAAGACCTTCTGGGCATGATGCTGGAAGAAGCTGAACAGCTTGCACAGAACCAAGAGGCTTATAGAGTGGCAGTGAGGAGTACATTCTGTAAAGGACATGTCACATAGAGAGAGTTATGTTTCATTGCCATAAACAGAAATGATCTGTTGTATTTTTTCTCCAGATAAAATACAATGTTACAAAAACCTTCAATGTGTTCTATTTTTTTATTCAGATAGGATACCTTCAAGAACCACAGTTTCAGAAGTTATTCCAAGAGCAGCTAGAGATGAAGGGGTAAGCTAATCATCATGTGTCATGTTGGTTAATTCTTAGTCATCATAGACTTTTATATTTACCTGTGTCTGTGTTACCAATATCAAACATGGCCCTTCTTAAAGACACTAGCACAAGATGTGTGTGAAATATGTTTGAGGAAAGCTATAAATGTCACCAGAAGAGATAGATGGAGAAATGAAGATATCTGGAAAGAAATAAAGACCATCTCAAGTCAATACTACATTGAGAGATGGCAAACCAGGTGGTTTAGCAACCTTATGACAATGGAACTAACACAATCAGCCATTCTTGCTTAAACAGAAGATATTTTATTTTACAAAAGTAAAATATATGTTATACTAGAAGAAATCAAGAAGAGTTATGATGCTTTCCCTCAGTAATACAATGTGAGTTATAGTTTCTTCATCCTTTAATACATTTAGCATTACTGCTTTTGGTCCCAGTGAGCTTTTGTTGAAATAGGGAGCAAATTATACAGTGATCTAACACCCCATTCACATGAGTTCATGACCTATTTTTTTATGTTGCAAGATTTTTTTATGTTTTTGGGGGCTGGCTTTGCCGCTCATCCCCATAACGGGTTAAAGTGACTCAAAACCATGATGTTGGATATGTTGGGTCAACAGGCACAGATAGGCCAATCTAAGCTAAATTGTAAACATTGACAACACATTATATTTTCTCCATTGAAATTCCATTGGGAATTAAATATATATATATATATATATATATATATATATATAAAAAACGCTGAGGTAGACATATTGGCCAGAGGAAACAACACCGGAATCAAAGCTCTATGGGACACTGTATGAACTACAAAAGACAGTGAGTTTTATTAAGGAGACAGAATTACAGATATAGACATGTTTCAAGTGAATGAAAGAAGAAGAAGAATATATATATATATATATATAGAGAGAGAGAGAGATTAATGTTGTGCCTACAATGTGTTCAATGCCTTAACTGTCAACAAACTATTCTTAGCAATGCTACATTCTGTGAACTTTATATTTTCTAAAGGTTGAAGAAAATCTCAGCAAGTCATGCCCTTCTGCTCCAGTATGCTGTACATCAGAGTATGAGCTACATGATTGTGAAGAACCATGGTATGTTAACACACCACCAGTATTTCAACAAATAGATGCTCATGAACAAACAACTGTGCATTGTTCAAATCCAACACACCAGATGGAACCTGGGCAGCAGATTCTGGAAGTTTCTATTCCACGTTATAAATCATCAAGTGAAAGTTCTTCTGTCGTACGTTTTGCAGATTTCAACTCAAAAGAGTTAACATCATTTTCAAGAAATGATTTTATGTTACCTGGATTTGAAATGCAGAATTCAAGAATGTATAATTCACGTAATAAATCATCAAGTGAAAGTTCTTCTATTGTAAGTTTTGCAGATTCCAACTCAAATGTGTCAGTTTCAGCTACAAGAAATGATTTCATGTTTCCAGGATATCAGCCGATAACTCCACCACAGCCAAAATATTGCATGAAACTTATCAAGGATATCCTTAACAAAAATGATGACGAGTTACATGAAGAAGAAAACAGACCAGAGCTTCCACCGAGGCCAAACAGCGACAGCTCTAAATCTCATGTCACACCTTTATTAAAAAGAATCCGTCGATTGAGTACTGTCTCTTTGCCATCTCCACCTGTTCCACCATCTCTCAAGACTCACGCATCCTGCCTGTCTCTGACAACGCTCAGTGAAACAAAGTTGAACACACGCAGATTTGTTAAAACTACAGCTGGCAAGCTACCCAGCGAAACAACCTCTGTAAAGAAAGTGCCACCTATCCCATACTCTTGCAGACCATCACCACCCATTCCTGAAAGTGCAACTCTTGAACAGCTGCTGGAATTAAGAGTGAGCAATGGAGTAAACATACATCTGACAGGGACTAATACTGAGCATGTTGTCCAGCGATTATCAGGAATCAAAGGTGAGGACATGCAGGAAATCTGTCATAAGCCAGCAAATTTACCTGACTACTCAGAACCAATGGGCCTTTACTTTGAAGAATTACAATCAGGTAATCTTCGCCAAATTAAATGTTTTATTTAGTTGCAATTCTTACATATGTTTTATTTGATTGCAATTCTTACATATGTTTTATTTAGTTGCAATTCTTACATATGTTTTACTAGGGCTGCCAACTTTTATTTTTTTTAGCTAAATCTGTGTGACTTTTATGAGTTTCAGCCATTAAAACATATTAACCTGTAGCAACCCAGGGAAAAATTATGCAAACTTACCCTGGAACCCGGCTATTTTTATCATTTCTGGTTTTTCTGGATGTGTTTGCTTTTTTTGGCATAACTTTTCTAATTTTGTATTTATTGATTTAAAATTCAGAGACAATAGAGATAAGTGCTGGATATGAAATGCTGGATTTGTATGTTTTGGACAACCAAAATGGACAGTGAGGACAATGACAAAAACAAATGCACATAAAGTACTTACAGTTTCAAGATAATTCATATCTGTAGCTGTAATTATCTATGTAACTTTGGTATCCTCATCACTCTGACAGCATTTACATTACTATTATTATATCTGAAGCATTATATATTATACTAAAAGCTTAGACAGGGGTTGCCCGGGCTAGAATAAAACAAAAAATAAAATAAAATAGATAAATTTCGGAATACAATTGAGAACAACAATTCTCCTCTTGTGAATGAAATCAAACAAATAAAAACAATATATAATTAATAAGCCTCACAGAAAACATTATCCTGTGGCTAAAAGCCGACTAAATAAATTAAAAAAAAACCAATGGTTGTAGAAAACAAACTGCAAATGTTGGCGCCTGAGTCTGACATTATGCGTACGCTAACCTGGCTCCATATTGAAGGAATTACAATCACATAGGCTACTTATGAACATTGTGTAATTTCTATGCAAATATGCCTACTTGTTTCAATGTTTTCAATTTCATCTGCATCAAGACATGTACCATTTACTTTGTGTTCATGACACTGTGTGCTTAGAAATCATGATAAGACTTCTAGTTCTTCTTGATTGTAGTTATTTAAATATGTCTACATAGCAAGCCTGAATTTTTTTTAAATAGATTTGATGAGGAACTTCTTTTCCTGGTAGGTGTTACTCCCTCTCTAGATAACACAATTACCTTTTAAGTTCCACAGTGAATTGACACTGTATCACTCCCTTTGAACACTCACTTCTTGTAGGTCTTCTTTAAAGTTTTGCAGTTTATTGCTGTCGAGGACTTGTAGGACAGACTTGTAGTCAGTAAGAAAAACCACCAAAACTGACAAGTGTATAATGACACTTCTCTTCTATTCTGAAGTGTTCATGATGAGCAGAGAAGATAATACACATCTATATTCTTCTGCATTCATTCTCAAACTACTGTAGATTCGCAGAATGCAGTCCGGAGAACGGAATGTGTTGTGTCATGATTTACAGCTTAGCTATGGCATCTGCCCCTTTTGGCCTGACACATCAAACTTCAGCATGACCTCTGAACCACTTTAACCCACTATGGGATGGGGCAGCCGACTTCGCCCCCAAACCCTCTTTAGTCGCTTCCTATGACATGCGTAGCAGGTAGTAGTGTTGCTATTCTTTGCTCCCCTCTCTTGACAACGCAGGAGCTGTACATATGTATATAAATTGTTTGTTTATTGTAGTCTAGTTCAGTCGGTAACTGACTTTAGCCATCCATTGTAGTCTAGTTCAGTCGGTAACTGACTTTAGTCATCTAATTTACATGGGCCTGAGAGTATGCCAGACATTTAACAGGGAAAATGAATAGAAACCAGACTTAAGAAAACATTTTTTTAAAAATTAGTGCTATTTATTGAATAGTGAGCAAATAATAGCAACACTGATCTACCATGTGAAGTAACTGAAGGAGGGCTAGAAATTATTTAGGTTCATTCTGAAACTGATAGATAAATATAAATATAAAAAAAATAAATTGCCTAAAACAGATGTGCTGTTCCAAAACTAGCAAATATGATCACTTTGCCGTAACTAGCATGTTATACTTAGGGAGTGTATGGTTATATGACTTCAAATCACAGATATAAATCTATGTGGTAAATCAAAGATAATTCTAAATAGTTTATACTAATACAGTATCATATGGCTTCAAATCATAAATATAACTCTAAATAGTTATATTCACACAGTATCATATGGCTTCAAATCACAAAGATAACTAAATAGTTATACTCAGACAGTATCATATGGCTTCAAATCACAAAGATAACTTTCAGTGGTTGTACTTACAAAGAAGATTAATGGATGTATTAATTGATAGTATTTTTTTTTTCCAGCTCACAGAAGATTGTTGAAACATGAGGCCATCTATGATATGGTGGATGATGTAAGTTGCTCATCTTCAGTAGTTAATATTAGTTACAAATTAACTGCAGTCTAGGCAAAAATCATAGATGCTTAATCCACTTTAATCAATAGAAGGTGGTACTGCTAGTAGAACATGATTGAAAATAATACTCACGTGGAAGACAGGTAATGAAGTCCTACTGGATGACAACTAACACACTATCACTGACAGATGTTTACATGAATAAATATGGTACATACAACAAAACACAGAATATAATCATACAAATGACAATACATATGATCCTTCCGGCATCATATTTCACTCGAACACGCATTCATTTCTACTTGTGGTATTTTTATGTTTGTATGTTATGTGTGTATCTTGAAAAAGGCCTATTGTTCCGAAACGTCAACTTTGTCCTGTGTATTGTCATTTGTATGATTATATTCTGTGTTTTGTTTTGTTGTATGTACCATATTTATTCATGTAAACATCTGTCAGTGATAGTGTGTTAGTCGTCATCCAGTAGGACTTCATTACCTGTAATCCACTTTAGCAGATTACTCAGGGTATGCTTTATAATTACTTATATGGGCATGTTTGCAAGAATAGCCACTACATTATTTGTTATCAATAGTTCAACTGAGAGTCATTTAGTAACTTCAATGCTTTACACTCAACCATTATAGCTAATATATTCTTGTTTTTCATTCCTTCTCAAACTTCCATTGGATATTTCTTGTAGCAAGCAGGATAATCACTGTGAGACTGATCCTCTTTCAGGCTAATAAAATTGTTAACGCTTGATTGTTGACAGTGATGTCCTTTACTCAACACATCCTTTGTTGTGATCTTGATAAAGGCCTTTTGGTCGAAATATTGACATTCTGTGTTTCCAGTATTAGCAAAACTTTATTGCACTGTTTTTCCAATGTTCACCTGTCAGACTAGATTTGCTGTAGTTATATATATTTATGCAGTGCTATATAACTCATATACTAACATATGGATGTGATTCTTGGGCAATAAACAAATAGGAAATTGGGAAATTAGAAGCAGTAAAGTTGTGGTTCTACAGAAAAATGCTAAGAATACCATGGATTGCCAGAAAAACAAATGTAGAGGTGATGAGTCAAATGTGAGAAGAGCTTAGTCAATAATATAAGAAAAAGACAATCTTTATTTTTTGGCCACGTTATGAGACAAAGAGATTTGGAGAACATAGTCACATCAGGAAAGATTGAGAACAGCAGAGACACAGGGCGACAACGTGAGAAAATATTAGCCAATTCAACAACCTGGCACGGCATTAAACAATGATTCTGATACATAATACTGGAGACAGACAGCTGTGGAGAGCCATGATCTCCTATGCCAGCTGGCATGGCACATGATGATGATGACCTATTATTGATTATTATTATTGCACTAGTTGGGGATCTCTGTGGTGTAGTGGTTTATACGTAAACATGTCACTTCTGTTGTAACAAGTTTTCTTTTTGCTTCTCTTGTTAATGTCTATGGTTGATATTGGTAGCATGAAATTTATATGAATAAAACCCATAACCCATCAGGGTCGTCCGGTACCACATTGGATGCTTCAGCACACAGAGTCCTCCAGTGATTTCTGTCTTCAACGATGTGGAGGAGTGAGGGAAAAATCTTGTCATGTCCATTCCATGATGTTGTCTGTCCATGTCTTTATTTGCCCTCCTCTGCCTCTCCCACCTTTACGGTTCCCTGCGGTATTGTTTTTGACAAGGTATCATGTCTGCATACATGTCTATACCATGCTAGTTTTATTTGGTAGCATAGTGTGGTATGATGATCATAGATTATATAGGGCAGGTTTTGGTGTTCATGTTCACATATTTGTTTTTGAAAATAGAAGAAATCTGCCCTAAAATCTGTTATGCTATGTTGCATCTATGTTGGATTTCTTTGGTGTTTCTCCCATTTGATGATATGATTTGGTGAATATATGCACGTCATAAAGTAGCCTTATTGAAACCATGCAATAACACCTGTGTGGTCAATAGTGACCATAGTGAAGTGATATTGTCATATGGACTGTATGGTATTTAGTGACCATAGTGAAGTGATACTGTCATTTGGACTGTGTGGTCTTCTTCTTCAGCGTTCATTCTCAAACTCCCACTGGATTTCTCTTGTAACAGGACAATGATCTTACAAGATTTCCAGTTGAATGTAGTCCAGAGAATGGAAATGCGTTGTGTTGCCGTTTTATTTGTGTCAATGGCCCAACACATCCATCTTCGGTGGTGACTGTGTAGTCAATAGTGACCATGTAGATAGTGACACATAATTCAAATGCTGAAGATTGTATGTATTGACTGAGAGATATTGCAGCCAAACTGTAAATCACAATTCAACACATTGTTCTATGGCTGGATTCATCATCATAATCATGTGCGATGCCTGGTGGTGTAGGCGGTCATTTATCTCTACAAGATTCTATTTGCAGTACTATGTGTCATCTATACTGTGACGTTCTACTGGCATTGTCACTGGCAGAGTGTAATAATCTTGTCACTGACAGAGTGTGATAATCTTGTTACTGACAGTTGATCATATTAGATAATCTTGTCACTGACAGAGTGTAATAATCTTGTCACTGACAGTCGATACATGTGATAATCTTGTCACTGATGAAAGTGTGATAATCTTGTCACTAACAGTTGATAATCTTGTCTATGATAGATAGTGTATCTTGTCACTGACGGTTGATAGTTTGATAATCTTGTCACTGACAGTTGATCATGTGATAATCTTGTCACTGACAGAAAATGTGATAATCTTGTCACTGACAGTTGATTAAGATTGATAATCTTGTCTATGATAGATAGTGTGAGTATCTTGTCACTGACAGTTGATAGCTTTGATAATCTTGCCACTGATAGACGATAGTCTTTGCATCATTCTCTATCAAAAGTCAATGTCTGACAATCATTTCAGAAAGCTATCTTCAATGAAGATGAGCCTATTTATGATGTCCCAAAACGCCATGAATGGGAGGAATTTCCAGTTCAGCCATCATCCCCAGAACCACCTGAATCACCAACTCCACCCAGTACTGACAGGCAGAAGAAACAGTCTTCTAGAACATCTCCAATATGTCTCATCCAGTCGATCACCTCCAAATTGTCTCGACGGAATACAGAAAAAACCAAGAAACAGAACACAAAGTTGTAGTGTAAATCCTGGTTAAATAAGTACTGAACAACCTTTCATTTGTACATATAAAACCTATTGTAGTCACATTTTGTACATATACAGCCTATCGATGTCACATTTTGTACATATACAATCTATTGTAGTCACAGTTTACTGTGTACCTATTTTGTACCTTCCTGTTTAGCGAAATAAACTGTAATTTGAAACATAGTTATAAATGGTGGAAAAAAAACATTTAAAATAAGAATTTAAAATAAGAACAAAGGACAGCAGTCTGTTTTGTAGGTCCGTATCCCTTTATGTTATCCAGAACTGCATCCAATGGACTCCACTGTTCAGTTGTGTCAGTTACATTAAATTATAATAGCCATCTCACAATGTTTCTTGTTTCACCATTCAGTGCAACCTTACAGTAGCTTCACTGTCAGCTTATGTACTCCATAAAATTGACATTGATGTGCAGTGTCAGTAAAAAGGTCCACCTAAAATATATGACTTTATAGCTATATAAAAACACAATTTGTATGCTTGCTAAACAGGAAAGTACTACTTTTTAAAATGGAACAACTGTATTTCTGTAACAAATTGTTGGACATAGCAAGATTGTTAGTCATATTTATAACACCCTTGTAGCCATGTGAACAATTTTTGTTAGGCCCAATGTATCTTTTATTTCTTTCTTAGTCTTGTGATACATGCAGCAGTAGACATATTTGTATGTAGTTTATACTTCTCAGCGTGTATTCTTGGGATGTGCACAGGAGTAGATAAATCTGTATGTAGTTTATACTTCCAAGTGTATAGTCTTGAGATGTACACAGGAGTAGATAAATCTGTATGTAGTTTATATTTCTCAGTGTGTAGTCTTGGGAAGTATGCAGGAGTAGATAAATGTGCAGTTTATATTTCTCAGTGTATAGTCTTGGGATGTACACAGGAGTAGATAAATATGTAGTTTATATTTCTCAGTGTATAGTTTTGGGATGTACACAGGAGTAGATAAATATTTATATAGTTTATATTTTTTCAGTGTGAAATCTTGAGATGTACACAGGAGTAGATAAATCTGTATGTAGTTTATATTTCTCAGTGTGTAGTCTTGGGAAGTATGCAGGAGTAGATAAATGTGCAGTTTATATTTCTCAGTGTATAGTCTTGGGATGTATGCAGGAGTAGATAAATCTGTATGTAGTGTATAGTCTTGGGATGTACACAGGAGTAGATAAATATGTAGTTTATATTTCTCAGTGTGTAATCTTGAGATGTACACAGGAGTAGATAAATCTGTAGTTTATATTTCTCAGTGTGTAATCTTGGGATGTATGCAGGAGTAGATAAATCTGTATGTAGTTTATATTTCTCAGTGTGTAGTCTTGGGAAGTATGCAGGAGTAGATAAATCTGTATGCAGTTTATATTTCTCAGTGTGTAGTCTTGGGATGTACACAGGAGTAGATAAATATGTAGTTTATTATTTCTCAGTGTGTAATTTTGGGATGTACACAGGAGTAGATAAGTATTTATATAGTTTATATTTCTCAGTGTGTAGTCTTGGAATGTACACAGTAGATAAATATGTATGTAGTTTATACTTCTCGGTGTGTAATCTTGGAATGTATGCAGGAGTAGATAAATCTGTATGCAGTTTATATTTCTCAGTGTGTAGTCTTGGAATGTACACAGGAGTAGATAAATATGTATGTAGTTTATACTTCTCGGTGTGTAATCTTGGAATGTATGCAGGAGTAGATAAATCTGTATGCAGTTTATATTTCTCAGTGTGTAGTCTTGGAATGTACACAGGAGTAGATAAATATGTATGTAGTTTATACTTCTCGGTGTGTAATCTTGGAATGTATGCAGGAGTAGATAAATCTGTATGCAGTTTATATTTCTCAGTGTGTAGTCTTGGAATGTACACAGTAGATAAATATGTATGTAGTTTATACTTCTCGGTGTGGTCTTGGGATGCACACAGAAAGGGTAGATAAAACTTCTCAGTTAATTTCAACCACACTTTGTGTTACAATGAAATATTTGGTAGTGCATTTTTGGCAAAATTAGGGAGCATGCTGATCACATAATTGTAAAGGCAAGCAGAGGTTTTGCAGCAATGGAAATTATGGCTGCAGCTGAGTGTGAACAATGGTTACTATTTGATCTATACCAGGAACTGGTTGTTTCTGTCATAGAACATTCATTTGCAATTCTTACTTTCAGCCAGATGCAATATGAAAGATTGGATAAGATTCAGAATGAGGCGATGCATGTCATACTTGAGTGTACTAGAATACATCAGTATGAGCCATGCTATTCTTACTTGACTGTCCAACTGCATAGTACAGAATACAGCTATACAGAGCATGTATCAACAAAGAACATTCACTGCATTCTGAAATTCATAAAGTGAAAAGTAGCGGACTAAAAAGAGGAAAGTCATTGATTTGATATGCTGAGAAAATCTTATATGGAAGTATGTTCTTGTTGGAAAATATGATACCTGGTGCAGACCTTCTTCCAAGTGATAGCTCTCTAGATAATACAAAGAGTGGTGCCTTTTGCGGTGGAGTCTGAAATGCAGACATTGATCAGCGAGAATTTCAGGGACGGGGGACATGGTGTTATACACAGATAGGTGGTTCAGTTGTTAGACATGTGTGTAGTGCTTGGTTCTTCACAGCTCAGTCTGTAGGTAAGACCATCAAAGATAGTGCTGTGACTATAGTAAATGACTAATAAAATATGGCAGTGACCAAGACCTTAAACTGGCTGAGTACACAGATCGCAACTCATATCTGCGTTCTTAGTGACTCGATGAGCATGTTTGAAAAAATAAGAATGGGTTGAATTCGGGAGCAGTGACTTGAGGCATTTGAGAGGTTGAAGTTGGAATGTATCACCTAGTCATGTGATCGTTCAAGGCAATAAGAGAGCAGATCGGCTGACTTGAACTGCTATGTCTGGTGGTATAGCAATGTATCATGCTATTTTTAACTCCTTACATGAAAAAATACTAGCAAATAAAATTAATGAGGATGATGATTTATTTCCATATCCAAAATAAAATAACTGGCCAGTCGTTGTGTAATAGTGGATATCCTAAAGTGGAGATCGGAGCACCTATGGATGTTGTGTCCAGAGTGCAATGATGATGATCCAGTGACTAACTTCACACTTCTCAGTATATAGTCTGAGGATACACACAGGATTAGATCAATCTTTGTACAATTTATACTTTGAATTTCCCATGTGTAGACTTTGGTCTCATTCTAACAAAACAACTGAATATCTCATGGAGTGTCCTTCCTTCTCAGCCACCAATAAAAAAAATTGTACTGACACACTTAATAGTCACTAACTCTGCATATGGATCGCTAAATCAACTTCAGAAAACTTTCACATTTTTTAGAAAGACATTGAGCTGCTAAAAGTAGATCAAATCATTATACTGATAGTTATCTGATTCATACATTTGAATGGTATTGCTTTACGTATCTGGAGATAATGTCAGAAAGGAGTGCAAGCTTCCACTCTTTTTCTTGTACTTGGTATTAAAGCTTGTTCGGCTCCCTAAAGATTTTTCTCCTGGTCACACATTCAAATAGTATATCAGTGGCTTTAAAAAAAATATAAGGTCATTCTCTGACAGTGTGGCAGTAAGAGCAACATCATGTATAAAACTGACTTTTACTCTTGAGTAAGCTTAAACATCTAAGGGACATTTGAGATGAAAGAGTGAAATTCTTGCCAGCAGACATGTGTTGGTCTCCTGCAAACTCATCACAGCAATCATGTCAATCTTTCTTTCATTTACAAGGGTGTAAATATTTGCATAAATGTTCAGTCTTGTGATGGATAAATTTTAATGTTGAATTATAGGTTCTGGCTTGGAATGCATCCCCCCCCTGATGTGATTATTAATTTTGATTATTTCCCTTGGCAATGTTTGCTAATGGATATTTGTCAATTATTAATTTCTTTAGGGTTTGGGTTAAGTGTTTCATTTCACATAACTAACCCTAAATAAATTTATATTAAAATTAATAAAGGATAAACATAGACTGGCAAACAATGCCAAGATATATAATCACATGGGGGGGGGGGGGGGGTATGCGTTCCAAACACAGACCAAATTATGTGATTTTATATAAAGAATTCCAGACTTAGGATTGCAGTCCTCCCTCTGCATTAGATGTCAAAAGTCAAAGGATATGTAAGCGATAAATACTATATTAAGTAATACTGCTGCTGTTATAGCCTATACTTAAACTATCAAATAGAAAAACCAATGTAAAGCTATTTATACTTGTCTTCTAAGCACTACCTAACATTGCTTTCTGCCACACTTCGTCTTTGGCAGACTGGGTTGTTTTTCTATCTTGAATTATGTCTCTCAGTTCTACTCTTGATGACACCTGTTTGTGTTCAAATAATGAGCATGAAATTATATGTGATTTGACGTGAGATTGTGAGTGCGTTGTGCTGCTAGTTGATAGCAAAGCTGCGATATTTGCATCTTTCAGCCTAACACATCCGATTTCAGCATTAAGCTGCCTTGATCTCGTAATTAACCTAGACTTTTAACATGAGGCCTGAAAATATTAGCTAAATAGATAATATTATATACAAGAAAGAAAACTAGAAATATTGTAGCTGTCACCCTTGGGACAGCACTCCTGTATCTAGTCAGCTATTTATTCATTGTTGTCTCTTACATTAATTGAACACATTAATGGCATTTACAATTGTCCATTTCCTGTATATTTTGTGCATATCTGATGAAGCATATATGTATACACTTTTTATGTGATTGTACTTTTTATGTGATTGTACTGCGGTCATTTTATTTAACTTTGTGTACAGTTTAGTCTATTTGAAGTGCATGTACATATTATTTAATAATTGTGAAAATATATTTTTATGTTGATCTCTCTTGTCTGGATTCCACTAAAGTTAGAACCCTTGTCTCTCCCCCCCTTCTCCTTCTAAGTAGCATGATAATGGAGATTTTGGCAGTAACCAAAGCTTTGAAATAGGTGTGCTTGTAGACTGCAAAACATGCCTGTATACTCAGTGACTCGATGAGCATAATTGTGAAAGTGCATTTGGGAACAGTGGCTGAATGTTATGAATAATTCCTGTGTGCAGAAAGTTACTTTTATTTTTGTGCTGGGACATGTGGGAGTCCGGGGTAATGAGAGAACAGATAGTTTGGCCACACATGCGGCCACTGCAGCTGTTGGTGAAGTGATGGATCAGGCAGACATTTTGAATGAATGCCTTATGGGAAAATGCACAAACAAATGACGGTATAAGTGACGATGACTTTTGATTCATGACTAGAATAAGGGAGCCTTGTTTGAAATGTGGTGTCGCTAGAAAGAAGTGGTTTTGTGGGTGAGGAAGAATTATAGTCAATCAACTGCATACTGGGACAGTCAGTCAACGTGTAATGGCAAATACATTCAAGAAGAGATCTGAGCACCTATGGACTTGTCCGGAGTGCAGTGATGATGATCCAACGATTAACTAACTGATGTCTCCTTCCCTCAATTCCCCCATGATATTATAGAACTACATAGAAGTGAACTCCACCGCAGACAGGACTAGAGCAATGTTAGATGATTAAAAAGCCTCTGTGGTTTTTTCATGAAAACATTTGTGGTCCTGAAAAAGAAGAGGATTAATATATAGCGGACAGCAGAGGTCTTAATGCAGAATAAGCAGCATAATACACTTAGGCATATATATATATATATTAAAAATAAAATAAAGATGATTACTAGCCATGCCAGCAGAAAACAAAATTTTGTATGTTTATTTTTATGCTTATGTTTATTGTATGCTTATTATTTGTTCACCTGCGCAATTCAAAGAACAGTTCTTGATTGGATCAATAAAGGAACCATACAACATCTTACTTTAGTTATCTTGTTATGGCTGCAGCTTATCTGTTAAGTAGCTACTCATTGAATATAATGAATTATGTCTTCTAGCGTGTTGTGAATACTCTGTTTATCTAAAAAAAATAATAATTGTATGGTTTTATCAGTTAAAATGTTAGAAGCTATTTTATGATCATGGTTTGAGATTTAGGAGCTATTCCAAGCTAAAAATATGATTTCTTATAAGAGCTAGACTAGGTTGTTGATTGGAAATCTAGGGTCTATACCAAGAAGATTGGAGGACCTCTAGGAGTTTCTTTGGGTATATAAGGATATGTCAAATTATACAGTGAAACACTAAAAACATCATCTCATCTATAATTTGTGTTTTTGCTATACAATCAAGGACATTGACTCAAGTACCCTGCTAAAATATTGGATTCTGGATTTATATCTGACATGCCCACTTTTTCCTCTAGTAGTAAAATGTATAATAAAGCGTCTCCAATTTATAAACATCTGATTTCACATTTGATCAAAACTGGACAATTTCACCTTGTCCATCATTTATAGTCTTGCTGGATAAGTGATATTCATCCTTCTAAAGTGACACATTTTATAGACTTATCCAGTGATTTTGATTGGGCACTTTGTGTCTACTTAGTTGACTGCAAAGAGATTCATGATAAAAGTAAAATACATGAATTTAGAGGGATCCCAATTTAGCCCACAAGTCTTGTATTGTACGTGGTGATGAACAAAGGAATACCGCACCACCAATAGAAATCAGGCGTAACAATCTCAAGCTGATTACTACCCATAAAATGATTTTCACACATTTTCAAATGCAACCAGTATCTAGTTTCTACTTATCCATTTACTGAGTCTATTTCCAAAATAATTCTTAAATCTTGAATATCATTTATTTTTGCTGAGCCAATTTTCCCATACTTTTCATTGGCTGGTGAATCAAAGTATGCGACAGTGACCAATGAGCAGTCTTATCAGCCAAGATAAGTGGCATTGTATAATTGGTATAAAGGGCTATTTTTTAGAAGAACTTGTTTTCTTCAGAGCATGTATTCTGGACTTCATTGAATGCTAAAAGAGGAAACATTTTTATTGTGAGGTTACTTGTGCTGAGATTTCGAATAAACCGGATTGAATCTAGATCCCCTGAAGACGGATGTGTCTGGCCATTGGTGCAAATAAAATGGTGACACAACGCATTTCCATTCTCTGGACTACATCCAGCTGGAAATCTAGAATGGATCATGATCCTGCGACAAGAGAGATCAAGCAAGAGTTTGAGAATAAATGCTGAAGAAGAAGAATCTAGATCATATAATTTAGAAATATGTGTCCATACTGTTGAACTATGGAAAAAAGAATGATTTCTATGGAAACTAACTTTCTTCAAGATAGGATCCAAAAATGAATGTTTTTCAGTTTTCAAAGTAATTAATTGTAATTGTGTCCCCATATACTATGGTGTATGGTGTGTATTGATGGGGATTAATGTGAAAATGTTGGGTTTTTAAAACAAGAAACACTGTATACTCACCCTTTTCTTTGGAAAAAAAATCACTATATATATATATATATATATATATATATATATATATATGATATAACTTTAATTATATGTTTTAAAGGAGCCTCTATCTGTTCCTTCAACAACAAATATCATACATGTAGTAGATACCAGTGCTCTCAAGTTTAAGAGAAGTAATGCTCAATATTCCCTCTACCTTATTTCGCACTTGAGCAAATATAATGTCTGAGCAGTGAATATTTCTGTGTGAACAGGTGCAGCAGAGACCAGTTTTTAACTATCTAAATAAATTATACAGGTCATGCACTCATGCTTAATGTGCGTGGGGTGTTGCAATTTATGAGTAGTACCTTTTAATTATGTGCACAGCCACTCATCCATGCAGGATAAAGGTAATATTGATGATGCTGATCTCCTTAGTTCTTGTATGCTGTTGAGACCCATAATCCTCTGTGATTGTTGAGTGAAGGTACAATTTTATAAGCTGTGGCTATTGTTGCCATAGCAGTTGCCATGACATGTACAGTGTGGATGTTTGTTTTACTGTAGAAATAAAAATTATACAGATTCTTAACACAATCTGAACCCAAGACATAATGATTGTGACACCAGTGTTCTAACTATTTGACTGCACATATAATACAATTGTATCAATAGTCTTTCCATTTTTATTTTACCATGTGTAGTTTTTTTAACATGAATATTTTTTGTACAGCAAATATGCATCAGTATTTTTGTAAAGCAATATTTTATATATGTTGTAAAGTGATATATCTATTTCTACACATTGTAAACATGCTATCTATCCATACTTATTTGTTGTATAATTTTATCAATAACAATACTCACAAGTAGTCTGCTATCGTGACATTGCTATGTTGCAGTCTAAGTAAATTCGAATTGTGTTCATTAAACAGATGTTCTGTGAATTGTTTTATATCTCATTTATTCTGAATTTTTAAATTTGTGTGTATTTATGTATACATATTTGTCTGGGCTGTTGTGTTCATTCTTCTGTTGTAGTCCAACACTGATACTGATTTATTAATTAACTATATTGTGATAGCTAGTCCTGATGCTGCAGGGTTGCTTATAATATCAAACACTGATGTGGATTTCTTCATTTAACTGTATTATGGTAGTCATCCTTGCTACAAATGGATACTTCTGATGGCCAAAATTTTCTGCCTGTCTTGTTGTACATATAGTGCTCTGAAATTAATTTTCATTGCTATTACTTCAATTCTGCTTTGAAGATCTGCAGTTAATGTCCATGTTTCACAAGCATCTAGAAACACCACAGCTGTATGTAATAATCTGACTTTAATTTTTAACGATGATTTTATTTATTAAATATGCTGTTTAGTCTAGCTCTGGTACTTCTGGTTTAGAACCTTCATCAGTAACAATCGAGCCGAGATAAATGCATTTCTTTACAGCTGCTACTGTTTTGCCATTGATTGTGATTGTTTCAATTCCTTAATCTTTGTTGGTCATAATCTTTATTTTATCAGCATTTATATTCCCATTGTCGTAGGCTTTGGATGATTTATAAAGGCATTCAATGTCTTTGAACTTATCTTCACTGCTAGTCAGTCTATATCGCCAGCAATGTGGCAATTAGGATCGTTCGTCTTCTGGTGGTGACAGATCCAATGAATGATCTTCAATGTCTTTCTTCTATTATAATTTTGCCAAGATACATATTGACCAGAATTAGGGAACATAATCATCATTGTCTCACTTATTCTTGTCAGAAACCTTATGCACGTTACTCTATTTATGAGAACTGTGCTAGTAGAATGCTGTTTAATGACATTGGTTAGTTGGTCGTCCATGTTGTATTAGGTCCAAAACATTTAGTGTCAGATTTTTTCAAATGATTTTTTGACGTTGATAAACTGATAGAGATAATGTTGATGTTGTATATATTAATGTAAGTATACAATGGGAGCAATGGTATGACTGGAGGCTCAGAGCACATCGGTTGTCTATTTTCTGATTCTATGAGAATGCTTGGAATTAAAGATTCAGCCAAACTATCTACGCCGTCAGTGGCAGAAGTAATAACAAAGTCTGTGCTGAAGAGACTTGCCTACATTTTTTCATGGTTTTTAGAAAAATGGAAGAGCAGACAGACTTACTAGTGCGGCCACAGTGAATTTCAGTAGTTCAATGGACTTTGCCAATATTTTGAATTCAATAAAGAGTTAGACCATTTGGAAGATATGGATGTATTTCTTCTTCCATGTCTATGAATATAATTCAGGGCATGGGAGGGAAGCATGGTGTTGCAAGAAACGAGAGGCATGTATGAATCAAAAGAAGAGTTATCAAAGGGAACAGAAAGTTACCACATACTAAAGGACATTCTGAATAGGATACTTGTCCAGCGTGCCATGATCATCTGAAGTCCAAATAACTTTATTATCATAGGGAACAGATAGTTAAACATACTAAAGGACAGACTGAATAGGAAAGCTTGAAACGAGGTAAAAAAAAAAGAAGTGAAGAAAAGCTTTCCTGTTGGATTTCAGGTTTGTGCAGATAGTAAATTTTATCGATACTGAAAAGTATAGGCCTACTTGTCCATAATGCCATGATCATGATATGAAGTCCAAATAATTAAAAGGATGATTGCATGTTTCTTCTATTATACTTCTTTTTGCTGGAGAGCTAGTTTGTTCTTCAACATTGATGTCCCATACATGTGCAGCGATTGAAATATAGGCTACTGTTTAAAAAAATTCTAATAAAAAGATATATTTTAAAGTCAGGCAAAAAGCACTAAAGCACCAAAGAAGAAAACAACTACAGTGGAATCATATTTTAACGAATTGGTTGGGACTAACATGCGATGTATGTAATAGAATTTCGTTATATACAATTGTATATATGGCCTTTTGCGTCTTGCAGACAATCATTAAGCAAAAAGAAGTAGCAATCCATTGAGCATTTTCTCCAGAATAGAGATTTTTCAAGCGACCATAACACAGCAACAGAAGAATTTTGTATGCGCATTTCTGTTCCTTTATATCTTTAGTATATTGATTCTGAGCAACGTTTCTGAACACACGCAGGTTATTCTAGTTCAATGAGATATCTGGGTGTGTTTTTTGACAGAAGCCTGAGTTTCAGGGAACATGTTGACCACATTATCATAAGGGCAGGCAAAGGCTTAGCAGCAATGAAGGTTATGGCTGCTGCGCAGTGTGAGCAAAGATTGTTATTTCGTTTGTACCAGGGTTTGGTTGTGGCTGTGGTGGAATATGCACTGGCAATTCTGACTCTTAGCCAAACTCAGATCGAAAGACTGGATAGAGTCCAGAATGCAGCAATGCGTATCATTCTGGGATGCACAAGAGACACATCGACAAGAGCTATGCGATACCTACTTGACTGCCCAACAGCTGAGCATAGATTACAGTATTGCAGTGCACGGGCGTACCTTCAAATACATGCAGATAAGGAACACCCGTTGCATTCCGAAATACAGAAAGTTTAAGGCAGCAGACTCAAGAGAGGAAGGTCGTGGATGGGACGTGCTGAGGATGTAATACAAAGCGTGTGCCGATTACAGGATGTGGCAGCTGGTGCGGAATGGATAGGTCTACCCACAGATTTCGAAACTTGTTTGAGAGTAGTAATATCACTTAGCAGGGAATGCAGAGAATGGTGTACCACAGCTGTGGAGAAAGAAGTGCAGGCTTTAATCAAAGAGGGGGATGTGATTATATACACTGATGGATCTGTAATTAGGCATGTTCGCAGTGCTTGGGCCTTTACAGCTCAGTGCGCAGGTAAAACAATCAAGGAGGAAAGTGGTGCCTTTGCGGTCACTACGAGTAGTATGACCTCCATGGTCATAATATGGCCTTTTGCGTCTTGCAGACAATCATTAAGCAAAAAGAAGTAGCAATCCATTGAGCATTTTCTCCAGAATAGAGATTTTTCAGCTTTTGGACTATCAGATTTTGGACTATGGCGGCGACCAAGGCATTTGAGTGGCTACGCACACAGAAAGTAACGCAGGTCTGCATCTTGAGTGACTCTATGAGTATGATTAAGAAGGTACAAGTGGGTCTCGTTCGCGAACAGTGGATTGAGGCCTTGAGAAATGCGAGCTTGAAAGCGGTTACATTTATTTTCGTGCCGGGACATGTGGGCGTTCGAGACAATGATAGAGCGGATCAACTGGCATCGTGTGCGATTGTGGCAGAGGGCGATGGGGCAATGGATCGCGCTGACGTTTTGAACTCCTTAAGAGATATAACACGCGAGAGTGAGACGAATGTGGATGATGATTCCTTTTCAATGGCTAGGATTAAAGATCAGGGATTGAGATGCGGTGTTGCTAGAGGTGAATATTTTGGAGGACGCAGAAGAATGATGGTCGACCAGCATAGGACCGGTACTGTCAGCAGAAGTGTGATGGCGGATACACTCAAGGAGAGATTGGAGCAACTATGGATGTGTCCAGTTTGCAGTGATGATGATCCGACGACTAACGCAGGTTATTCCTCCAGACATCCAGAGTTTCCACAGTGTCTAGCAGATTTTGGGGTCTATGAAGAAACCTTTCATTGAGGATTTATATATGCCTTTTTACCTCAGCATTGGTCAACCATGAGCTTACTGGCTTTCAGCCAGTTTTCCGAATAGTATTTATTATTGGATGCGGCAGTTTGACATTCTGCGGACGTGGCCAGCTAAAGCAATCTATTTCTATTAAGTGTTTCCATGGTAGATGAGTGAGGAGTAACACTTCCATGTTGGTAATTGTTCCGGACAAATCGCCAGTATACTGGCTTTATACTATGGGTCTACAGGACCAATCACCAGTATACTGGCTTTGATTTGATATTTTATTACTTCACATGGCTAACTCTAACCTTGTGAAGTAATCACATACCATCAATGTACTTATATATTCATATCCTGTATCCATTCCCCTTTCCAGTGATATATTACACATACACTATTTATCAATATTAGTATGTCAAGTGATACAATAAAAAAACACATATAAGGACATTTTATAAAATTAATTTGGTCCAAACCTAAACATAACCAAATCCTGAAAGAGTTAAATGTTTAAGATTTAGTTTCTGATCCATAGTAAAGTGTGCTCAGAATGCATGTTTGATATATCTGTATCTTTGTGTTCAGTTGTAGCTGTCGGTTTTTCCAAGCTTGTTTTGACAGTCCAACAAAAATTGTTGCCGCTTTCCCTTTGTGTGTGTTCATTTCATTGTCTAGGAAAGGGGTGGATGTAATTGTGGATCTTATGAAACAAAAATGTTCTCTATATAATTATTGTTTAAGGTGATGTGTGTTGGTATGGGGCGTATACAATTATGGACATTTATTACCATAAGTTATGTCCCTTTAACAATTTTTCACATGATGTAATCACCGGGTTTCTTCATTCTCAAACTCCCACTGGATCTCTCTTATAGTAGGACAATGGTCCAACTAGATTTCCAGCAGGATGTAATCCAGAAAATGAAAATTTGTTGTGTTGCCGTTTTATTTGCGTCAATGGCCCGACACATTCGTATTCTGAACTGAGTTTCAAGGACCAGAGAATGGTGTACCAGTTTCTTGTGGGAAGGTATTGTTTAGTCACCTTTGACCTTCATTGTGGTATTTAGTGAAATTCTCTACATCTTTTCAACTTTAATGATGGGAAGGGAGAGGTATGTATTGTTTTATCTGACTTCGTTGTACCTTTTTTTTAAGGGATGGCAGATGGAAGTGTTGATATGTAGTTTATTTTAGGAACAGAAGGATTGTTTAGCAATAGATATTTGGCTTTCTGGAGTTACTCGGTGACCATCAACAAATATGACCTATAGATTCATCCGTGAATCATCTTTTAAAAATGACGCATTTGACGTTTCTTGTGATTTTCATTGGCTGTTGACACAAACTTGAACAAGTTACCACCTTCAAATATCTTGTCTCAAATGTGTGATGATGGCAACTCATGAAATGAGATTAAACTAACACTAGATATGGCGAGGTTGAATACGATTTGAAAAAGTAAGATTAGGCCTATAATAGTATTACAGTAAATATCAATCTATTAAGATCGCTAATGCTGAAAAGTTGGACACTCGATGCAGACACAGAAAGAAATATTCAGTGTTTTGAAAAGAAGTAACTATATAGGGGTAGCGTGTGGTAGCAATGCGCACTGGGCAAAGATTAGCAGCCAATTTTTTTCGGCACTATGGGTTTTCCCCTCAAACCACGCCGGACGTTAACATCCGTTTCTGTCACACAACGAATTTTCATCGGTCACGAGCAGGTTATTTTTGAGCTATGAGGTAAATTCATTTTTTAATGTTCTCGATCTTTTTTTCAACTTCTCACTCTTTGTCCGCTGTTATCAGTACTGTCATGTTATTTTTGCATATCTAAACTGAAACACATATTGTAGTGTAAAGTTATTATGCACGTTACCTTGTCAAAGTACTTTGTGTTTTAGTGATATTTTATAAAAATTGTGAACAGCGTGATTTTGGGGTAAAGCCGCGCTCATGAATGGGACAACATGCGCTGCGGACTCACTGCGCATCTTTGCCCCAGTCATTTCCCCCTCATGTTGCCAAATATTTAAACCAATATTTTGTTGTTACGTTATGTTTCTTTTTAGGAATTACAAACGGAAATTTGAGAAAATGATGCCGCTGACTAAAAATGATGCAGTCGCTGCTATAGATGCACGATCTCCTTGGGTCATAGATGCGTGATCCCTTCTGGTCACAGACGCACAATCTCCACGGGTCATGGTTGTATGGAACTCCGCCGATAATAGATGCACGATCCCTGCCAGTTATAGCTGTAAAATCCCCACGGGTCATAGTTGTGCGACCTTCGCCGATAATAGATGCACAATCTCCGCTATTCATAGATGCACGATCTGCACTATTCATAGATGCACGCTCTCCACCGGTCATAGAAGCACAAACTTCGCCGGCCATAGATGCATGATCTCCGTCGGTCATAGATTTACAATCTCCACTATTCATAGGTGCACGATCTCTGTTATTCATAGATGCAAGATATCCGCCTGTCATAAATGCTCGATTTCCGCCAGTCATAGTTGCACGATATCTGCCGGTCTTAGGTACACATTCTCCGCCGGTCATAGTTGTATGATCTCCTCTGGTCATAGATGCACGTTCTTCACCGGTCATAGATGCATGATCGTTGCTGGTCATAGTTGCACGATCTCTGTCTGTCATAGTTGTACGATCTCCGCTGATCATAAATGCACGATCTCCGCTATTCATAGATAGTTGAAATTATATTCGAACGCTTTATAGAGCACTCCAATAAGTTGTTATAGTTTCAAACGGATCTAAGCATCCATTCTCAGTATTAACTTTTTTTCATATTAACTTTTTTCATTTTTTTCGTATTAAAGTTACATAAATATACATATGCCTAGTCTTTGTGCTCTATAATTTTCCCACACTATGACTGGCTATGTTAAAATAGGAAATGACGTTGCTATTTTGTTGTTTTTGTAAATTATCCCTTGATTTCATAAATGCTTTTGCTTGCGCATGGTTGCCCCAAAAATTGGGGCAAAGGTGGCATTTTACTCATGCTCATAAAATATCATTCTACGGACTAAACGTAATTGTATGTTGTAAATACCCTCACTATTGTTAGATGGATTGATAAGTTACACACTACTGCCAGTATGGTCTCTCATAGTTAAGTCTATTTGTCAGAATACGCAAAAAAGTGAAAAGTGCACATTCTTGTCTCACCGCTACCCTAGAACAAAAATATAGTTATTCGGCAGCATATAAACAAAACTTGCAGGTTATCAAGAACTACTTTTGGCAGTGGTAAACTTGTTTATTATTATTATCTACCGCAATAATGGATAAGAAGTTAGTTGCCTACGAGAATAGATGCCTCAGACAAATACTAATTGGAAAGACTTCAAATCAAACGACATACTAAGAGAGGAGACAAAACAAGAATATGTTACGAACATCATCAGAAAACGCCGCTGGACATACATCGGCCACATACTTAGAATGAAGGAAGATATAATTCCACGACAAGCCTTCATGTGGACACCAGACGGAAAAAGAAAACAGGGAAGACCAAAATCAATGCTCAGAAGAACATTTTTGAATGAATTAAAATCAACAGGCATAAATGCACAAGACCTGCATCTCTGGTAACTGACCAACAGACATGGGGAACTATGACATCCGCCCTATGTGCCAAACTTGGCAAAAGAGGAACTGATTGACTGAAACTGGTTTGGTTTGGACATGTACCGAAACACGGCTCGCTTTCCCAAATTATTTTTCAAGAAACAGTCAAGGGTGGAAGGAGGAGAGGAGAACCGCGAAAATCCTGGATTGATAACATCAAAGAAAGGTCTGGGCGTGATTTTTCTACACTCATTTGAATGGCGGAGGAAAGTGTTGTTTAGAGAGCGTTTTGTGCTGCTGTCTCCAGTTTGGCACCCCTACGACCCTGACAGTTATGAGTCTTATTATTATTCTTCATCCATCTGTCCCCCATGACATAAGCATTCATTGAAAATTTGTATATATCTTTGTATTTCAACGTTTTTCGTTTGCCCCTCTCTTCTAGCATCCCTTGAGAGTTCTCCGTACAGTTTTTGTTTTGTGATACGACTGTTGTTCATCATTTGGATATACTCAAGCCACATGTGTCTTCTGTGGCTGAGTGTTGAAAATATTCTTGGAAGCCTGGATCTCTGCAGGATCTCATTGTTTATAACCCTATCCTGCTATTTGATATTCAATCTATTGTTTTTGTGTAAGTATCTAGCCTATAGCGTAGGACCTACACGCCTGGTATATCGATATATTTGTGCCCCCCCCACCCCAGTCAATATTCCCTATATTAAGGTAAATTCATTACAAATCGAATTAACGTGAATTAATTGCAATGAAAATAAGCTAATGATATCTTTTTTTTTTTGTAAAGCTCCTCTTTTCTAATACGTGTTTTAAGGCCCTGGTAAAGCTGTCATTCGAGTAAGAAAAATGTCAATAAATTGTGTTTGGATTTTTCTGGCTCTTTTTGTTTGTTAACTGGGGGGGGGGGGTGTCTGAATTGGCGGAGACACGCTTCTGTCAACCTAGGAAAGAGTTCCTTCTTGGTTATTTCAGGGCGTCTGGGCACCTATGTATCTTGTGGCGTGGTTGCCTGCTTGACGCTAGAATCTTTCTGCCCAGTCGAGTTGCAGCTGAGTCATCTAACTGAAGTCCTTAAGAGGACTATATTGTGGCTTGTTCATGATCCTGTGAGAATCTATAGTGTAGCCTGGTGTGTGTAGCCATACGAAAGTTAGTCATTGGATCATTGTCACTGCGCTCCGGAGAAGTCAAAAGGTGCTCAGATCTCTACTTTAGTGTATCCGCCCTTACACATTTGACTGACGGTCCCAGTACGCCGTTGATTGGCCATCATTCTTTCTCGCCCACGAAACCGCTCATTTCTAGCGACACCACATTTCAAACCAAACTCACTTATTTTAGCCATGGATCAAGAGTCATCGTCACTTAAACAGTCATTTGTTCGTGTGTTTTTCCGTAGGGCGTTAAAAATGTCTGCCCGATACCTTGCTCCGCCAACAGCCGTAGCAGTCGCATGTGGGGCCAACTTATCTACTCTCTCATTACCCAGGACTCCCGCATGTTCCGGCACAAAAATGTCACTTTACGCACAAAGACTTTTAGGGTGTGGTTTGGAGTGGTCGTCTGGGTGTTGCCGTGGAGGTTACTGCAAGGTGTGGTCATCTATTGTAAGGACACTGGTTGTTCTTCATGGGTCGTCTGATCTTTTTTTTAAAATCACCGAGTTGAAGTTCCTTCTCGTATGTCTACCTTGTAAATCATTCATTGATGGCCTTGGCGATGTGGGTTGTCGGGTAGGTGCCTTCTTGTCCAGGAGTTGTAGTAGTGACATGATGCTTGTCTTGGTATACTGGTTGTTCATAAAGGTAAGTCCCATGTCAGCAACCTGCCGTCGGTAACTATTAGGTGGGGTAGCCAGTTCCCTTCCTTGCTGTCTTTACCTCCCCTAATTTATGCGACAGGTACTCATTTATAGCTGGGTCGACTGGTCATGGACAAGAAATCATAACCCGGATTATGTGTGTCCAAACGTGGTTTCTAACCTGACACATGTACCCCGGCAATAGTTAGCAAGCTCATTATCAGCTACGGTGATGCTCTTTTGTTGTAATAGCTCTTGTAAAAAATATTTAGCTTCTTTTCCTTTTCTTCATTTTAAAATTTTTCCCGTTTTAAAAAATTATTTTTTGGTTTTGTTTTCTTTTTTGTCTGCCTCTTTTCTACTACAATTTTGATTTTACACGAAAATTAATCTGGCAACCTTTCTCTAAATGACCATTTAAATCTGGCAACCCTGTTCGACATTCTAATTATAACTAAAAGAACAAACTGTATCTATTATGGTTTAAAAAAAATAAATTATAAAGATTTTTACAGCAATACCACTGTTCTCAGATACATTGAACGTGAATATATGTGTATGGGTACAAGAACCAAGCTTTGCCAAAAGAAGGCCTTAACATTCTTCAACCGTTTATGTTTACAAGACACACATTATTGCCAGTATTGGCGGCATTATGATTGTCTCGACGAGCAGTGCCGCTGTGTGATGCACTGATTGTAACACACCTAACACAGTCACAGTGTTGAGTCAGTAATGTAAGTTCACCGATCGTGTCACTGTCTCAGTGTAAGACTCGGTCAGTTTTCAATGATAAGATACTGATAGAACGCAATGAAATAAATCGACACAATTCAAATTTAAAGATGCGTGTTGACACTGTTGGCGCATCTGCTGTTTCGTCCACCATTGTGACTTTTAGGGGGGTTAAAAGGATTAGAATTAGTTTATAGATTTTTTTGGGAGGGGGGGGGGAGAAGGGTTAGAATCAGTGTTTAGAATTAATAATTAATTCTGTTGTGTTGTGCAAAAATTGTATGAGTTAATTAAAAGTTAATATGTAAGTAATGTTAATGATGTTTTTGTTTGTTTGTAGACCCACATTTCTGATTTTCTCTACTTTAAATTTGTAAATACAAACAAGGAGAAGGCATTGGGCTTGGCTTAGAATATATATTAGTAGTTAAGTACGACCTATAATATATTATTATATATGTATGGTCTTTATGCCTGTGTTCACTGTTCCTGGGGATACTTAATTCTTGTGTACTATGTTCATTGTTGTAATAGTAAGTATCTCTATAGGCCTGCAGTGGTGTTCACAGGCTGCAATGGGCTGACAATGTCACATTTGGGGGGGGGATTAGGTATTAAAAGCATGTATTATGTTGATTATCCTCTTCGCACACCGGACACGTCCATAGGTGCTCAGATCTTCACTTCAGTAAATCTCTTAGCGACTGATGGTTCAGGTTTAATGTTGGTTCACTGCTCTTTTTAAAATCTTTGTCAGGTGTTTTCTACGGTCCAGGCCCATTCTCACTCCCAATGCGCGCATTCTCGATATTGACTTGTGCTCATTCATCTCAAAATCCTCTGATCTTGCGGACTCACAAACAACAATGAGTATGTCTGCTTGGACCATAGGTTGACTGTCTGTTATGGTTCCGAGGCTAGCTAATTGGTTGGCCCATCTGTTTCCCTCCACACCCTCGTGTTGGGAGACAGATAAGCATGAATTTTGTATTGATATCCAAATTTTAGCTCTCTCTAATGACTCCAACCATCCCCTATGTACATCACCTGCTTGGACTTTCTGAATCATATTCATTGAGTCACTTAGCGGGGTGCAAAGGGAACGCATTGCTCTTGGCGGACCCTGGGTTAGCAGATAACCAAGATCCCAAAAGTGCCTCATCGTGGCGCACCCTGGTAACAGAAATACAGCAGCTAATGCTGATTCTGGCTAAACCTTTTGGGGATCGTGTCCGTGAATGTGGAGGTAACAGATGGAATGAGATTTGACTGCAAAAAGACAGTTAATAACTCCGACACCACTGTGCCAACACATGCAGCAACACTGTCAACACACAGTGAAGCTAGAAAGTCTGGTAGAAGCATTGGAGGGCAGACAATGTAGTCGGTACGAAGCAGGCAGATGTTCCAATAAAAATAAAATCACAATGAGTACACTGAGAAAGATACACAGCACTAGAGGGCAGCGTCATGTGTAAAAAGCATGGAAGACGGTTCGATGAAATTGGAACTAAAGCATTGTTTGCTCGAGACAAGCTTCTAGTTACCAGTGATCCCAGCCTGGGCCCAACTCTACTGTCGAGTCTTTCCTATACCGGAAGCGTGCTCGCGGAGAGAAAAGTTTCAGTACCCGATGGGCACAGGCATAGCAGTCCGAGGTGACAAGCACTGTTCAGCTCTAGAACAAAGCACAAGTTCCTAACGTTCCTAAATATGTGTACAGATTCAGACCTGGACGAGGGGCTCACGAAGTTGGTGAATAACGCTTCGGCTAAGAAGACGAACGAGCCCGAGCCCAACTCTTCTGTCAAGTTCTTCCTAAACCGGAACCAGGCTTGAGGACGAGAAAAGGTTTAGTACCCGATGAGCACAGGCACAATATGTCTAATTACACGAGGCATGGTCACTGACTGCGGAACGCCTCGTGCAGGAAAGACGTGAAAGACAAACCGTCTCGGCATAGAGTCAGTACACATTCACCGTCTGGCGACAGATAGGAAGGCTGTCTCAGGCTAGGGTAGCCCACCCGAATTGTCAAGGCATGCCGAAATCGGATGTGCTAGGCCTACAAGGCGCATAATCGTGGCACAACGTAATCACCCTCCCGGCGTTTTTTGCTCTCGTCTGACTCGCACGAGGTGTTCCACTGTCTATGAACTTGCCTCGTGTAATTAGACGTGCTGTGCCTGTGCCCATTGGGTACTGAACCGTTTCTCATCCGTGAGCCTGGTTCCTTAAGGGGAAGAACTCAACAGAGGAGTTGGACCCTGGCTCTTTCGCCCTCTTAGCCGAGGTGTCATTCACCGACATCGTGTACCCCTTGTCCAAGTTCGAGTCTCACACCACGCGTTTGAGAGCAAGGCGTTCTCGAGCTGAGCATCCTTGTCCCAATAGCGCCTGAGCCCATCAGGTACTGAACCCTTTCTCTCTTCAAGTGTATTTCCGGTGTAGGAAAACTTGACAGTAGAGTTGGGCCAGGGCTAAATCGTTGTCCCTTTTGTGCCTGAGCCCATCGGGTACGGAACCCTTTCTCTTTGCAAGTGTACTTCCGGTATAGGAAACCTTGACAGTAGAGTTGGGCTAGGACTACCGTCGTTGTCCCTTTCTTGCCTAAGCCCATCGGGTACAGAACCCTTTCTCTTCGCGAGCATATTTCCGGTTTAGGAAGGCTCGACATTAGAGTTGGATTAGGTCTTCTTGCTTTACCAGACGCCAATGAATGGGTCTGGGTCTCTGCCTGTAAGGAACACAGGTAACTAGAAGCTCCACTCGAGCTGATGTAGCTTGTAGTTCCCCTTTCCTAGGGACTTTTCACTTTCTATTTGCAGTTCGCGCTGCCCTCTAGCGCTGTTCTGCCTTTTCATTGTACTCGGTATGAAATCTATTTGTCTCTCGCCGTGCATCGACCTTTACGTGCATTTTACATTGGCCGCCCCTCCAATGTTTGGACTGGACTGACTAGCTTCACTGTATGTCGACAGTGTCGCTATATGTGGTGATGCTGGTGGTGTCGGAGATATTGTCTGTCTCTTGTGCAGTCAAATCTCTTTCCATCTGCTACCTCCACATTCTCGGACACGATCCCCAAATGATTTGGCCAGAATCAGCTCGAGCTGCTGTATTTCTGTTTCCAGGGTGCACCGCGTGGAGGTACATTTGGGATCTTGGTTATCTGCTAACCCTGGGTCCGCCTAGATCAATGCGTTCCCTTTGCACCTCTTTATGGTCTTGAAATTATCACCAAAATGTTAAATGACATCTACAACAGTGGCTATATTCCATCAGATTTGCTACAATCAATTTTCATAGCCCTACCATAGAAACCTGGTAAAGTAGATTGCGAAGACCACAGAACAATCAGCCTTATGAGTCAAATGACTAAGATTCTACTGCGCATAATAATGAGGCGTATAATAGGAAAAATAAAACCAGAGATAGCAGACGAACAATGCGGATTCGTAGAAGGAAAATGCACAAGAAATGCCCTATATATAGTAAGAACATTAATGGAGAGGGCCATAGAAGTACAGCAAGACCTTTATCTGTGCTTCATAGATTACAGCAAAGCATTTGACAAGGTGAAGCATTCAGAGATTATAAAATTGCTAGAAAGTCTTAACGTTGATGGGAAAGATCTAAGAATAGTAAAAAAATATGTATTGGAAACAAACAGCTGCGATGAGAGTTAACAAAACTATAGGTAGATTTCAAAAGATAGAAATGGGTGTCACTCAAGGTTGTGTAATGTCACCGGACCTTTTCTCCCTGTATACAGAATACATTATGCGAAATATAGAAGATATGCCTGGAATAAAAGTGGGAGGATACAATATAAATAACTTGAGATATGCTGATGACACAGTACTGATTGCAGAAAGTGAACAAGAACTGCAAGCCCTATTAGATAAAGTAGGGAAGGAAAGTGAAAACATAGGCCTCAGTTTAAACAAGAAGAAAACAGAAATAATGGTTGTATCAAAGAGACATACACCACCAAGATGCAACATAATAATTAATAACACAAAATTGGCACAAGTTGAAAAAGTGAAATATCTTGGCACCCTGTTAACATCAGAAGGTAGATACTCAAGTGAGATAAAGAGCCGAGCAGCACAAGCCAAATCAGCATTGCAAAAAATGAGAACCATTTTTTGCAATGGAAGTCTATAAATGCAGACCCGAATTCGGGTGGTGAGATGTTATATCGAACCAATTCTTTTTTATGGATGTGAAGCATGGACTATAAACAAGAAAATTCAAAGTGAATTGGAGGCTACAGAAATGTGGTTTCTGAGAAGAATGATGAAAATACCATGGACAGCCAAGAAAACTAATGCAGAGGTTCTCATTGATGCTGGCGTAAAAAGATCAATCATATCAAACATTAGGGGCAGACAGTCAAGGTTTCTAAGGCATGTGCTGAGAAGAACAGAGCTTGAACACTTAATAACCACTGGAAAGATCAAAGGCAGAAGAGATAGGGGACGACAAAGAGAAAAGTTACTAGATGGGCTTGTATTGTGGCACGGTAGAAGCTCACCAACCGAGCTTATTGACAACACAAGAGACAGAGGTCGTGGAGAAACATGATCGCCTATGCCAGTCGGCATGGCACTTGATTGATTGATTGAATCACACACAGTATCTGCTCGACGGAAGAGGTAGAACACTGTCTTTTGCGGACGATATCCTGATATACAGGCAGGCAAGGGTTAGAACAGAAACTGTCGGATCACTGCAGAATGAGTTAGACCATATCACCTCCTGGCGGATATAACTAAAAGGAGGCTGCTTTAACATGTCCTCTCTTTTTTGAGGATGTGGTTGGTCATGTACGGAAAACCTGTTTACCGAGTTGCAAAGCGATTCTCTGCCGCTAGAACGGACCTGGTTCACTTCCCCTTAGCTGTAAGAATTATTTTCATTTTATCCTCATTCTTCTTACTTGAATTTACTTGTATATACTGTATATAGCGAATATCTATTATTACATACATTTTTTGTCAGTCAGGACCAAGTTATAACGGGATTCCACTGTATATATATTTTAATGGAATTCCACTGTATATATATTTTAATGGAATTCCACTGTGTGAGGAATGATGTTCATGCTAATAGAAAAGATAACTGGCTTCACAAGAAAGAGAGACATTACATCAGGAATATTTATGTGTGGAAAGGGATGCAAAGAATAGCAGCACTTGCGTGCTAAGCATGTCCTAAGAGGTTTGATCTTATGCATTTGTTCTCAAACTTCTGCAGAATGTAGTCGAGAACGGAATGTGCTATTTCATGGTTTACAGCTTGTCTGCGTTATCTGATCTGCACTTTTTGGCTTGGCACATCAAACTTCAGGGTCAGTATGACCCTCTGTGGGATTGAGCAGCCAACTTTACCCCTAAAACCTCCTTAGTTGCCTCTTATAATGTGCATTGCAAGTGTTGCTATTCTTTGCTTCTCTTTTGGGTCCTGGTAATATATAGATCCTAAGAAGCAAGAAAGGATTATTTCAAGCCAAATGTCTTGTTGAAGTTGAATGTGTTAGACCGAAAGGTGCAGCTATCGCAAAAAAGCTGTAAACCATGGCACAGCACATTCTGTTAGACTGGAGACATGATAACCAATGTTACTCATCTTGGGCTAAAGGAAGAAATGATTTGCAGTACATAATACAGAAGGCTATAGACGAACATATTAACCAGGGCCAATGTGTGACTGAAAATGTGTGTACATTGGTTTTCTTAGTGCAAAGTGATGTGTCATGCTTGGTGGTGTGAATACGCATTAAAAGACGTAGATACTCTTAAAATGTATATGTCATTGTCTGTGATGGCCATAGTACTGCGTTCAAATTCTGCTGCAGAGAATTATGCATTTGGACCGCTCTGACAGCAATGGCAAAGAATATATTTGTATTGCATAGAAATTCACTACAGCCAAAACTACTGGGTTGATGGTTACCTCCTGAATAGGATATGCTACCAAATTTGTAAAAAAAAAAATGTGGGTTTACTAGTTTTTTTTAATGATTTGATAATTTATCTCTTTCTATTCTCATGTTATAATGAGATTTGTTTAGTGCTTCAAATATTAAATTTATGTTTGTTAAATATTCTTTCTATTGAAAGTGTTATCAGTATTAGTTTTGTTTAGTGTTTTGCAATTTATTAAATGCAGTTTTTTAATATTAATAAACCTTGAGTTTCTTGAATAATTTATATTGTACAATTTGCATTCAACACAAAACAAAACGACCACAGAAAAATATTTTGTTATCTTTGTTTTACCAACTTATTCTATGGAAGAAGCGTAGACGCATTTTCAAAGTTATGTTTTAATTTAGGATCACATGCCAAAGACATCACAGCTATAAAGTCAGAGGCAGACCATGTAAAAAATGGATCACGGAAATCAAAGAGGTCACAGGAACAAGCTTACAAACAGCACACAAGAGGGCCATCTCCAGAGAACTCTTCTACCCGTTACGCAAACAAATTCCACAGTATATATAGATAGATATCAAATATTTGTATTTCCCGCCGAAGACGGATGTGTCAGGCCATTTGCGCAAATAAAACGGCGACACAACGCATTTCCATTCTCTGGACTACATCCTGCTGGAAATCTAGTAGGACAAATGGTACTGCTACAAGAGAATTCAGCAGGAATTTGAGAATGAACGTTGAAGAAGAAGAAGAAAATAGTTGTATTCAAAATTGATCATATCTCATTTTGTAGTTGATTGACTTAACTGGTATAACAAAATACTGGTAGTTTAATCCTTAATCTTTGGACTTCATTTCAGATTATCTCATCGGTTTTGACAAAGTTGGACAAACAGACAAATTTACAATGTTAGTCATCTCTTGCATACACTAGGGAGATGCAACAGCAGTAGTTGATTGTAATCAACATCTGTGATGGACAGTTTAAACACTGACAATTGTCTGTGTCGAGAAAGTTGCTTGTTCTGAATGCAGTTATATAATATCAATAGTTTTAAATCTTATATAGTGACTTTACAATTACTGTGGGCATGAGTGGGACCACATTATTAAATACCTGCGAGTGGACCACATTGTTGAATAATTGCCAGTGGATGTGAGTGGACCACATTGTTTAATATCTGTCAGTGGATCACATCGTTTAATACCTGCCAGCAGGTGTGTGCACCACATTGTTTAATACCTGCTAGTTGAAGAGTGGTGTTATTGCACAAGGAACTGACAAGTTTTGAAAGTTTGAATATTTGTAATAATTTTTATCTGCTTGAAGAACATGGCACAGATGCAGCCTGTTCAGCAGTGCCCTTTGACAGTTGAAAAACAAGACTCAGATTTCATAGAATCTTCAGTTTTGCTTCTGGAAAAACATCACCAGAGGATAATGGAAGAGACAACATTAACAAATCGTTCCCATGGTACACAGAAATCATTTGATGTTGACACCTTACGGGTTCCTTATAATAATGATACCATTAATTTTCTCAATAATATTGAAATTGTGGGGGTTCATCGCAATATCAATGCCTGCAATATTTATAATAATATGGATAATTTCCAGATCCATGATAATATAGATACGATTCCGATGTATGATAACACTGACACAGCCCAGATCCAATATAATAACACAGCACAGATCCATAATTATTTGGACATAGCACAGGCCCGTGGTAATATCAACACGACAGAGATCCATGAATATATTGACACAGCACGGATACCTGACTATAATGACTCCTTCCAGATCTATACTGACGTAGCAGATGACAGTGACATAGTCATTTCAAGCGATTCAGAGGATGATAATCTGCCAGTTCATTTTGGAACACAAGCTCGGAATACACATACATGCCGAGTCTGCAAAGTTGCATTTGAGAATATATTTTTCTTAAAATGCCATGAATTAACACATTCTGAAGATCGCCCATATAAATGCTCAGAATGCAATTATGCTGCCAAAAAAAAGTATGACCTGAAGAGACATTCTATTGTTCATACTGGAGACAAACCATTTAAATGCAGCTTCTGCAACTTCAGCTGTCTTAGGTCAAAGAAATTAGAATCTCATTTGGAGTTTCATACCAAGGTATCTGCCTTCAAGTGCAAGTTCTGTTCATATTCTGTTGTTAGGTATCAAGATTTACTTTATCATTATAAGTCCCATCATGATGACAAAGCAGACCATGAACCAAAGTTATCATGGAAAACTATTGATATCTATAAAAATTGTGATGTGGATTCCAATACAAGTTTCACACACAGGAATTTAAATGCTCACTTAAACAGACTTCCAGAGAATGATTATATCTGTTACTTGTGTCCAGAGAAATTTGCACAAATGTCTTCATTGGAGGCTCACTTAGAGAGTCACTTTCAGAAAACATTTCAAAGTAGTAGTAAAATGGGTTTCCTGAAAACTGGAACAATGAAAGTGCAAAAAGCTAGCGAAGAGGGACACATTAAAGTGCATAAAAGTAGCCAAGTTGGACAAATTAAAGTGCATAAAACTAGCCAAGAGGGAGAAATTAAAGTGCATAAAACTAGCCAAGAGGGACAAATTAAAGTGCATAAAAGTAGCCAAGTTGGACAAATTAAAGTGCATAAAACTAGCCAAGAGACACAAGTTCAAGGGCATAAAAGTAGCCAAGAGAACCAAGATAAACACTCATCAAACACTTTTGATCCCAGCAATGTCAAAAGTAGAAACAAACATAAAAGCACAAATATTTGTAGACCATCTTCAAGGCAAGTTTCAGTTATGGCATCACAACTGCAGCACACAGACAATTTATCAAGTTCACTTTCAAAACTGCAGAAAAGACACCATTTGAAAAATGACTTGCAAATTAATTTATTATCTGAACCACAGCATGCTAAAATCAGAAATGTGTCACATGAAAACATACACACTGGAATCAAGAAAAATTGTGCGAGATCTCAGAGCAAAACTGAATTTGTTAATTCACAACTTCAGCAGACGGCGATAGTTTTGTTGAAAAATGTGCCTGTTTTTAACCGAAATTCTGGCAAGTTAAAAAATGTTACTGTGTGCAGTGTTTGTGATTATTCATGTGATGATTCACAGATGTTGATAAGACATGAAACAGAGTGTCATTCTTCAGAAATGTTAAGAAACAAATGTGATACACAAAAGACAAACACAAAGTCTAAAAAAATACATCTTGCACGTGCTGACCGTAGTTTGTCATGTGATAATTCAGTCACACTTGAGACAAGTCAATTAGGAGAGCAGGATGACAAGATTGAGACAATGAGATGTGTGGCTTGTCACTTCAAGTGTAAAGATGTACAGGTGATGAAGAAACATCTATTTGGTTGTGATGAAATCATGAAATTATGGTAATACATTAATTTCTTCAGCCTGACAACTAGACAGACTCTGAACTGGAACCCCAAGGAAAGAAGAGGTTTGAAAACTGAGGAACACTTGGAGAAGAACAATGGAGGAAGAGACAAATCAATTGGGAGCACATGGACGCAGATGAAGATTGAGAACTTCTTCAATTGTAATGTTTATTTATGAGCAAATATAATTTGATTGGACCTGGCTCTGATTTCATACATGTTTTTTGCCGGGTTACAGTCTGAGAAGCACTAGTCTAGAGTTTATAGTATGATAGGTCTCTGTGGAGGATAATAGTTCAAATCTAGTGTCTGTCTTTGTGATTAATGGCAACAGGAAATAATAATTCTTGGTGATTTTGTTCAGCTAACAAATGTCTACAAGTAGAAGGTGACTTCTGTCCAAGATAACAAAGAGAACGTACTTGTTCGCATATGGTTATATATAGTTGAATGTTCCTCCTGAAAGCAACGGCAAACTACAGGAGTATTGTGCCAAGAATTTCCGAATGGAGTGTTGAAATTTTCATTTGGAATATGCGAGTGTTAACTAGTTCCTTGCGATATGTTAGATCATAAACAGTGTTGCTGGAGAGGGTGATAGAAGGCAATAGAGACGGACTGAGGCGTTGTTTGACAAGAGATATTCAGGGATGCATGCACATCGTTAGAGGAAGTGGGACAACTTGCCAGAGACCGTTGGGATTTCAGGAGATTCATAAGGGAGACTACGTTCTGGAAAGAATACATCACATGACGCACGTATAGTGTAAACATAAATAAAAAAGAACGTAGTTATGCCACATAATTACGATATAGTTTGTATGTTAGTCATTCTCCAACATTATATGCATGTGAGACATTGACAGTGTACAGCAGACAGAGTGTTAAATCACTTCTACACATGATGTATCAACAAACTCACCAGAATAAAGTGGCAGGATAAAGTACTTGAAACTGCATTCCTTGCTAGATCCGATATCATATGTATTCATACAATGCTGAATACGGTTAGACCAGATGGGCTGGACATAACACATTCCAAAACAGCTGATGTATGTAGCGCCTTAAAGGAAAACAATAGGCCGGGGTACAGAAGAAATTAGTTATTGACCCTCTCAAAGTCTCTAAAACACTTCAAAGTTGTCACATTGAAATCCGTCGCTCAGAATTGACAAATGTGTTAAAGCAAAGCCAGTGAAGGTGCACACATCCACTAAGAAGCATTAAATTTCAGTCATGTGAAAAAATGTGCTGTTCAAAGCAATAGAATAACACATGACCAACTCTGACTATCATCATCAGGTGCCATGCCGGCTGGCGTATGTGATCATGGCTCTCCACATCTCTCTATCTCTAGCATCATGTATCAAGATCGTTGTTGTTTCCCTGCTGTGCCAGGTTGTCAAACTGTCTAATATTTTCTCAGTTGTCGTTCTCTGTCTCTGTTGCCTTCAAATGTTGTACTCTGACTATACATATCCCAAATGTGGCAGAGAATTCCATGTCAGAATTTGAGTTTTTTGTCATCTCCACACACACTAGAGAGATACAACATCAAATCTAAAACTGTTATCATCACCTGTGATGTATGGTTATCATACCGGCACACACCAGAGAGATGTAACAAGTCAAACTGTTGTCATATACAAACATATGCACATATGCAACTTTGACATAGTTATAGGATTGGTCTGTGCCGTATTTGGGCAATTTTACAGATGATTAGTTTGTTATGGCTGTTCTAACATTACTCGTCTATTGCTGGCACCTTCTTGTTCCTCCTGGTGTCACATTTCCTTCTAGTTTTTTTCTACTTTTATGAGTACATCATCTAGTGTGATGCATGGCCGAGAGGTTAGAGCTTTGGTCTAATACTCATGAGGTCCAGAGTTCAATCCTCAGTAAAGGCTGAGTTTTTTCTGTTTGAATGTAAATGAAAAAAAACTCACCCTGAACATGAAATGGCAAAGGCATGCAGCCTTTATCAAACAAGCCACTCAAATAATTCCTGTAGCTCCCTAACGGGAAAAATACAGTATGACAGTTTTTTTTAAATGAGTACGTCTTCCTGTTATTTTAAATGTAATGACAGTTTCTATGAAACACATTTAATTAAACTATTGTGTGTATACACATGGTCTGTTTTTTCTTGAACATGTTAATCTGATTGTGAGAGAAATCTTAGAAAATGTCAACCACTTTATCATGCCTCAACTATCAACACCACAGAAGATTGTTCAACAGAGATAGGAAAATAATTAGCAGTTGTCGTCCTACAAATGAATACAGATTAAAATTGTGGCAGGTGGCAAGCACACAGTTACTTTATACAGTACAAACAATGAAGAATAAATATAATTGGGATTTTGAAAAGTGTTGTTACATATGGAAATTTGTTATACAAGAATTCACTATAGAGGGATTCCACTGATATTTTTCCAGTGGTAACATGGTTGTAAGACCTGAGCGCAATGACAATTGTTCCTCCAATTGTAAAAAGATAAAATATCAGCATTTAAAATTAAATGCTAAAGAAAGATCATAAAAATATCATGGACAGAGATGAAACAACACAGATGCACACAATAACCTGAACCTACAAGATTGGCTCCTTAACACCATTAAAAAAAAAGATACACTTTTTATTCATGTGAAAAGAAACTGGTTTTTCATCATCATCATCAGTTAGCATATCTTGAACAGGATGTAGCAGTCATCATAGCCTTTTGAAACTTCAGTCTATCTTGAGCCAGTCTTTCTGCTTCTGTTACTGTCTTCAGATGGTCGTTGATATCTTCCATCCATCTTCTTCTTGGTCTGTCTCTTGTTCATCTCCTTGGCATCATCTCTTCCATTATGATGTTCTCTAGGCAGTCATGGCCAACATATTGTAGTTTTCTGGAAAGAACCATGCTGTTTAGCCAGTTTTATTTTACATTAATTTCTCTCAAGATTGCTATATTGATGAAATATGCTTGCTCTTAGGATTGTTAGTTTTGTTGTTTTGCAGCAGCTCAGTCATGTTTTTCATTTGTATCAGCTTCTTTGATGCAACTTCCTTCTTCATAGCAATCACCGTTACTGTTGATAAGATAACCAAGGTATTCAAAACTGGTGACTCTTTCTAATTCGCTGTTGTTGATACTGATTGAGAACTTGCTAGTGATTTTGTCGCTTGTCATAATCGTGGTCTTGTTTCCATTCAGAAATAGTTATTGTTTTTCACTATGTTCTTTAATGGAGTTTACGAGGTGTTGGAAACTACGGTTAGAAAGATTAATCATGGAGGGAAAGGTCTCAGGAACCCCACCGAAGATAGAAGGGGGCCATTGCCACAACTAAAATAGTGACAAAACGCATTTCCATTCTCTGGACTACATCCTACTGGAAATCTAGTAGAATCATTGAAATGCTACAAGAGAGATCCAGCAGGAGTTTGGGAATGAACGACAATGAAGGTCTCAGGAAGGAGAGCAAGAGGACACTAAGATGCTGATGGAAAAACAGGATATATCAAAGTTCTTTTATTTCCATAATTTTATAAGTTTAACACTAAAGTGGAATGAGTTCCTGCTGCAAATTTGCTCCAAAAATGTGGTGGAAGAACTAAGAAGCAAATTAATTATGACTTGATTGTTATATTGACATGTACAAATGTTTTATATTTCTCTTTGCTGACAAATGTTCTAATTTCATTGTTGTAGTTATTTTGCATAAAGTAATATATAATATCTGGCTCTGTGACGGCCAAGGTGTCGAGTTTGAAATCCGCCTCAGGCAATTGTGACAGATCAGAAAGAAATGGCAAACTACTGAATAATGCCAAGAAAATCACTAAAGCCAAACATGCTGGGTTGATGGCTACATCCAGTATAGGATATACTACCAATTTAAAAAAAAATACCAGCAATCATTAAACCGCACCAAAAGCATGATCTATTTTCACCCTTGAATTGTTTATTTCAGTGAGCGAATTATTTTCGTTGTCATGTTTTATTCCATTTTGTAAGCTGCATGTGCAAAACATCAAATTACTGCATTCTGGCCATATTACTAGTCGAATTCAGTTGAAATTTGGCATACACAGAAAAGTTTCAGGGAGTATAACACCATCTTTTGTTTTCATCGAAAGGAAGTGTATTTTTGTGTTTACGATGCCTCGACTTTCGTCACAAGATTGATGGCAGGCAGTGGGTATATGCTGAGGAATAGTATGGTGACCAGAGGAGTTACCAGACATTTTGTGAACATTCCACTATAGTGAGGCTGAATGAGAGATTTCTGGCTACAGGTACAACCAATTACCATCCAAGACCTGGCCAACCTCATGTGACAACGGTAGCTCAAGATTGTCAAATTCAATTGATGCATCTGCGCGGCCGTTTCTTAACAGCAGCTCTTACACCTGGTACTATTAGACTTGTTATCGTAAGCACTGCGTGATGAAGACTCCACTCTGTTGGCTTGCAATACAGACGTCCCAGCATTGTTTTGTTTTTTAACCTTAGTGTAGACAAGATGATGGTCTTGAATTTGTTCACTTTAAAAAAAATTGCATATTTGGGTCCGTAAATGGATCAGATGTGTAAATTTATTTGTTTTGTGTATTTTAAATTCAGCACAAAAAATTGCTGTGCTTAAAACCTAGTGGTGCATTTTTAATGATTGTTGGTATATAACAATTGTATATGTTGTTATGCCAGAATTTCTTGTTGGGATAAGTCAACTGTGTCAGATAATAAAAGATCATATTTACAGATATAGATGTTTGTTTCTATCAGTCAACTGATATGTGATCCTAAAATAAAACCAGACCTTGAAAATGTGTGTTGTTGTTTTTTGTCCATCACAAGTGATGATGACCATTTGTTACATCCACTTTTGAAAATTCAATTTGAGTTATGTCCTTTATTATGAGTTCGTAGATGGCTAATGAGCCCTATTCGAGCTGTAAATAGCTGAAAAACTATCCTTGGACAGTTCGGGCATGGAATGACGACTGTAGACAGATATTGGTCTATCCCTGACTTTATAGCTGCTCTCCGCTGTTGAGCTGCTGCATATACCTGTGTGTACACAGGTTTCAAAAGTACAAAATGTTGTATAATGAATACATATGAAAAGGTGTTGGTTCTCTTAATATGTAAACATCAATGTTTTCTGTGTCAGTTCTGTCACGAGTTGTAATTCAACCTTTTGCGTTCTCTGTGTTATGATTAGTTTTGTTTAGTGCCTTAACTAATTAAATGTATTTTTAAAATATTATTTCTATTGAGTGTTAATTAGTCGAGAGATCATCATCACTACATGTAGGGCACATACATATGTAATCAGATCTTCCCCTTAGTATATCCGCAATCACACGACTGTCTGTTCCAGTTCTCTGTTGGTTTACACACAGTCTGTACCATCTGTATAAATATTTATTTCTTACCATGCCACATTTCAAGCCTAGTTCCTTTATTCTGGACATGGAAAATGAATCATACTCTTTATTAATTTTGTTTGATCGTGCAGTTTCTCTCTGTTCAATATGTCGGCGCAATCCATTGTCCTGACTTTTTATGCAGTGGCAGAACTTGCCAATCTATCTGCTCTCTCATTGCCTACAATACCTGAGTGACTAGATGTTAAATTAGAAATAGAGAAATCCATACACACAGGCAAACATTCAACAAATTTCAAAGCAGAAATGGAAGCCATAATAGAGGCAGCCAAAATGCTCATGAATTGCTTGCCGAGTAACAACAGACATGTAGTATTTCCAACGTATGCAAAGTCAGTATTGCAGGCATTGAAAGATCCAAAGAACACGAGCATGAATGAACTTACGGTCTGCTTGGTACACCTCAGCAGTACTACCAAAGAAACAGTACTGCAGTGGATCCCAGGTCACTGTGGCATACCTGGAAATGAAAAAGCTGATCTCCTGGCTAGGAAAGGGGGATCACTGGAACAAATAGAAAGTGATAATACATACCGTACTATGAATGTAAGACCATGTTAAAAGCAGAATTTAATAAAAAGTGGAATGCACCCAACTGCTAGAACCAAATGAACCCTACCATCATCTTCAGACTATGAACTGGCCACAACAGACTGAATAGTCATATGTTCCGAAAGCTGAAGATTGGCGAGACAGACCTGTGCAACTGTGGACTGAGCCCAGAGACTGCAGAACACATTCTTCATGCCTGTCAACTACCAAGAAGAGAGGGAGAAAATATGGCCTACTGAGACGGCACTACTTCCAGACTTAAGGGGTTCCATATGACCCGAAGCGAATCACACAATTCATTGAAGCTATTGGTGCTGTAACCTGATATCTGACTGAAGAACGATGAAGAAGATGCTAAATTGAATGTGAAACCTTTTACCTCCCCACAGCGTCAAGCCATGCGCACAAATATAGCCAGCTTGTATTATCATGCATATGGAGTCGTTGAGAATGCCGACATGAGTTGCACTCTGTGCCAACCAGTTCAACGCCCTGGCCACTGTTACTTTTTCCAGTGTCATGATACTTAATAGATACAGCGAAATTTCCACTCTCCTTTCTAATAGTTCCCTGCACACTGTGCTATGAAAGCCCACACACTGTGCTATGAAAGCCCACACACTATGCATGTCTAACAACAGAACCATCCGTGTATATAACTATCTCACTATCCTTGGAATTTTCACTGATCAATGCCTGCATCTCAGATTCAACAGCAATAGGGAACCACTTCCTACCTTCTCTATCAAGAGTTATTACTACCAGAAAGGAAGTATGGCAATCTATGGGAACATTTACCAGTGAGCACACACTTTGCATAATTTCCTCAGCAGACCCCAACAACGACTTTCCTCTACAACCGTTACACTCTATTTCAGTAAGCAGTGGATTCTCTTTATAAGCGTTGATTTGGAGGTAGGCTCCTGTCCAGTTTAACAATGTTGCATAGTATATAGCTAAATGAGCTAAAGAAACTATGGCAAGGTACTAACATAAGAACCAGATTGTGTTTACTACGAACGTGTATTTCCTGTGGCGACATATGGATATGAAATATGGACACTAAATAAAACAGTGACCAAGAGAATAATATTTTAATTAAAGTGCTATAGAAGAGTTTTGAGAATACCGGACAACAAGGAAAACAAACCAGGAGGTGTTACGAACAATTAATGTCCAGGAAGGCTGACTTCTGAGCACCATATTAAAGGACCCAGGATTAGCAGACAACCAAGATCCCAAAAGTACCTTCTCGTGGTGCACCCCGGAAACATAAGTACAGTGGCTCCTGGTGCTTCTGGCCAACACTTCTGAAATTGTGTCCATTAATGTGGAAGCTGCAGATGGAATGAGAATTGACTGCAATAAGACAAGCAATATCTCGGACACCTCTGTGCCAACACATACAGTGTCACTTGACACACAGTGACTTACGACAGTCTGGCTCGAGCAATGGAGGCGGCTTCCCATGCAGTTGTCACAAAATGGGCAGAAGTGTAGACAAATAGTGAGGGTGAAAAGATAACGTTGAGTACAATGAAAGGGTAGAGCTACAGAAAAACGTTTCAAATGAAATCGAAACTAAAGTTTTGTTCATCTCGAGAGCAATCCTCTAGTCCCCAGTTCTCCTAAAAAATGTGTAGAGACTCAGACTTGGATGAGGGGGTTCACAATGTCTGTGAATGACACCTCAGCTAAGATGATGAACGAACCAGGTCCCAACTCTACTGTCAATGCTTTCCCATACCAGAATCAACCTCGTGGAGAGAAAGCGTTCAGTACCCGATGGGCACAGACACACTACGTCTAATTATGCAAGATAAGTTCACTGGCAGTGGAACACTTCTTGCGAGATTGACGTATTAGACCCAAGCATAAATTACAGAAACTTTCGTGTTGGTTATCAGAGAGCAAATGCAGAAGTAGGTTTAGAAGAAATAGCCACCTCTATTCACTTGAGCAGCAGCCATTACTGAAAGACATTTTCTTGCCCTTCAAAAGATTTGATCAATATGATCACTGAAGCAGTTTTCCTGTTGAAAAGCGTACCAAAATATTTCATTGTTCTAGTTCTTTCAAAAGTGTTAGTGTTACTAATATTAGTTTTGTTTAGTGTGTCAATTTATTAAATGCAGTTCTTTGTATTAATAAACTCACTGTTTCTTGAATCATGTGCATTGTACACTTTGTGTTCAAAATGAAAATAAGTCACAGAAAAGTATAGTCATGCTCTTTACAAACATATTCTACAGAAACTCATGTAGACACATTTTCATTCAGGTTTTATTTTAGGATAGAATACCAATCATTACTGTGGAAACAGCTGGCTTTATAATCCTACTGTAAACACAAGCATATCATGTGCACTAGTATTTGCAAAGGAAATAAATATTTTTGTTACTGACATGATCTAGTAATGTTCTGTTTCAATCTATAACTGCTATACTTGGCTGTTTATCTTTTGTCATTAGTAGAAGGTGAGTAGAAGATTATAGCCTTGTTTTGATGAAGCCGGTATCTGACAACTAATGATATCATGTGTATCAAGATGTAGGAGCATAAGCAAAGAGTTGTTCAGGTAATACTGTCATATTAGAGGATTTAAAATTTTTTTATCGGTAATCAGCTAGAACACTCTCTACCTGACAATCAGCTGGACTGCTATCTACCTGTCAATCAGCTTGACTGCTATCTCTACCTGGCAATCAGCTAGACTGCTATATCTACCTGTCAATCAGCTGGACTGCTATATCTACCTGTCAATCAGCTGGACTGCTATATCTACCTGTCAATCAGCTGGACTGCTATATCTACCTGTCAATCAGCTTGACTGATATCTACCTGTCAATCAGCTTGACTGCTATCTCTACCTGGTAATCAATTGGACTGCTATATCTACCTGGCAATCAGCTGGACTGCTATCTCTACCTGGCAATCAGCTGGACTGCTATATCTACCTGTCAATCAGCTGGACTGCTATATCTACCTGTCAATCAGCTGGACTGCTATATCTACCGTCAATCAGCTGGACTGATATCTACCTGTCAATCAGCTGGACTGATATCTACCTGTCATTCAGCTGGACTGCTATATCTACCTGTCAATCAGCTGGACTGATATCTACCTGTCAATCAGCTGGACTGATATCTACCTGTAAATCAGCTGGACTGATATCTACCTGTCAATCAGCTGGACTGATATCTACCTGTCAATCAGCTGGACTGATATCTACCTGTAAATCAGCTGGACTGATATCTACCTGTCAATCAGCTGGACTGATATCTACCTGTCAATCAGCTGGACTGATATCTACCTGTAAATCAGCTGGACTGCTATATCTACCTGTCAATCAGATGGACTGCTATATCTACCTGTCAATCAGCTTGACTGATATCTACCTGTCAATCAGCTGGACTGCTATCTACCTGTCAATCAGCTGGACTGATATCTACCTGTCAATCAGCTGGACTGCTATATTTACCTGTCAATCAGCTGGACTGCTATATCTACCTGTCAATCAGCCGGACTGATATCTGCCCAGGAATAAAATCTATCTGGCAAATAGATGAAAAGCTGTCTTCTTCACAATCAGCTGAACTATCTACCTGGCTTGTCCCTCCAGGGCCAGATAAATAGAACACATTATATGGAACAAAACAACAACTCACAAACACATGCATATATCACACAATGGCATTGGGTCAAAGGGCATGGACCGCTGGATCAGCAACCAACCAACCATCTACCTGGCGTCTTATGGTCCGTGACATTGGCTATCATCTGTTTCCACAGTCTTCTATCTTGTGTGCTGGCAATCATTTTAGATATCTATGTTCTCCAATGCTGCGCTGCCAAGCATCTTCTATCTGGTCTTCCCCTACTCCCCTTGCGGTTGTCACAATGTGCTTCATCTTCCTCTGATGTGTCCAAAAAATGTGGACTCTCTTTCTGATGGTATTTTCTAATAATTTCCTGATATTGTACACACAATGAAATAAGATTTGAAATACATTTTTTGGCAAAAATACCCTAGCAACATGATTGGCTGTCTAGTATGACAACAAACCTGATTACAGAATATAATACAGGTTGAGGATGATGACCTGGACATAAATTGTGACAATTCTGCGTTTGTTCTCAAACTCCTGCGGATAGCAGGAAGAAGAAGAGAATGAACGACTATAGAAAATGATAGAGATGACCATGAAAAAACAGCATAATGTGACACACCTGTACTTGGAGCATAAGTTACAACTCCACCTCTAAAACAGCATAATGTGACACACCTGTACTTGGAGCATAAGTTACAACTCCACCTCTACAACAGCATAATGTGACACGCCTGTACTTGGAGCATAAGTTACAACTCCACCTCTAAAACAGCATAATGTGACACACCTGTACTTGGAGCATAAGTTACAACTCCACCTCTAAAACAGCATAATGTGACACACCTGTACTTGGAGCATAAGTTACAACTCCACCTCTACAACAGCATAATGTGACACGCCTGTACTTGGAGCATATTACAACTCCACCTATACAACAGCACAATGTGACACACCTGTACTTGAAGCATATTACAACTTCACCTCTACAACAACACAATGTGACACACCTGTACTTGAAGCATATTACAACTTCACCTCTACAACAACACAATGTGACACACCTGTACTTGAAGCATATTACAACTCCACCTATACAACAGCACAATGTGACACACCTGTACTAGAAGCATATCGCTACTCCACCTCTACAATAGCACAAGGTGACATACCTGTAGATGGAGCAAAAGTTACAACTCCACCTCTACAACAGCACAAGGTGACACACCTAAAGTTTGAGCATAAGTTGACACACCTGTAGTTGGAGCAAAAGTCATAACTCCACCTCTACAACAACACAATGTGACACACCTGTACTTGGAGCATAAGTTACAGCACCTCTACACTTATTGGCAAGCTGATCAACAGAACCACCATCCACCCAAGAACAGATAATGAATGAAAGAGTGAAGAGGTCAAAGAATACATGACTAAGAACAACACATGAAAATTAATGGGAGTTTTCTAGGCAGGGTTGTAGAAGATGTTTCAAAATAAATTACAGATCAATAGGGAATAACAATAACATGTGAAATTGTGATGTTACAGTGACTTCAATAATGTAACAGTGTTTCCAGTAATAATGTGCATACAATTTAATATCATAACTCCTCCTTCCTTTTATGTTTTTCAAAGGCCCAAAATGATGATGGCAGTTGAGTGACATCTCTTTCCCGTTTGACAAACGCAGTGAATGTTGACACACAATTTCCTATGAAATGGTCTGATCTACCAAGGATAGCTAGATCTAGCATTGGACATGCCGGATCTGCTTGCTTGACGAGTGTCACCTGAGGAATAATGGTGAAGAAATGAAAAGTTGACACTCAAAATTTCAACATGTGATAATATGCTCATGGAAATGATATAGCTGAGAGAAATTGTTGGAGTAACTAGATCTTGTTTACAAGCAGACATACCGGTATATATATATATATATATATATATATATATATATATATATATATATATATATATATATATATATATATATATATAGCCACCATATATATATATATATGGTGGCTATATATATAGTTCTAAAAATACAACCGTCAACAGACCCAACTCAAACAGTACTCTCCAGTATTTCCAGAGTCAAGAATAGCAACACTGTGACCTATCATAAGTGGTGACTAAATGAGGTTTTGCAGATGGGGATTGCCTGTTCCATTCCATACAAAATTGAAAAGACTGGTTGAAATGAGTAGATATCATATCACTATCAAGCTGTAAACCAAGACAACTCATTCCATTCTGGACTAATCCTGCTAATGTGCCGGAGTTTGAGAATGAACACAGATATTCTTCTGTTATATGCTACAGCTGGAAGGTGATTGAATTACTTGATTTATGAATTGTCTTTCTATATATTTCATGCTTAGTACAGTTCCTATACAATTTCTGATGTCATTGTTTCTTATATGGTCTGTTCTTTTGACCCCAACAATCTTCCTTAGACATCTCATAGGTTGCTATTTTTCTCTCCTGTGTCTTGGACAGTGACCATGTTTGACATTGCTATAACAACATTGGAATAAATATACTGTTTATCAATATCTGTTTAGTAGCCATGTTGATGTAAGGGTGTTTGAGCAGTGCTCATATTCATGTTATTACATATTTTGTCAGTTGGGGTCAAGTTGTTATAACAGGATTCCACTTTATCACACAAGGGTGCTGAGTCAAAGAGCATGAGCCCATGGATTGTTGGATCAATACCCAACCTACAGGTAATCATACCAGACTATGACATACACACACAACATACAAGACAATGATATGCAACATAATAAGAGTGATCTTCCTCATTTGCAATCGAAGATGAGCATGGCTTGAAAAACAATAAATGTGATGAACAAGTAGCGAAAAAAAAACATTTGTGATTGTCTAATTTGGTTTGTGAGTTCGTAGATGTCCGATTCGTGCCAGGAAAGTTATATTGCAGTGCTCAATAAGTTCATTTTTAGCAAGCTTCTCCATGCACGTCAGTCCTTTCATGGCCAATTCTGCCACGCCTACTTTCAATTTCAACCCAATTTACACTTACTAAATCACCTGCATCACTTATGCTGTGATTACTGAATTATCGTTAGTTAGTCATCGGATCATCATAACTGCAAACTTGACATTTGCTCCGATCTCTCCCTGAGTGTATCAACCATTATGCTTCTGACAGTACCACTTCTATACTGGTTGACCATCATTCTTCTGCGCCCTCCAAAAATGTTCACTTCTAGCAACACCATATTTCAAACCCTGATCTTTAATCCTGGCTATTAAAAAAGAATCATCATCCACACGCCTCACTCTCACGTGCTATATCTCTTAAGGAATTCAAAATGTCAGATCAATTGAATTATCATCATTATGCCTATCATTAAGGCTATTGAAACTTCTCCATGAAATATCACTTTCAGATTCGCTCCAAAAATCAGAAGAATCATCTCTGCTGTAATGTTGGTCAACATTTTCTTCCATGGTGATTATATCTGACTATATATCTAATTATATATTGTGTATATCTGATTATATACACTCAACTTGTACAAAAACAATGGGATTTTAATCATTTTTAGCCACCAAAATACTGTTAAACGGTGTAACTTATGGAAGCAGCCATTTTGGAATGACAGAGTGCCTCGGATGAGATATATTTAGTAACAATAACGCTATGGAGGTCATATTTCTGATGCATCATAGGAATTTCGACAATCGTCAAAATTGGTCACCACAGTGTTAAGTCAGTGGTGAACAATTTTCTTGGAAATAACAGATCTGATAATTATAAAGAAATTTTAGAAAATCTCCCTCTCAAGTATAAGAGTCTAGACTGCAACAGGTCTTTACAAATTCCTTTTGTGGATGTTTTAAAAGTCAAACTGCGGAGCAGTCAGTGATTAAAATGGTGAACAATTTCACCAAGACATTGCTGCTATGGAGACAAGGTATCAAGGCAATTGGAGCCCTTAAATGCTTGCTGATTACTGTTGGACTGTGGCAAGAGCATGCCAAAAGCAATAAGAAATGATGTATTTAAAGTCTAGTACAAAATTTTTTTAGAAGTTTTGCTGACTAGTGTAGTGAAATTGATGTAAGGGTATAACAAAGGTACTTACATAAAACACCAGGTTGATCAGCTTTACAATGAACTGACAGAATATCAGATTATTGAGTATAGACATGATAACAGTTATCAGTATAGTTATAATATATTATTGTAATTTGGGTCTCTATGGCAACACTTGTGTATACATATGTCATTGTTACCTAGGATGTCTGCCATCTAAAGCTGTTGTGAAAGTGTCTTTATTTTTACTTTTTGTCTTGTTACTTTAAAAAAAATATTTCATAACACTTTACTGGCCAGCAATCCAGAGCGTACTTATCTCCCATTACCAAAGGCGCTCACATTTTTTTTAGACATTTACATTGCTGTCTTAAAAAATCCATATAAAATTGAACTGATGTTATATTTTAACTTTCTGTGAGCTTTGAAACTTTCTGTGTCATAATTAATGTTTACATTTTCTGAAGGAATTTGAAAGTCCCAGAGTTGTTTCAAGAGTGAAATTCTTCTTATTATAATGCTGGGCATGAATTTAAATTACTATCTATATATCACAAAATATCACCTTTTAAAAATATTATTTCTTTATGATTAACCTTTACTGCACTCAATACAAATTATGTAACTTGTCCCCTGCACACTTGTCCCCTGCGTCAATTGTGTGGCGGTTAATACGCATAAACAGCATCTGCAGAATGTATTTCATGGGTGCCATCATTTTGGAATAACATACCATTCCAGGTGAGCTATTTTTAGTAATACTATTGCTATGGTTGCTGTATTTCTGAAGTACAACGGTTTCAATAATTGTAGAAGTGGTCACCAAGGATTTGAATCAAATTCAGCGATCGCCGAATTTGTCCAGTAAAGTGTTATCTGTATTTTTTCATAACCATATCCAATAGTCTGATAATTTGCATTCATTGTAAAACTGATCGACCTTGCGTTTTACCTAAGTACTACTGTTAACATATAACTAGGACAACTAACATAGATGATTGACATACAAGATTCGTATACTAACATTTGGTAGAACAGTGGACAACTCTGTTCTCAGGTCATGAAAGTCTGTGGCTATAAATAGAGTTTTAGCTCCTAGTCTGTCCACCTCTCTCTTGACCTGGTGGGGTAACAACATTCAATAAATTACACGGTTGTAGGTGATAGAAAAATTACTAACAGTAAAAGTTAAAATTGTAAATGAAATGTTGCTGGGGCCCAAACATGGAGCAGAAGATTCTGATACTGCCACCTGCCACATATGTCATAAGAGGCCACTAAGAGGTTTTAGGGGTGAAGTTGGCTGTTTCATCTCATGGGGGGAGAGGCAAAGTCACACAGAAATCGGATGTATCAGGATCAAAGTTTTTGATATTACAGTCATTCTCTAAACCATGATACAACAGATTTTGGTCTCCAGATTGCATATTGCTAATCTGCAAATGTTTGAAAACAAATGCAGAACAAGAAGTGAATGAAATGCTGCTGAGGCCCAACCAAGGAACAAAGAATAGTGATACTGTTGCCCACCACAAATATTGTAAAATGCGACTAAAGTAGTTTTGAGTGTGGAGTTTGCTGTTTCACCTATAGAGGGACAAAGTGGCACAGAAGTCATGCTGAAGTCTGATGTGTCGGACCAAAGGCGGATATTGCAGCCAAGCTGTAAACCATGACATGATGTATTCCATACTCTGGACTACATCCTGCTGATCTGCAAGAGTTTGAGAATGAACGTAGGAGACGTGAGTGAAAGAACTACTTGGATGTGATAGAAATGTGTTACTATTGATACAAATGTAATAAGTATAAATTATAATAAATACAGTGGAATCCCACTAGAGCACATTTATCTCTTGAACAAAAAATTTTTAAATCCCCAATTATACTTTATTCTTTATACTGACCTGGTTACAATAGACCCATTTGAAATAAAAACAGGTGTTAGACAAGGCTGCGTACTATCACTTCTGTTTGTAATATACATGGACAGGATAACTAAAGAATCAGACCCAAGAAACATATTGACCCCTGCAGAAGCATCAAATGAAGATCACAGCTCACTCAACGAACTGCTATTTGCAGGTAATCAATGTTTAATATACGATGCTGAAAATTAATTACAGCGGCACACACACTTGCTTCATACAATATGCAAACAACACAACATGAAACTAAACACATTTAAAACAGAGACTATTAGGATAAGCAGAACAACAGGCCAGTTAAATGTATCTGTCAATGGTACAAAACTTAAGCAAGTCCCCAAGTTTAAATACCTAGGAAGCATATTTTCGGAGGATGACAAACTGGACAGAGAGATTGAAACAAGGTACCAAAAAGTCAATGCTGTGACTTACCAGCTGTCACCAATACTTAAACACCCATCAATCGGCATGGCTACTTAACGACAATTGATAAACAGTATTTTTATACAAACTCTTTGTTACCAATGTCAAACATGGCCCTTGACAAAGACACTAGCAAAAAAATAGATCACAGTTTGTGAAATGAGATGTTTGAGGAAAGCTATAAATGCCATGAGAAGAGACTGCTGGAGAAATGAAGATATCAGGAAAGAAATAAAAACTGTCAAGTCAAGACTACATCAAGAGGCAGCAAACTAGATGGTTTCGTCATGTAATGTTTGTTTGTTTTGCGTTCGCTCCATTGTAACCAACACGGATATCCGTGCGATTTCCGCCGGGAGCGTGATTACGTTGTGCCACCGTTATGCGCCTTGTAGGCCTAGCACATCCGATTTCGGCATGACTTGACAATTCGGGTGGGCTACCCTTAGCCTGTGACAGCCTCTATATCTGTCTCCAGGCACGCGTAGTGGCGACTCTTCGCCCAGAGGGGTCATGTAATGAGAATGGAACCTGCGCAACCAGCCCTTCGTGCATACATCAGTGGAAGACCGGGATACAAGGCACGAGGACGACCAGGAATTAGATGGGCAGAGACAATCAAAGAAACATTAAATAGACACAGGCTTACCATGGCCAATGCAATTCAAATGAATCTGTGAATATGGTCTTCAATTTTCTTCAAAATTTGATAAGAATGGACCTATTTATGATGCAGATGATGTTAATAGGCAATTTTTTTAATGGGATTTTAGAGAACATAAATGAATCAGACATTAATTGGAAATTAGTTCAGTATTTAGGAGTGAAAGTAACAAGGATCACTGATCTTTAGTGTAGGTCTAATTTATGATGTGCACACCATCTCTCTCCCCCCCCCCCCCATACATAGACTATTGATTGGGAATAGTCAAAACAGCTGATCTATGTCAATATTGATCAATTTCATGAGAAATATGGTCCTGCAAAAGACATAGATCCATATTACTCTGCTTTTGATTAGGCCTAGGACGAGTTTTCACTATTTCTACGTGAGCCATTCATGTGCAGAACAAACCAATATAGTGTGTACATTATCAACAATTTTCTGAAAAATGAGATCATTTTTGGAAAACTATCACCAGATATCTAGGGCTTTCTTTATGTGAACTAGGCATATATGCTGAAGTAATTAACAGTTACATAATGTTGTTGCCATGCAAGGGAGACTACTTCACAGCTTTCATTTGAACATTTATCAGCAAACAAATTGACACAAGTAAATATAATTATTATGCAGAAATCCAGGCAATTAGTGTGGCAGCTAAAAAACTGCTGAACTCCAACTCTGACCTACAGCCTGTGGTATTCCTGACAGATGCAAGGTCAGTGCTTCAAGCTCTCCAGTCTGGAAAACTAACAGACTTGAAAAAACTACTTAGTGAATTGTCTTACCAGTATAGGGTAACCATGCAGTGGATACTCTCTCACTGTGGAATACCAGAAAATGAAAAAGCAGACCAACTGGCTAAGGAAGGTGCTGCCGAAGACCAACCAGATATACCAATCACCTACCATCAGAAAAAAATAGATGATCAAGTCAATAAGAAAGCCACAAACACCAACACAAGATGACTCACATTATGAACAGATCAGAACAAGTTATAATTCTACGTCTCAGAACAGGACACAACCGACTACGTACACACATGTCTACAAAGTTCAAGATTGGCAACACGGCAATGTGTACAGGCAGCACAGAGTGCCAAACATATACTTCAAGAGTGTTCTGAGCATGAAATGCTGAGGCAGACATATTGGCCAGAGGAAACAACACTGGAATCAAAGCTCTATGGGACACTGTATGAACTACAAAAGACAGTGAGTTTTATTCAGGAGACAGAATTACAGATATAGACATATTTCAAGTGAACGAAAGAAGAAGAAGAAGAAGCTACCAGTGCAAAACCTGGACAATGACAGCACAAGACAAAAGAAAAATAGTGACAGCAGAAATGACATGTCTACGAAGAATACTCAGAGTGTGATTAAGAGATAGAATTGGAAATGATAACATGAGACAGATAACCAAAACGATACCAGTATTGGAACACATCAAAAGACAACAGATCAAGTGATTTTCACACACTTCCAGACTACCAACAGATAGCATGCCACAGATGGCCATGACAGATTTACATCACGGCTATAAAGCCAAAGGCAGACCATCTAAAAGATGGATCACAGAAATCAAAGAAGCCACAGGAACAAGCTTACATATAGTACGCAAGAAGGCCATCTCCAGAGAACTCTTCTACACTAGAGGCCGCAAGGCAAACAAGGGCCACAGAGTAAAGATAGATAGATAGCATTTTTCCAGACCAACATTAGATACAGTATTACCAAGGCCCATGCTGATAACTCAAAACACCACCAGAAGACACTCATCATGTGTGAAATGAAATGCTTGAGAAAAGCTTTTGGATTTATGAGAAGGGACAGAATAAGAAATATGATAAGTATAACATCATGTAACATAATGTGATGAAACACATACCTGCTCAATGATGATTGAAGTTGATGGGAAACACATCTCTTGTGTGGTGGGACCAAACTGCCCTCTTTCTCCTATACACTGTTTGGCTGCAAACATATTTGGTGTAGTAGATACATGCTCACAGGCTTTTTCCTACACAAAATGAGTAATATAGTTATTTAGTGTAGATGACAACATAGGAGGAACAGATAAAGACATCAAAATGATAAGACACAAAAGTGAGAGGAAACCACAGTGAATTAAAAAAATATATGCAAATCAAAGAAAATAAAGTACAATACCGGTAGACAGGACTAGATTTTTTGCGGAAAGCGAAATGAAATAAATGACTAGAGGTAGGCAAATCTTTGCTCTTTTGTTTCTTCAACAATTATTTCCTTTCAATAAAATTATACAATAGTGGGTGGATGTGAAGATATTTATTTAGTTAAAGAGTGGAAAAATGGAATATTTATTTAGTAGAGTTGTATGGGTGGGAAAAGACTGGGGTTAGGGTTTGAGTTATTCAGTATCTGCTCATTTTCTCTAGTATGATGTAGAATGGGATGATGTTGGTCTGCAGTCTAGATCACCACATGAACTTGACCAGGTAGAGTTTCGTGTTGTGCCATACTGCTTCACAGTGATTCTTGTTCTGCCAATTGACACTTTCCCATATTTGTTCAACTGTTTGAGGTTGGGCCCCCGTATCTGGATTCACAAAAATGTATCTGTTGTCTCATGACACAGACCTCCACATATTCACTGCTGAGGTAAAATTCAGCCTGCATTTGTCTTTCGCTTGGAGAGTAGGCTCTTGTTAACTTCCACAATCTTGCCTTCTCCTTTGATATGGCGTCGTGGAAGCTGTGTTATGCTGTAAATGCACACCTCATGCATAAAGGCATTCCATTCTACCACTGCATTCTGTCCATCTGCAGTTCTCAAGTACACCACTCTGCAGAAGTTATTTGAAAAGCCAAACTATAGCAGAAGCGAAATATCACGACTGGGATTTTGGTTAAATGAAAGCATGTGTCAACCATCAACTGTCGACCTCAATCTGCTGTTGGTGCTGCCTAACATTTCACTTCCAGTGAATACTTCTTTCATTGCAATTATACATTCAATTGTATCGTCAGCACAATGTGCATGGTCAGCGTTTTAACCATCTAGTTCGACGAGATGGGTTTGTGAGGTGAATTTACTATCAACTCTGCTGCCGAGTCAACAATCAAAATATTTACTAGAGCAATTGTATGTTTACAACTGAAAAGTTTACTAAATAGATCACAATTGTGAGGTCTGTTGTGTCTATAGGTAACTGGCGTATACAAAAGCCACAATTCAAGAAGCCTCAATAATCCTCAATATAAACATCTTTAAATAAATTATGGTTACATATCGTTCATATTACAATCTCTTACAAAATCTGGTCCATTTCGAAGATGTATTCCAATAAATGGTCTGTGAGGGATGTTCTGCTGGATAAAGTCATCTACCAGTTTGGTGTAATTGTCAGACCACTTGATATATCTTTGTAGTTTGGTATGGTACTGTGACACAGGAAATGCTGCAGGTGGTCCAACGAAGGCAAGTACTGGATAAATTTGAGCCGGATATCTGGTTAAAATAGATAGCATGTTAGGCTGCAGTAAAAGTTAATCCAATAGATGAAAAGTGATAACAAAGGTTAATGAAGTTTTACAAATCATTACAAGTGCATAGGAGAAAATACACACAAAATTTTACTGAAAGGCCTTTATGAAGAAAATCATAACATAATGAATCTTTCTTCATTCACTCAAACAAAAACATAATATGATGAATCTTTCTTCATTCACTCATACAAATACATAATATGATGAATCTTTCTTCATTCGCTCATACAAAAACATTGATCTTTTATAAAGGTGGCAGTCTATCTCACATTTAAAATGACACTGCCTACGGCCATGTCATGGCATAATACATAATTGGTTGCTGATCCAACAGTCCATGAGCTCATGCCCGTTGACCAAAGCATAATAAATAAAAACAGATAAATTTCGGGAACGAAAAGAATGATAAATGTTTAGACATTTTTTCAGTATTTTCCTCTTACAAAATTGCGCACACAACCTTGAAATCTTCTAGGTTTTGATGATTTTCAGAGTGAAGTGATCTAATATAATTTACAATCAAACAGAAGATCTTACTTCCTTGTCCATTCAGCTAAATCTTTGCTGCTCTGCAGGTCATAAAACAGTGGTCCAAATATTACAGACTCATCAAAGTCAATAGCAAACCAGTCCCAGAATGGACCAAATGGATTCCCCTCTTTAGCATTACAATGATCTTTATTTGGGCCATGGCGTGCACTATAACAAAACACTGAAATTCAAAGTTATAGACAAGAATTTAATGTTCTGATTGCTAAAAGTGAGGAAGACCTTTAAGAATTAATTAATGTAGTAGTGACAAACAGTAAAGGTAAAGACATCTTCCTAAACACCAAGAAAACAGAAGTAATGGTATTTCAAAGAAACAAAACACTACAGCTTGCAAGATCAAAGTTAATGATATAGTATTAAAACAGTTCCACCTATTCAAATATTTAGGTACAACAATTACAGCAGATGGTAGACGTTCAATAGAAATAAGAAGCAGAATAAGGCAGGCAAAAAACAAAATTAAGAAAAATGAAAAATATATTGTGTAATATGACCTTGTCAAGGTGAGAAAGAGAGTTTTGCATTGCACTGCTATAACTCCTATACTAACATATGGATCGATTCTTGGACAATAAACAAACTGGAAAGTGGGAAATTAGAGGCAGTAGAGATGTAATTCTACAGAAGAATGCTGAGAATACCAAGGAGTGCCAGAAAAACCAAAGTGGAGGTGTTGAAAGAGTCAAATGCGAGACAGAGCTTAGTACCAGGTAAATAATATAAGAAAAAAGAAAATCTTCATTTTTTTGCCACGTTATGAGACAAGGAGGTTTGGAGAACATAGTCACAACAGGCAAAATTGAGGGCAACAGAGACAGAGGGCGACAATGTGAGAAATTATTAGACAGTTTCACAACCTGGCACGGCAGGGAAACAACAATGATTCTGATACATAATACTGGAGATAGAGAGCTGTGGAGAGCCATGATCGCCTACGCCTACCAGCTTGGCACCTGATGATGATGATCTAGAATATATGAAGATCTTACCAGTGGCCTACAGATCAACCATCACTCATTTTCCAGTAGATGACATGCAAATATAACATTCTTCTGTACAATTACTTTTGAATTTGTGGTGCATGATTAAGATAACCCATCATTGCACACTATGCTGGGTGAAGCAGATAAGCTACAACCCTGACAATGAAGGTGTGTGCGTATTGCCTCAGATATTATCACATTAGGTGTGTGAAAAGCAACTCTTCAGAATGAGGCAATTCCCTGGGAGAGCCTAAAATGAGGCAAACGTTAAGGGATAAATGTTCCAGCAGAGTAACAACCCTAAATAGGAAGTAGGCAAACATGTTAGCCCTGCATAATTCCTCTCCTTAGATGGCGGGGAAAGCATAGCTGGCTGTCACATACCCATCCCAGTGACAATGGCATAGAGCTGAGATGATGTGGGCAAATTTGATAGAAAAGGATGCTTGGCAGGGGAGATGAAGCTATGATTCTCTTACTGCATGTTGTGGAAACGAAGACAAGTTACAAAACCCCTAGAATTTACTCTCTCTGTATATTAGACTTCTCAAAATAATGCACACAACTAAGAGTTAGTCTTATGAAATAATGGTCTGAAGAAATCTCTACATTGCACTAAAGGATACACAGATAAATTGTTTATAATTATAAAAAGCAAAAATAAAATTAACCCATAGCAATCTGCTGTAGGGGTGTGAGATGTTAGCAGTTTTACATTTCAGTGGCTCTGCTATATGAGGACAATAGCCATCTCCCTTGCAGTCTTTACTTCCTGGACTGGTCCGGTACCCAATTCAGGCTGGGTCGACTGGGAGCCGTCATGGTCTGAAAAACATTTCTGCCTCAACTAGGGAATGAACCCAGGAACACTCATATGCGAAGTCAGTGATATAATTATATTTAATATATTATGATAATATGGCAACAGTAATGATAATATTACTAAAAATAGCTTATCTGGGATAGTATGCTATTCCATTGGACAGTGAGGCGCCCCTATGACCCTAGCAGATCACGAGTATTATTATTAATAATAAGACCCATTATTATGGCCAAGAAATACAGTATTTTAACATGGATTTCAGGGGAATTCTTTAACTTTTAGTAGATTGACTGACTAGCTAGTTATAATTTCCATATTTCATCTGCAGACTGAACAACAATCTATTTGTCAATTGGGTTTTTAATAGCGGAAATTTTCTTAGTAAGTATGTATTTGATTCCAATGATTAAAACTCAGTTTCCACTGTACTTGATATTATTTTCATTCATTTCAAATCTATTCTCAATGCACAACATGATTTGGTGGTTCTAAAATATGATTAAAAAAATAGGAAAATCAACAGCTTATTTATTAATGAAATTGTTTGATGACTTTCTCATCTATTCTTCAAACAGTATACACTATAAATGATAATGTTTTTGTGCTCAAATGTGATAAAACGTTCTTGGATTATGTATGTAACAATGTGTTTAGTTTTGTGAGATGCTTGTGTTAGAGAATATTATTTATTTTCATTGAATGGGGGTGCAAAGGGAACACATTGCTCTAGGCGGACCCAGGGTTAGCAGATAACCAAGATCCCAAATGTACCTCCACGCGGTGCACCCTGGAAACAGAAATACAGCAGCTCGTGCTGATTCTGGCCAAATCATTTGGGGATCGTGTCCGAGAATGTGGAGGTAGCAGATGGAAAGAGATTTGACTGCACAAGAGACAGACAATATCTCCGACACCACCAGCAGCACCACATATAGCGACACTGTCGACATACAATGAAGCTAGTCAGTCCCGTCTGATCATTGGAGGGGCGGCCAATGTAAAATGCACGTAAAGGTAGATGCATGGCGAGAGACAAATATATTTCATATCGATTACAATGAAACAATGAAAGGGCAGAACAGCGCTAGAGGGCAGCGCGAACTGCAAATAGAAAATGAAAAGTTCCTAGGAAAGGGGAACTACAAGCTCCGTCAGCTCGAGACGAGCTTCTAGTTACCTGTGTTCCTTACAGGCAGAGACCCAGACCCATTCATTGGGTTTGGTAAAGCAAGAAGACCTAATCCAACTCTAATGTCCAGCCTTCCTAAACCAGAAATATGCTCGCAAAGAGAAAGGGTTCCGTACTCGATGCGCTCAGGCACAAAAGGGACAACGATTTAGCCCTGGCCCAACTCTACTGTCAGGTTTTCCTACACCGGAAATACACTTGAAGAGAGAAAGGGTTCAGTACCTGATGGGCTCAGGCGCTATTGGGACAAGGACGCTCAGCTCGAGAACGCCTTGCTCTCAAACGCGTGGTGTGAGACTCGAACTTGGACAAGGGGTACACGATGTCGGTGAATGACACCTCGGCTAAGAGGGCGAAAGAGCCAGGGTCCAACTCCTCTGTTGAGTTCTTCCCCTTAAGGAACCAGGCTCACGGATGAGAAATGGTTCAGTACACAATGGGCACAGGCACAGCACGTCCAATTACACGAGGCAAGTTCATAGACAGTGGAACACCTCGTTAGAGTCAGACGAGAGCAAAAAATCGTCTGGGCGAAGAGTCTCCACTACGCGTGCCTGGAGACAGATATAGAGGCTGTCACAGGCTAAGGGTAGCCCACCCGAATTGTCAAGGCATGCCGAAATCGGATGTGCTAGGCCTGCAAGGTGCATAACGGTGGCACAACGTAATCACGCTCCCGGCGGAAATCGCATGGATATCCGTGATGGTTACAATGGAGCGAACGCAAAACAAACAAACAAACAATTTGCATTGAATGGTAAGTGGAAATTTTATAGTTTCCGTTTCCTTTTTTTTATTTCCCCCACCTATATCCCATTTTATATATAATTATTGGCAGTAATATTGAGTTTAATGAATGTAAATTAGTGGAACATTGAGTTACTGAAAGTTTTTATTTATGGATCATGTTCTGGAATAATATTTGAGCAATTTGGAAATAATAAATGACAATAGTGTGTGATATTTTATGATTATGAAAGTCCATAAAAAATGATAGCATGACCATTGTAAAGTATTTTTAAAAAATTTATTTGTAATTAAAAATTAATGAAACTTTTCTGAAGTATGTATATATAGATATAACAATAAATATAGCAGTTTGGCGACTTACAAGTAAATAGAATGAGTTTAAATAATGTTTTAAGTGAAATTTGTATTCTGATTTTATCAAATAATTTTTGTTAATATTTACTTCATCCTAATCTATTTCAATTTGAGAGTCACAATGATCCCAGGAGATTGTTGAAGTTAGAGGTGTTGGGCCAAAAAGTGAACATATTACAGCTAGTATGTAGACTGTGACAAAACTTTCATTCTCTGGACTACATCCTGTTAATCTGCAGTAGTTTGAGAACAAATGCAAAAGAAAAACAACATTAGGTAAAAAAAAAAAATCAAGCTAATAGCAACATAAACAAAAGATAACCTAATGATAACAACCTTTCCTTTGTCCAGGAGGCCAGACAGATGGTGCTAAATCTCGCATGAAGGCTTCCATAGTAATTACACGATGGTATTCCCTCAAGGGTTCCACTAGGAAATATGTGTCATATGCTTCCATTACCTAAAAAATCATTTCAAGAAACTGTAGTCTCAATTGGAAGATCACTATTTCTGACTAAACATTTTCATTGTTTTTGATATGTCAAAATTGTTTTTGTAAGGTCACAAGGTGTTAAATATAACGAGGAAACCATGTATGTGGTTGCGTCTGTGGGTCTCACCAATGGCCCACTAGACATACCACCAATGCAACAGAAAACCTTAGTGGATGACATGCCGCTATATTGAGGTTATCTTCTTAGAGAAGCTTCATGGCACGTCATCTATACAATTTTGCTTTTATTTTGTTGTTGAAATGTGTTTCATGTTTACCTCTGTGGTTGGGAGGGAGCCAGAGATGTACTGTGCAGCACTGGGGAGGAGGAAACTGACAACACTGTTTTTTCCTATGGCTGAAACCAATCATAGAGGCACAGTGACTCAGGACGTGACAATCCTTTTGACTTGAACATTTGGTTGCATGCCTGGAACAATAGAGAAGTTTGGCATAACCAGTAGTCAATTGATGGCGAGGAATGAGCACAGTGAACCCTATCCTGGCTACAGTGGCTAGGAGCAGTGCATAGGTTGAAACCTACCTTCCTGGAGGTGTGATACTTATTCTCTGGCTCTGTCCCTGGGTGGGCCGAAAATCCACAGACTTCCCAGCAATATAATGCCATTTGATGGCATTAGGTCAAAGGGCATGAGCCCATGGGCTGCTGGATCATCAACCAACCAATCAAGAAGGAAACCGTAAAAAGGAATTTAGATTATATGCTCATATGGTTTAAATCAAAATAGAGTTCAGTGCTGCTATGCTAGAACAAATACACACTAACATTTCATCTGACATCTATGTCGCTTGGTGTTCATTGTCATTTTATGCTGACATAGGATGCTAGTAGGTTTGTGATATTTAGTAATACGGTTCGGCAGGTGGAGGTCTCACCAATGGTCCAACAGACTTAACTGCCACATAACTGTAAATCCTTAGTAGATGATATGCACACATAGTGATGATCACATTCAGCTCTGCATCTTTATATCATTGTTAGAGCTAGATTATAAGCAAAGTTATTAACTGGTGTCCTTCATACAGTTCAACATCTTTATATCATTGTTAGAGAAATATTATCTGCATAGTTATTGCTTAACCAAAGTCCTTGCCCTCCAGGAAAACCTATGAGTTCTCAGTATCACCCAGAAGATTTTAAGGGGCATGTATGCTGATGATTCATATCGTGTACAAGTTAAAAAAACACTCTTGACTATGTCCCACAGGTGCCCATCCTACTTATGCCCATTCCATAACTCACAGTCTGAGCATGTCTTCAGTAACAGCATCTATACTTAGCAGGTGTTCACTAAGCAACTCATTCAGCCTATATACCACCAGCTCATCAGCTATAGATGCATTGGAAAATCTGCTCTCTCATTGCCACATATGCCAACATCTCCAGGATCTATGTCGCATCCAGTTACATACATTTACTTGCCCAGGAAACATACTAGTCATGATCTCAATCTCAATAAAAGGTAATAGTTACTAGCCATAATTAATATGAGGGTGATTCATTAAGTAAAGGCAAACTGTAAACATTTCACTTTTTAAATATCGGATATCTTTAAAACTTCTGTAAAAGTAAGGCACATTATCACAAAATCTATCACAAAAGATTTTGACACTGTCCAATAGATGGCATAGCTTGTGTACTTGTAACGGACGTAGATACAAAATGGCGACATCCTAAGCTGTGTGCACCGTAGAGAAGCAGCAATGAATGATATGATTTTTGTGGGCAGAGGGTGTGAAACCTCAAGAAATTCACAGAAGAATGCTGCAACAGTATGGGGATGCATGCATTGTCAAGTGAAAAGTATACAAGTGGTTAGATGCATTTAAAAATGGGCATACATCAATCTTTGATGAGCACCGTTCCGGTTGTCCAAGCAAGAGCGTCACCGACGAAAATGTTGGACATGATGATGCCCTTATTTGTGAAACAGATGAATTTCTGTGAAAGATAAGAGCAGGGAGTTGGATATCGAATCTGCACATAAAATTGTCACGGATGTTCTTAAGTATCACTTCTGGAGGATGAGCTGAAACCAGCAATACGGAGTTGTCGCATAGGCCTTTTGTCTAGAAGAGTTCTTCTGCATGACAATGCATTCCCTCATACAGCTGCTGCAACTATTGACATTATCAGGAATTGAGATTTCAGATCTTACAGCATCCTCCATACAGTCCTGACCTAGCCCCCTCTGATTATCATGTATTTGAAACCATGAAAGACACTTTGAGGGGACACAAATTTGGGAATGATGAGATTAAAGAAGTGGTGCATTCCTGGATTAAGAGACAAACAAAAACATTTTTTTATGAAAGAATAAAGAAGTTGGTGCAACTGTGTGAAAAGTGCATTCAAAAGGAGGGTGGTTGTGTAGAAAATTGACATATTATTTGTATCTCTATATGAATTATATATCTCCAAAAATTAATTTTGTCCTTACTTAATCAATTGCCCTCGTACATGAAGAAAAGAGAAAAGATGTGGAGAACTTATACTTACTGCAGAACGAAAACCCTTCTTATACTCTACCCATGGAGGCAACACAAGAGTTCTGTTTAGTGCTTTGGCAAATGCTAATGCGCCCAGAAACTGATCTGCCTGATTTCCAAAGCGACCTGTCAAAACAACGAGTTCACAATCTTAGTTTGTGAAGATAATGATAAAACCCAGAGGGAATATGAGTTTTTCATCACTCTTGTTCCCTGTTCCAAGTACTGAAGTTTTACTTTCAGCTCCAGACTGTCAGTTGAAAGATCATCCTCACTGCACATAAAGCCATCTATCCATGTGCTATGATCTCCTCAAGATATCCCTCAGTGTGTACAGACTGACAACACCTACTGTGATGGTTTACTAGTCTCTACAGGTTAACTGTATAAAGTTCTTGTTCCGCCACATCCCTATCAATATGGTATTCCTGTAGTCTGCTTAAGGTTGCAGATTCACAAGCATTTTTTACATCAGTCACTCATCCTATCTCCTTAAGAGCATTCTGAACATCAACTAGGTCTATTGCTTGTCCAGTTCCCATCCCATTACTGCCATATCAGCAAGCCTGACCTGCTTGTTCATTGATGTTTCTCAGACTGATGTTTCTTCAGAATTCTATTTGATGGTGAAATTCTCCAAAGCTTTCACAAAGTTACTACTGAACTCAATGTTACTGTAGGATGCAAAGTCATGGATGACTGTTTAACTCAATGTGACTGTAAGATGTATAGTCATGGACGACTGTTTAATTCAATGTGACTGTAGGATGCAATGCAATGAGTTGGGTAGTCTTCTACAATGGAGGGACTTAGGTGTGACTTGAGCAATCTCAAGGGATGATGCAGATAACAAGAATTGACCGTCTCTATCAATCCGATAAGAGTCTTCAGCAGGCTTTATCAGAACAGAGATCCTGGGGGAGTAGACAACATCATGTCCAACTTCCTTAATCATTTCTTCTAACATACATGGCAAAAGGTTATATGTGTTACTATTCTGTGGTATTTCCAGACATGACCTTGAGAAACAGAGTATGTGCCTTTTGAGCCCTTTTGATCTCAATGAAACATGTAAGCTGCAGCTATAGCCTTCAACTGACTATGACCCTGCTGAGGCAAACTACTTGAAGTGGAGATGGGACTTAGTCCAGCTAACCAGGCTGGAAACTAAGATTGGTCATGCAATTCATTCTCTACATCCAACAGGATCATAGTCATGCCCAAGCAAGCACAGGTGCTGAATTCTGAGATAGCAGGCCAAGAGACACACCAGCAACCATGGTATCATGCAACACAACTAGATAACATGTCTTCTCAACAGAAACTGACCATTAGTTAAGGTTGTCTTCAACATCTATGTAAATTAGATTCTTATAGCACTAAGTTTTCATGTTGTTTATGATCCATTAATCTTCTCTTGTGGGTTTCAGATATACACCTTGTCAGCTGATACTGTTAGGCTGGTTTCTGAAATCATATAAACTTTAACTTTCTCTGTTGTTTAGGTATCTTACGTTGTTGTCGATCGCCTGAAATTATGATAGCTCTGAAATAGCTCTTACTCTTATATGCAATGGGGTGGTTTATCAGTGCTTTACTTCATACTCAGAACACCAACTCACAGTGGGGTCTTTTGATGAGAAATGTTTATTTATGTGTGTTTTGTGTACTGACCATTTGATACAATGCTATTGTATGCCGGGAAACGAACAGCATACAGAAAACGTTCAAAAAATCAATCATTTCTACACACTTTATCTCAGAAAGATGATTGTCAGATTGCAAGATGGTAATCCAGATACCATTGACCTTGACAGAGCAGGTATCTCTAATATTGATACTTTTCTCATGCAGTCACAAATATTTTGGGCAGGTCATGTGGTTTGTATGCAAAATCACAGTCTACCAAAATCTATGTTAATATACAGAATGGTATGCGTTCTCAAGGTGGCCAAAGGTGCAACAAGAATTTGATTAGAGACATAACTGAAAGTCTTTTGCCATAAACCATGATATATAAGACTGCATGAAACAGACCTCTACAAAAAAAAATGTGCAGCTTCTTCTTCTTCTTTCCTTTCTCTTTTACCCTTTATGGGTGTCGAGGGAGATACAATGTTCTTGTTCTCGCTTTTCTGGCAGCTTCAGATAATGTTATTTGGTGTTCGTGTAATGTCTCTTTGATGTTGTTGATCCAGTGTACTCTCTACCCCTGGCTCTTCTTTCTGCTTCTCCTCTCTTCGTATATGCTTTATAAACTAATGAATCACACGGCATTCTTTCCAGAGGACCAAACCATTTGTATCTGTTGGTTTTGTATGTATTGTAGAATTGATATGACGCCCACTATTTATCTTATGACATTGTTTCTAATTCTGTGTCTGTAGGATACCAGAGGTCACTCCTGTAGCTTTTCTCAGACATCTCATCCTTGTTGTAACCAGTTATCTCTTATGTTTTGTTGTTAAGGACCATATTTGACATTGGTAGCGCAGGGTTGGAATGAAGATACTTTGGATAAGATGTTTGGATAATGTGCAGCATCTTGTGAAAAAGAAGAAACACAGCAGTTCAACAGCATACACTGACTAGAAAGATACAAGCAGGTTGGAGATCATCCAATGTGGTCACACTATATCCAGTCTTTCCTTGGATCTTTAAGATCAGCATTGGGCTTATTACCCATCTACAAATTCATAGACAAGGACATAACTCTAGTTGAGTTTTTTTTAAAGTGAATGTACAAAATGATCATCATCATGTGTGATAGATGAACAAAAACATGTAATAGGGGCATCTGATACACGGTTTTTAAATTGGGGTCATATGATACACATTATACAATGAAGACATCTTCTTCTTCTTCGCTTGTTCTCAAACTCCTGCAGATTAACAGGATGTAGTCTGGAGAACAGAATGTGTTGTGTCATGATTTACAACAATGTTGCAATATTTGCGCCTTTCTGCCTGATAATCCAAATTCAGAATGGCTTCTGGTTCACTTGACACTCTATGGATGGGACAGAAAACTTCACTGCCAAAACCTCCTTAATTGCCTCTTACGACGTGCATGGTAGGTAAGAGTGTCACTATTTTTTGCTCCCCTTTCAGGCCTCAGAAAGACATAGATGTCTGATCTATCAAAACATTGATTCAGTGTACTTGTTCACTGTAAAACTGCTATTAAACTCATTGTAGATTTTTTCTTATGTTTATTTATCATATGATGCAGTTTTACTCTAGTCTCCATATGTCCAATTGGAAATTCTCTTCCAGTCTCCATCCGTCCAGTTGAAACTCTCTTTCAATCTCTATCCAATTTATAACTCTCTTCCAGTCTCCATCCGTCCAATTAGCAGCCTCTTCCAGTCTTCATCCATCCAATTAGCAACTCTCTTCCAGTCTCCATCTGTCAAATCAGCAACTCTTTTAACTTTGAATGACTGTCTGCTTAATAATGTACACAAAAACATCCCCCAAAAATGGTGTTCTTTGAACCACAACCTTTGATCATACTGCCTTTCACAACTATGAAATATGGACTGAGTCATGACACACAAATGTGACGCTTACCCATACACGGACAGTAGACAACATATCCACTGGGATCTACTAACACTGAAGATGATAAATTGTCTTCAGCTGCAGAAAGTTGTAGGACTGCTAAGAAAACTTCTGCAAAAAGATAGACAGATGCCTCTCCTCTCATTTCAAAGAATGAGCTTTTTCACCTTTCAAATTATGACCGTTTTCTGTAAAAACAAATAGCAAAAATGAGATTTATGCAAATAACTCTGAACATAACAATATTTAACAGAACAAATCAAGCAGGATAAACCACATATATCCTAGAGGAAGTTTTGAACCTGAACCATACTGTGTAAATAGCATTAGGGTTGAACAGTCCTTTATTACAGTATTTTCATGCTTCAGATCAACCAACACTGCAATAGTCCACTGATTAGGCTGAAATACTTCATAAACATAATCATATGCAAATGTTACAACATTATCACGTCCCATTCTTTGATCTATAAGTATAACCTACCTTCATCTGTAAGTGTCCCCGTACCTGGTCTGTGTCCTCTTCCCTTGATTGTAAGTATTCCCAGTACACTACAAGTAGACTCGACCACATGTTTAATTATTTCCCTTGTCTATGTTTGTAAATTTCATGTTCATCATTTAATAATTGAAATATTTATTTAGGGTTGGGGTTAGTTATGTAAAATACAACTATCCTAACCCAAACCCTAAAATAAATAAATATTTAAATTATAAAATGATTACCATTATTATCTTCCCAATGAACTCCATGAACCCCTCTCTGTCATGGGCCATGCAGCTTGCATTTTCCAATGATGTATTCATGTTATCTTTGCTGTTGTAAGTCCATGGTCTTCTTGGCTTGCCCTTTCTCCTCCCAGGTGCTCTGCCCTCCAATATTTGTCTTTCTAAACAGTTGTGTCTCTTTATATGATCAAACAGGAATAATCTTCTTTTTGCTATTGTGTTTAGTAACCAACACTCTGGAATCTTCAATGTGTTTATAATATCTGAGTTTCTCTATTTTTTTTCCATGATATTCTAATCTTTCTGTAACATTTCATCTCAAAGGCATTGATCTTCTTTGCTGCTATTTTACTTAGTGTCCATGTTTCACAGTCATATGTTGCAACCAGAAAAATAAAAGTTATTAGCATTAGCAGTTTTGTTTCTATTCTGTTGTTTTTCCATATGTTTTTCAAATATGTTATTTTACAATATGCCATTGTCTATTTCTTCCTTATCTCTGTCATGCAGTCTCCTGTACCATTGATGTTTGCTCCTAAATATAAACATTTATTCACACACTCTATCTCAGTATTGTCTATTCTGATTTTTGGTATCTATCACTATAGACAATTTATAAATGCAATTATCAACAATGAACTTGAAGAACATTCATGTCAATGGCTTGTGAAGATAGAAATTTAAACAAATGGAACAGCACTAATTGTGACCAATTATTGCATGTTGTTCCTGTATAGACTAAGCAACATTGGACATTCACATTGTATTTACAATCAGAGAGAATGCATGAACAAATTACACGCTAAACATTAAAATATAATGCAAGTTTAAGTTTCACACTAATAGTGGGCATTGGAGCCTATAGTCGGAGAACATATTTAATTTTGTTTTCAGGTACCAAATTAGACAAGTAGGGCCAATCTTGCAGAATTTCAAATTGTAGTAGGCCTACGCCTCATTCTGTAAATGTATTGAGTAACTTCTAATTTGTTGTAACAAAATTTAGAAACTAATTAATAGGGCCTATATTCTGTTCACTCTAAGAATGAAGTGGGTCAAAACACCCCCCCCCCCCCACATTATTCTGTGACAAAAGCTGATTTTTAACAGATGATGACATATAAAACAATATTATTTAAAACATTTAAAAACAATATTCTAAAACGAGATTTAAAAACAATAATATTGGGCACTTAACAATCGATTAATATTTTCTGCGTGAAATAACCAATTAGAAGTACTGACCCATTTCATTCTTAGAGCGAACAGACAGAGTTAGTTAGTTACGTCCATAGTTGTTTCGATCTCTCCATGAGTGTAGCCGCCATTACACTTCTGCTGACAGTACTGGTCCTATGCTGGTTGACCATCATTCTTCTGCGCCCTCCAAAAAGTTCACTTCTAGCAACACTGAATTTCAATCCCTGACCTTTAATCCTAGCCATTGAAAAGGAATCATCATCCACATTAGTCTCTCTCTCGCGTGCTATAACTCTTAATGAGTTCAAAACGTCAGAGTGATCCTTTGCCCATCGCGCATGATGCCAGTTGATCTGCTCTTTCATTGCCTCGAACACACACATGTCCTAGCATGAAAATAAATGTAACCACTTTCAGCATTGCCTTTCTCAATGCCTCAATCCACTGTTCGCGAACGAGATCCACTTGTACCTTCTTAATCATACTCATAGTCATACAGAGTATAATAGAGCAGAATTATAAATCTCAACCATTATCAAGCTTAAGTTAAATATAAAATAACAATTACTCAATATATGCAGAGTATTTAGTATTACTGTTAGAGTAAATTATCTATTTTTCATTATTTAGGCCTACCAAAAATAACCACAAAACAAAAAACAAAACACGGAATTTGGAGTTGAAGTTTCTGTGTTGGAATCGGGCAGGATGATAATTCCTGCAGTCATGCTTAGCACCAGCACAAGTCTACCTTTTCGGTTTCCTGTTTATTGACATTGAGATTTTCGTCTAAAACATTGAGCATCGGTGTAGATGCTATTCAAATAATTGTTGAATAATCTCCGTTCTGACATGTACTAGTAACTCTGACCGGACGTGTGGAAAGTCCATTGTTTATATTTGCGTCCCCAAGCAAATCTCATTCTCATACACGAAAAACGACACAAAGCAAGATCCAGCCTAGCAGTCGGCACATCTATAAATAGACTAGTGCAACAACTGAAATTTCATAGTTTTCTACGAGGGAGAGCAGAGTTGTGATTGCATTTCTTATCACCTGCTTAAGTTTTTTTTCTTCCCTCGTCATTTAATCTCAAAATTTTAGTCCAATTTTTTATAGGAAACTATAATATCGCATTCTCCTTTTTCCCTCGCTTCCGACTCAGACGCTGATATGAATTTCTTCAACGAACTGTTATGGGGTCACAATGGCCGTAGAGTTTGTCCGTCAGAGGATGGCGATAGTTTTCTTTTGCTGGGGTGTGTGTTGGTCCATCTACACAGAGAATATCTTTTAAAATATAGAAGCAATGCCATGACTCAAGATCAATGGGAAAATAATAAACAACCTTAGATATGCAGATGACACTTTTAGCAGAAAGTGAACATGAACTACAAAGTCTAATAGATCAAGTCAATAAATCAAGTAATGAATATGGACTGGATTTAAATATCTAAAATACAAAAACCATGATAATCAGCAAAGACACAGAAGAACAAGAGCTAAACATAAACATACATGGAGAGAAACTACAACAAGTAAAACATAATCAATATCTTGGACACATAGTCACAAATGATGGGAGACGTGAAACAGAAGTTAAAAGGAGAATAGGAGTGGCTGAAAGTACCTTCAATGACATGAGGAAAATATTAATATCTAAACAAATTACAAACAAGTTAAAAATGAGAATTATAAAATGCTACATCTATTCTATATTAATGTATGACTCTGAAACATGGGCACTAAATAAACAATTAGAAGACAGAATTGATGCCTTAACAGAGATGTGGATATATAGAAGAATAGGGAGAACATCATGGAAAGAGAAGAAAACAAATAAAGAGTGCTAAAACACTTAATATGAAGAAAGATCTACTAAGAGAAATAAAGATCAGGCATAGGCCCTATACAATATTTTGGACGCATTAAAAGACATGACACCTTATTGAAGACCTTACTTGAGGGTAAAGTCAAAGGGAAGCGGGTAACATCACACGATGGACAGGTTACAGTCTAGCAGAGTGCACCACCAAGACAATAGACAGGGGAATCTGGAGAACCGGTGCAGCTAACCTTCGTTGTGGAGACGGCACTTGATGATGATGTGTTCATCCATCACAAGTGATGATGACCATTTTTTACATCCACCTTTGAAAATTCAGTTAGAGTTATGTCTATGCTTAATAGTTCGTAGATGCGAGTCCTTGTAGCGCTTCTTTTGACCATTTTGCGATCGTGTACCTTTCTCCAGATCACCATAGAGAAGTATATTTGGCAGGCGATGGTCTGACATACGTACCAAATGACCTGCCCGGCTAAACCGTGTATGCATCATGATAGTGTCAATGCTGGAGATACCAGATCTGTCAAGGACAGTGGTATCTGAAATCTTGTCTTGCCATCTTTACCTTTCTGAGGCAAGTTCTGTGAAAGTGATTGAGTTTGTTCATATGACATAGGGCCTATATACACAGTCCATGTTTCACTAGCGTATAACATCACTGAAAGTACCACTGCTCTGTAATCTTTCAGCTTAGTCTGTAGATTATGCCATTTCTGTGCCACATATTTGCGTACAATCTTCCGAAAGTGCTTCTTGCATTGGCGAACCTTGAACACACTTCATCATCAACATTGGTATTTTGTGATAACGTACTACCAAGTATGTGAATCTATTCACAACTTTCAGTGCTACACCATTTACCTTTATGCAAGGTTCGAGACAGCTTTTGCCAGGTGCTGGTTGTAAAATGACTAATGCTTTCTCTGTGTTTAGTAAGTCTAAAGTTGGTACAGGCTTTGGAGAAACTTTATGAAATACTTTGTAGATCAGCCTCAGAGTTGGCATTTAGGGCACAGTCATCAGCAAATAGGAGATCCCTGATTGTGTGTGATTTGACTTTGGTTTTTGCTCAGAGCCGCCGAAGGTTGAACAATTTTCCATTATGCGATATATGATGTTTACTCCCACGTCTAGATCTCTGAAAACATCATCCAATATAGCAGAGAACACGATGTTAAATAAGATGTGTTACTAATATACATCCCTGTTTTACTCCATTTGAGACAGGAAACGTTTCAGATAACTCTCCATCATCCTGAACTCTAGCTGGTATTCCATCATGCAATTGCTACACCATTTTGACAAATTTCTGTGGGCATCCATATTTTGCCAAAATCTTTCACAGTCCCTCTCTACTTACTGGGTCCAATGCTTTTGTTAAGTCTAAGAATGATGTGTACAGGCCACATTGTTGTTCTTGACATGTTTCTTGAAGTTGTCTTTCAGCAAAGACCATATCAATTGTTCCACGTTCTTTTCTGAAACTGCATTGGCTTTCGGGTATTAATCCTTCATTAAGATGAGATTCAAAAGGATTCTAGCAAATATCTTTTCAGCGATGGACAGTAGAGAGATACCACGATGGGTATTACATGACTGGCGGTTCCCTTTACGTTTACACAGGTGTATAATTGTTGCATCCCAGAAATTTAATTGTATGCAACAGTTTTGATTTTCCATGACTGTAGAAAAATTATATGAAGTTTCTCAATAAGATTTTTTATCACTATACTTATATATTTCAATTGGTATTGAGTCGGAACCATGTGCTTTTCCACTAGAAAGCTGATGAATTGCTTTACGAGTTTCCTCTAAAGTAGGGATGTCATCAAGCATTTCCTTGAGAGGAACCTGCAGTTTCGGTTGATATCCTTTTCATTTATTGATAATGGTTTACTCAAAATGTGCTGAAAGTGTTCTACCCAGCGCTGCAGAATGTTATCTTTCTATACAATTATGTTCAAGTTGCATTGAGAAGGGGAAAAGATCCTGACGAGGTTCGACCATATAACGTTTTAAGTGCATCATAGAAGTTTCTCAAGTCGTTGCAAATCTGCAAATCTTTGTATCTCATCTGCCTTCTTACTCAGCCATGAGTCCCACATATGGCATAGTTTATTTTGTATTTTTTCCGTTGGCAGTTGAGTGTATCTTTTTTAGACATTGATCTTGGATCATTTAAGAATGCTTTGAGAAGGTGGTGTTTGTCGGCCAACATTTCCTTGATTGTATTATCATTCTCATAAAACCAGTCATATTATTTCTTGATAGAATGACATAGTTCTTCCGTAGCAGTGTCGTAAATTTGTTCGTTCATATATATCCAGTTCGTATCTATATCTTGCTCTAGTAGAGCAGATTTTAGAAATTTATCTAGAGTAGAGGCTAGGGACTGTTATGTGTGTACATTTGATAGCTTTCTGACGTCTGTACCTTTCTTTGCTTTGCTTACATGTGGGCGTCTGGTAGGCTGGATGCAAACTCTTAGTTTTGACACAATAAGACGAAGATCAATCGAGCAGTCTGCACCGCACATGGATTTTGTCACTCGAACATCTTGGCGGTCTTTACTTCTTACAATTATATAATCTATAAGATGCCAGTGTTTTAATAGAGGGTGCATCCAGGAGGTCCGGTTTCGGATTGGGAGTTGAAATATGGTGTTGGTAATGACGAGGTCATGTTCGCCACATGTTTGTAGACGACGAAGACCATTGCTGTTGCATTGACCATATTTCCCTAGTATATTGTTCCATGAGATATTATCTGCACCCACCCTCGCACTGAAGTCTCCAAGTAGTATGAGCTTATCAGCTTTTGGAACTGCAGTGATAGTTGCATGAAGTTCATTATATAAATTATCTTTAACTTCTTCTGGATTTGTCAGCATTGTTACTGATGATAGCTGCGTATTTCTTACCAGAGAACAGTGGGACTTTTACCGTCATGGGGAGATCATTAATTGCCTTTGGTGGGCCTGCTAGTTTGCCAACGAGTGTTGTTTTAATAGAGAAGCTTACTCCAGCTTCGCGTCTTTCCTCGATTTCTCTTCCGCTCCAAAAATAATGTATAGCCCGCAACTCTTTTGCAGAGCTGACCGACTCCAGCAAGACACGGTTCACTCAGAGCTGCTATGTCAATATGGTACCTTGCTAACTCTCTTCCAACCAGGGCTGTTCATCGAACAGGTCTATTTATTTTATAGTCACTGTCGAGGAGAGTGCGTACATGCCATACTCATAGTCAGTGGGAAAACCTTTTCCCTCCAGGTGAATTTTCGTGGATGTGAAAATGACTTGCAGTGGGGATTTTTATTAAAGTGAGGAGGAGTTGTACAAAGTGTCGACCTCATTTTCATGTCGGGCCTGATTTGAAACCAGTGGCAAGACGAATCGAGACGACTGGAAGTGAAGTTCGATACAATGGAAGACCATGGTTTTCTACGTGCCTCACCATGCCCGATGCGGTCCACACCGCGTTGCTTGACGTTCGCCTATATTACCCGGTGGGCCGATAAACTATCGTACCTCATACGCGTAACTTCGCGGAATATCAGACTTTACGTGTTCAAATCGACAGCGACGAAACACACTGGCCATAGAAAATGAAGAGTGCTCAGGAGACGTCCAAACGCAAAACGATCAAATTTTACAAGAAAGTCATCTCCAGCGAACTCTTCAACCTCTGAAGCCGCAAGGCAAACAAGGGCCACATCATATATATATAGTTAGATAGACCTGTTGTCGTTATACATGGCCGACATAGTTGTTGAGACAATTGATGGAGTACAATAGGCAGTAGAGTCTATACTTAAACGCTGTTTTATATCAATTATCTCCATTGCTGAAACATCAGAATATCAACATGATATCCAAAAGAATGTTAATAAACACAGCATTTATGCCGACACGATGTGCTACCAATGCCAGACCGGGACTCTGACAGAGAAACTAGAACAAAACCTTGCAGTATGCGAAACGATAACAGCACTGGGGGTAACAAATAGAGATGAATAAGCAATGACACTATAAGAAATCTTGCAAAAGCAATATCGTGCAAAGAATACGGAGACACACACAAGATCATATAGTTCGGCCACTTAATCTGGAACCAGAACGTATTTCATCGATAGCCTTCAATACAAGATCATCTGAAAAAAGAAGCGGGAAAACCAAGACGAAGATGGATAGATGCACTGCTTTTTTTCTGAGTATACATTTCTATTTGTTTTTTTCTGCTTTCGTTCTCAAACTCCTGCAGGTTAGCAGGATGTAGTCCGGAATGCGTTGTGTCATGGTTTACAGCATTGCTACGATGTCTGCGTCTTTCGGCCTGACACATCCGACTTCAGAATGGCTTTGGGTCACTGACCATATATGGGATGGGACAGCAAACTCCATCCCATAACCTCCTTAGTCGCCTCTTACGACATGAATGGAAGGTAAACAGTGTTGCTATTCTTTGCTCCCCTTTCGGGCCCTGGCAACACACGGGAGTTTTGGTTCTTATTTCGCCCAACCTAAATAAACTTTCATGCATGTCCAAAACATAAATTATCATTCCTGAAATGTTCAAATGTTCATCACATTTAATTATGTTTGATCAGAATTGTAAACAGTCGACACTGACCCCGGTCTCCAGGGTGATAGATTAAGAGATAAAGCTAATGTCGGGAAACAACCTGAAATTGAAGATGGATATCAGGGTATGGATTTATAGTCGAGCCGTCCACTTCTTCCAAGAACTAACTTTTAGCACAAAAGCCCCGTTTTGAAATATCTGATTTCACCTTTCAAAAAACCTAGAAAATTTCACCATGTCCTTCCTAATTTATGCAGTCTTGTTGGTTAATCGAGATTCATCCTTTAAGTGATGCATTTGATTTTTCCCATGATTTTCATTGGTCACTTTGTATCGTCAGCCAAAGAAAGTCACCATAAAAGTCAAATGAATCATTTTAGAAGGATGAATTCCAATGTAACCAACAAGTCTTTTAATCTGCATGGCGATGAACAAAGTAATTCTACGAAAACAAGCGAAGCGTAACATTGCCGGCTGACCAGGGCCATAGAATGATTTTCACATATTTCCAAAGAAAACCAGTAGTTTAGTTTTGGCGAGGCAATTTAGAGGTCAATTTCCAGAATAATGTTTCGTGGGAATCCCACATGTCATTTTTCTGTGCCGAGCCAACTTTCTTGTGCTTTTCATTGGTTGGCTAATTAAAGTACATGCAAAGTGACTATTGATCAGAAGCATCAGCCAAGATAAGTGACACTGTATGGATCAGGGCACATTATTAATTAAGGAAAGGGTCTGGGCATGTATGTTGCACAATACTTTAACAATTGTAAAAGTTAAAGTATTGTTACTCCTAACAACGAGTTGTGCAGAGTATTGGATTACATTTGACATAGAATCTGGATTCTAGATAATGCAATTCAAAATTTTGCGTCCACACATAAGAATTCTTCATAGCCAAATATCAAACTATTTAAAGGTACATTTCATATATCAACATTTTTATCCACATTTACAATGTATTGAATTGTATTTGTGTGTGTTATATCGAACTAATCGCATACCCACCTTTTTTCTTAGAAAAAAAAAAGCACTGGATAGATGATATCAGAGAAATACTAGAATACCACGTCTACACTATGTCAGCGACATCGCAGTTAGCACAAGAAAGAAGACTTCGGCTTCCATGAAGCATAAGGGCACATATGAATAGGACAAGGCAAGACATTAGAGAATTCTGTAAAATGTTTTCTGTAGATTGTTCAATGCGACACATATTCGTGTTGTAAATTCCAAATCTCCTATAGGAGACTACATACGTTGGTTGTACACATAAAACATACACATAAAACGAAAATCATGAACTTTATCGGCCTGACAGAATCAATTAAACTAGACAAAGTTTCAAATTTCGTATATTTGGGAAGCAAGATAATAGCAGACGGGGATACCAACTCAGAAATAAAGACTCGAATTGCTCTCGCCTCCAACGCCTTTAACAAACTCTCAAACATCTGGAGATCGAAGATCGCAAGTAAACACATCAAACTTCAACTATTCAATGCAAGTGTGATTTCATCATTGACATATGGATGTGAAAGTTGGAAATCTACCACAATAATGGATAAGAAGTTAGTTGCCTTCGAGAATAGATGCCTCAGAAAAATCACAAATACTAACTGGAAAGACTTCAGATCAAGCGACATACTAAGAGAGGAGACAACACAAGAATACGTGATGAACATCATCATAAAACACCGCTGGACATACATCGGCCACGTACTTAGAATGAAGAAGACAGAATCCCACGACAAGACTTCATGTGGACACCAGACGGGAAAAGAAGATAGGGAAGACCAAAAACAACGCTCAGAAGAACATTTATGAATGAATTAAAATCAACAGGCATAAATACACAAGACCTGCAATCCCTAACAACTGACTGACAGGCATGGAGAACTATGACATTCACCCTATGTGCCAAACTTGGCAAAAGAGGAACTGACTGACTGATATACATTTCTTGAGTCTGTTTTCAACCTAAAAATTATTATTTTCCGTAAAGATTGTGAATGGCATCCTATTATTTCTACATGGCTAAAGTGAGTTCCATTTCATGTCCATATAGTTTTTGATAATGGACTTCATTTCTGGAAATGTGTTACTGGTACTCGATGGTAGGAAAAGAATATAAACACTGTTTACAGCGACAGCACAAGATAAACGTAAACTAGTGACAGCTGAAATGGCATGCTTGTGGAGAATCCTAGGAATATCTCTAAGAGACAGAGTGAGTAATGAGGACATTAGACAAAGAATCGGTACCACTCCAATCTTGGAATATATTAAGAGACAACAGATAAAATGGTTTGCACACATCAGCAGACTACCATCAGACAGCATACCACAGCAAGCTATGCTACACAGATGCAGCAAAGGCAGACCTAGAGGCCAACCACTAAAACGATGGACCACTGAAATAAAAGAGGCGACAAACTCCACAAATATCAGCACACACAAGGGCCATCTTCAGAAAACTCTTCTACCCCTGACGCTGAAAGGCAACAAAGGGTTTAGCAAATAGAATAGAATAGTTTACACCTATACATGTCATAGGAGGTGACAAAGGAGGTTATGTGGTTGTGTTGGCTGTCCCACCACATATAGGGTAAAGTGACCCAGAAGCCACCCTGAAGTCAGATGTGTTAGGTGAAAGGTTGCAGATATCGTATCAAAGCTGTAAACCATGACACAACGCATGTCGTTCTCCGGACTACATTCTGTTGATTGCAGAAGTTTGAGAATGAACGCAGAAAAGAAAGAAGAATTTCAGGAAATGATGACACAATGTCTTCTACAGTATAGTTGCTGCTGGCAGTTACTTCCAGTTTTGGCCAGATAGCTATCTCATTTTTCCTGACTTGGGGACTGTCTGGAAACTACTGGAGAACTACTTTAGCTTGGTTGTTTGATTGAGATAGAAGTCATTTTAGGGCATCCATGTGAAACGTGTTTGGTTCTGAAGGACTGCACAGCTGATATGGCATCTATCAGGGTCACTATCTTTGCTTTCTCCACTTTGGATGATTACAGAAGAAAAAAGTTTCCTCTTTGATTGCTTCTTACATTTGTAGAATGAACACATCGCTATTTATTTATTAAGTTTGCCTGCGTTGGACCAATCTATACAGATACCAACATCACCATTTCTCACTACCTCCTCTGCTGAGCCATCTGCATATACTATCTGCATAGACATTCTCTGGTCAAAGATGATTTCGGGTAGTCATTATGAAGCATCTTCATTACTAATTGTTTTAGGGCACTTAAATGTAGGTCAGAATTTTTCTTTTGTGTTCTGTATGTAATTTTCTATTCTTTGTAAGGGTTTTATGGCACACAGGGGATACATGTTGATTGGGGACAGGGTACACCCTCTTTGCATGGGAACACTAGTTAGCTGTAGTTTTCATCTAAGTATGTGAACAGCTAAAAAAACTAATGCAGATGTTCTCTTTGATGCTGGTGTAAAAAGAGCAATAATTATATCAAACATTAGGGCAGACAGCCAAGGTTTCTAGGTCATATGCTGAGAAGAACACAGCTTGAACACTTAATAACCACTGGAAAGCTCAAGGGGAGAAGAGAAAGGGGACGACAAAGAGAGAAGTTGCTAGACGGACTAGTATTATGGCACAGTAGAAGTTCACCAACTGAGCTTATTGACAACACAAGAGACAGAGAGTCATGGAGAAACATGATCGACTACGGCCATTCGGCATGGAACTTGATTGATTGATTGATGTGAACTGCATTCACAAAGCTAGTTCTTTTTAGTCTTTTTTTATAAAAAGAAAAATGTGTTACTGTGCAGCTTAGAGTGGTTTTTCAGATACATATATCTGGCAGATTGAGCTAAGCTTTCGACTTCTTCTTGAGCTAAGCTTTCTCTTCTTGCTTACATGGAATATAAGCAAACCAAACTCTCTATTACTATTAGGCCTATTATGGTAGATCTCATGGCACCTGTCAGCACTGTATTCCTAGATTTTGTACTTTCTGAATATAGCATTTATACTTAGCAATTGGAAACGAAGGGCAACTCCCCCCGCCCCCCCCCCCATCCCCCGGCCTTCCATTGCTTTCCACTCAATAGCACACATTAATCAGCAACACAACACATTTTCATTCTCGGAACTATATCCTGCTGGAAATGTAGTATGACCATGTTCCTGTTACTAGGGAGATCCAACAGGAGCTTGAGAATGAATGCTGAAGAAGAAGAATGTAACTGAGTCATGTATCAACTCTGAATGTAACTGAGTCATGTATCAACTCTGAATATAACTGAGTCATGTATCAACTCTGATAGCTTGAATATAACTGAGTCATGTATCAACTCTGAATGTAACTGAGTCATGTATCAACTCAAATAGTTTGAATGTAACTGAGTCATGTATCAACTCAAATAGTTTGAATGTAACTGAGTCATGTATCAACTCTGAATGTAACTGAGTCATGTATCAACTCTGATAGCTTGAATATAACTGAGTCATGTATCAACTCTGATAGCTTGAATATAACTGAGTCATGTATCAACTCTGAATGTAACTGAGTCATGTATAAACTCAAATAGTTTGAATGTAACTGAGTCATGTATCAACTCCCCATCGAGGCCAGAACCTTGAAGTGGTGATGGGGCTTAGTTCAGCCATCAGAGGCTGGAAACTAAGACTGGTCGGGCACTCCCACTCGAGCAGGACCATAGTCCGGCCCAAGTAAGCAGAGTGCTGAAGACGGAGGCAACCAGCCAAAAGGCGCACAGATAATCAGGTTGCCACGCATAAAACACAATGGAAACATGTCTGCATCTAATAAATGTTATGGTGCCTGCCCTGTGGCGGACGTTCAGGCAGGGACGGTGCCGGGCCCTATACCTCGAAAGGGCCCAACCTCAGTTACTGGAAGTCCTTCTCAATTGCCCCGAGGAGCCAGGAGGCAAGGGAATAGAGCTACTGGCCAAACAAACAAACGACCAATAAAAATAATGCACTGGAATGCTGAGGGTGTCAACAGTAAAAGAGATGGATACAGCAAAAAATTGGAACTTGAAAATGTCCTCAGTGAAGAAAAAGTTAATATTTGCTGTATCCAAGAAACACACCTCAGCAGCGACATAGCCTTCAAGATCAGAGACTACCAGTGCTACCGATCTGACCGAAAAGACAGGCGAAAGGGTGGAATTCTGACACTAGTTAAAAACAATATCAGCGCATGTCAGCTGGAAGTATACATGGACGGGGCAGAATACCAGATGCTCCACCTAAAAACAGACAGTGCAGAATTCCACCTCCTGAACTACTACTGCCCAAATGATAAACCATTGGCACTAGACACAATTCCAGATAAAGAAAGGCTTATGGTGTGTGGTGACTTCAACAGCCACTCTCAGAGCTGGGGCTACGATCATATCGACAAGAGAGGTGAGGAACTTGAGAGCTGGCAGGATGAAAATAATCTCATTCTTATTAACCAGCCAGCTGACTCACCAACCTTCTACTCGAGAGCATGGCACACCACCTCTACACCAGACCTGGCATTCTACTCACCAGGCCTGGAATGGAACATCACACATGTCGTTGGAAAGCAGCTTGGGGGTAGTGACCACAGACCAGTATTTCTGGAAATTCACAATGAATATACCAAGGACATCAGCACGCTCACTAGGTGGAACTATAAGAGGGCAGACTGGAAAATGTACCAGCATTTAACCAGTGTTCTAGCTAAGGACATGAACTTGGACAAAGACATCAATAGAGCAGTGAGTGAATTTAATAGATGTATACTACATGCTGCTAGTAAAGCCATACCCAGGGGGGCACGCAAAAACTACAAACTCTACTGGAATGATGAACTGGAAAAGCTGCAAAATGAGATGGAAACATCTAGAAAGCAGGCTGAGAACAGACCTAGCCAAGAACATCACAACAAATATCAGCAAACAAAGGCTAAATTTCAAAGAGCCAAGTTACAAGCCAGACGGAACAGCTGGAAAGAAAAAACTGAGTCGCTGAACCTAGAAAGAGATACTAGGAAATTATGGAAACTTGTAAAACAACTAAATGATGAAGGTACAGGGAGAAATACCAGGATCACACTTTATAAAGATAAAAACATTTTAACAGGTAAACATGCAGCTGATTACTTTGCAGATTCCTTTGCAGAAGACAATAACGTCAAAGTCAGCCCAGACAAACAACAGGAGGTTCGAGCGAACCAGCAAAACATTGGACAAGACGAACCTATACCTGAAGTCATGGAAGCACCAATCACAATGAGAGAACTGGAGCATGCAATATCCAAATTGAAAATGAAAAAGTCCCCTGGAGCTGATGGAGTGTCCAATGAAATGATTAGAAACCTGGGAATTGCAGCAAGAGCAAAGCTGCTGCAAATCTTTAACACAAGCTGGTCCACAGGTAATGTACCACAGGCATGGAGAGAAGCAATAATGATACCTCTCCTCAAATCAGGAAAAGATGGCAACACAGTCTCCAACTACAGGCCCATCAGCCTCACAAGCTGTCTATGCAAAACAATGGAACGCATTATCAATCTTAGGATGCAGTGGTACCTTGAAAGTGAAAACCTTCTGGTATCACAGCAAGCAGGTTTCAGACAGTGCTACTCTACTGAAGATCAGGCAACCTACCTCTCCCAAGAGATTGAGGATGCCTTCCAAGATAAGAAACTGGTACTAGCAGCATGGATAGACCTTAGGAAAGCATTTGATAAGGTCTGGAAAGAAGGGCTCCTAAAGAAATTGCGAAATTGCAGGGTTAGCTCAAGAATGTACAAATGGGTAAAAGCATACCTGCATAATAGAAGAGCCAGGGTACAATTAGATGGTTGCAAAAGCAAGAAAGTCCTACTGCGTCATGGAGTCCCCCAGGGAGGAGTCCTGTCACCCACACTTTTCTTGGTTTACATCAATGACCTAGTTGCTGAACTACCACACTGGATCAAAGTGGCAATGTATGCTGACGACCTGGTGATCTGGTGCACTGAAGAACATGCGACAGTGGCCACTAAACAAATACAAAGAGCTATCGATGCTCTAACCTTATGGGCAAATAGATGGTGTGTCAGCATTAACACAGATAAGTGCAGCACTACACTCTTTACCCTCTCACCAAAACAAAAAGCCGGTCATATCAAGATAGACGGAGAGCTCTTGAAAGAAGACAAACAACCAACATACCTCGGAGTTACTTTTGATGATAAGCTGACATGGAAGCAGCACATAAACAAAGCAACAACAAAAGCCAGGAGGAAGTTAGCTATCCTGAGAAAACTAAGTGGAACCACATGGGGAGCCAGTGGGAATATACTCAGTAAAGTTTACCAGCAAGGCATAAGACCACACCTGGAATATGGTTCAGCTGCGTGGTGTCCTGCATCAAACACCACATTACAAGATCTAGATAAAGTGCAAAACCAGGCACTTAGAATAATGTTGGGAGCAATGAAATCAACACCCATAGCAGAGATGCAGAAAATGGGAAGAATGCAAACACTTGGCGAACGCAGAGACACAAAAGTACTAATTCAAGCGGAAAAGTTTCAGTGTATGCCAAGTCATCCAATGAAGGAAAGATTCCAAAACCTAGCAATGGGGCGACTGAAAAGAAGCAGCTTTATCCATCAAGCTAAACGACTCCGTAGACAACTTACAGACCTACCTGAAGTTGACAGCCCCTTAAGGTCTGTACCAGAACAAACCCCATGGAGTGAAAGGCATGGAATGCCAATATACATTCAAACCCATGTGAAAGGAATACTAAGCGAGGACGAACAGAACAGTGTGCAGCGGAGGACAGTCACCCTCAGTTTCCTGGACGAGGAATATCCACAAGATATATGGGTCAGAGTATACACAGATGGGTCAGCACAGAATGCTGTGAGGAATGGAGGTGCAGGTGTATATATAGAATATCCACACAAGCCTAGAGATACAATCAGAACACCGACAGGAAAATTCTGCAATAATTATGATGCAGAAATCCAGGCAATTACTGTGGCAGCTAAAAAACTGCTGAACTCCAACTCTGACCTACAGCCTGTGGTATTCCTGACAGATGCAAGGTCAGTGCTTCAAGCTCTCCAGTCTGGAAAACTAACAGACTTGAAAAAACTACTTAGCGAATTGTCTTACCAGTATAGGGTAACCATGCAGTGGATACCCTCTCACTGTGGAATACCAGGAAATGAAAAAGCAGACCAACTGGCTAAGGAAGGTGCTGCCGAAGATCAACCAGATATACCAATCACCTACCATAAAAAAAAACAGATGATCAAGTCAATAAGAAAGCCACAAACACCAACACAAGATGACTATCACATTATGAACAGATCAGAACAAGTTATAATTCTACGTCTCAGAACAGGACACAACCGACTCCGCAGTCACATGTATACAAAGTTCAAGATTGGCAACACGGCCATGTGTACATGTGGACAGGCAGTACAGAGTGCCAAACATATACTTCAAGAGTGTTCTGAGCATGAAACGCTGAGGCAGACATATTGGCCAGAGGAAACAACACTGGAATCAAAGCTCTATGGGACACTGTATGAACTACAAAAGACAGTGAGTTTTATTAAGGAGACAGAATTGCAGATATAGACATGTTTCAAGTGAACGAAAGAAGAAGAAGAAGAAATGTATCAACTCTGAATGTAACTGAGTCATGTATCAACTCTGATAGCTTGAATATAACTGAGTCATGTATCAACTCTGAATGTAACTGAGTCATGTATCAACTCAAATAGTTTGAATGTAACTGAGTCATGTATCAACTCTGAATGTAACTGAGTCATGTATCAACTCTGATAGCTTGAATGTAACTGAGTCATGTATCAACTCTGATAGCTTGAATATAACTGAGTCATGTATCAACTCTGAATGTAACTGAGTCATGTACCAACTCTGAATGTAACTGAGTCATGTATCAACTCTGAATGTAACTGAGTCATGTATCAACTCTGATAGCTTGAATGTAACTGAGTCATGTATCAACTCTGATAGCTTGAATATAACTGAGTCATGTATCAACTCTGAATGTAACTGAGTCATGTATCAACTCTGAATGTAACTGAGTCATGTATCAACTCTGAATGTAACTGAGTCATGTATCAACTCTGAATGTAACTGAGTCATGTATCAACTCTGAATGTAACTGAGTCATGTATCAACTCTGATAGTTTGAATGTAACTGAGTCATGTATCAACTCTGATAGCTTGAATGTAACATGGGTCATATAACAGCTCTCATATAACTGGACTGTAATTAAGTCATATACAATTGATTGCTAAATTGGAAGAGATTAAAAATGAACCTAGTCTATTTCAAGTGGAAATAGTCTGACCACATCTCTTATTATTGCATATGATGTTCGTCCGTCGTAACTGACGATGGCCAAAAACTCAATAATAATAATAATAATAAGTAATAAAAAATAATAAAGTTAATAGTGCGTATTGCATATATATATTGCATATAGTGATTAGCTGAACAGACATCACAGGACATCTGCAGGTGCCAAGTCTCTTTCAGCAGATGGTTAATCACATGCACATTGATAACTCTAGCAATATTAAAATAAGAATATGTCAGGATGTGTACAATAATTGCCTGATAAACAGAAAATATGTCAGGATGTGTACAATGATTGTTTGATAAACAGAAATTATGTCAGGATGTGTACAATCATTGTCTGATAAACAGAAAATATGTAGACTTTGTGGCAACATCTTTCTTTAATGATAAAACAAATGAGCGATGGTTCTCACTGTACAAACAATGGCTGCAAGGGTAAACTCATGATTTCTCAAGGAATACAAATGTTTCATAGTAAAATCAACAAACAACAGCATATCAACAACAACAATGTCCAGCTTCAATGATGGACTGGAAACAAGTAAATATTTACACTTGAAAATTTTGTGACTGGCATATATATAATATATATATATATATATATATATATATATATATATATATATATATATATATATATATATAACATCATTATCAGGAGCTGTGACCGAGGCATACTGGTAGTCTTATCAGAACTGGCATCACAACACTTTGAGCAAGATTATATGTGCTCAGTATCTTTCATCCGAGTACTACTATCAATGATGCAAAATTAAATCTATCTATCTATCTATCTATACGATGTGTCCCTTGTTTGCCTTGCGGTGTCAGGGGTGGAAGAGTTCTCTGGAGATGGCCTTCTTGTGTGTTGTTTGTAAGCTTGTTCCTGTGACTTCTTTGATTTCTGTGATCCATCTTTTACATGGTCTGCCTCTGGCTTTATAACCATTATGTCTATGTGTCATGGCCATTTGTGGCATGCTGTCTGTTGGTAGTCTGGAAGCATGTGAAAACCACTTGATCTGTTGTCTTTTAATGTGTTCCAATACTGGTATTGTTTTGGTTATCTGTCTGATTTTATCGTTTCTAATTCTATCTCTTAATGACACTCGGAGTATTCTTCGTAGACATGTCATTTCTGCTGTCACTATTTTTCTTTTGTCGTGTGCTGTCATTGTCCAGGTTTGGCACTGGTAGCATAGTGATGGAATAATAATAGTCTTGTATAATGCAACTTTAGTGTTTATGTTTACATTTTTGTTCTTGAAAATACGTTCTTGCAAAATTAAATCAGGTGGATAAAGTCAAGTATCTTGACACCATTTTAACATCAGATGGATGAACATAAGTGCTCCAATGAGATAAAGAACTGGATAACACAGGCCAAATCAACATTTCAAAAAATGAGAAATATTCAATGTAATGGAGTAATATCAATGTATACATGAGTTTGAGGATGTTATATTGAGCCAATCCTTCTTTATGGAAGCGAAGTATGGACAGCAAACAAAAGTTCCCAAGCTAAGCTGGAGGCAAATGAGATATGGTTTTTAAGAAGAATGATGCAAATTTCATGGACATCCAAGAAAACTAATTTATAAGTTTTTCTCAGATATGCTGGAGTAAAACAACAAATTATAGCAAAAATTAGAAACAGACAATCAAGATTTTTAGGGCACGTAATGAGAAAAGTACAACTTGAACATTTAGTGACCACCGGAAAGATCAAGGGGAGAAGAAACAGAGGATGACAAAGAGAACAATTTCTGGATGGGTTGTCATTGTGGCACAAAAAGAAGTCACCAACTGAACAACACAAAAGACATAGAGTTGTGGAGAAGCATTATTGCCTATGCCACTCGGCATGGCACTTGACTGATTGATCTTTCATCACATTAAGATATTATGATTATTATTAAAGCTCATTAACTCTTACAGGTTATTAATCATTCACTCTAAGGGTTATTATTCCAAATCATTCACTCTAAGGGTTATTATTCCAAATCATTCACTCTAAGGGTTATTATTCCAAATCATTCACTCTTATGGGTAATTATTCCAGTTCAATTGTCCTTGTACATTATTGTTCCAGGCTATTCAACCTCATAGAATATTATTTTAGCTCCCTCATCCTTGTAGATTATTATGTTAGCTCACTCATTCTCATATATTATTATGTTAGCTCACTCATTCTCATAGATTATTATGTTAGCTCACTCAGCCTCATAGATTATTATGTTAGCTCACTCATTCTCATAGATTATTATGTTAGCTCACTCAGCCTCATAGATTATTATGTTAGCTCTCTCAGCCTCATAGATTATTATGTTAGCTCACTCATTCTCATAGATTATTATGTTAGCTCACTCATTCTCATAGATTATTATGTTAGCTCACTCAGCCTCGTAGATTATTATGTTAGCTCACTCATCCTCGTAGATTATTATATTAGCTCACTCATGATTGTTATGTTACATTCTGAAAGAGTGCACCACCAAGGCAAGAGATAAGATGCTGGAGATCTTTTGCAGCCAACCTTTGTTGCAGAGACAGCACTTAATGATGTTGATTGTAAACAACATGCCCAAAGAAATGAAATTAGTCCCAAACGCTTATTCTAATCACATTTACCATCTTCCTTATTCCTTCAAATTGTTCCTGGTATTCATAATCTTCTTTTGTGATATCATTCTCTATAATTACGTAATAATAATCAATAATAAGAAATCAGGAGGGGGATATTCAGAAGAGCATACAAGTTAAGGGAACTATTAATGTGTATGCCATTCACAATCTGTTCAGAGGGTCTCAGCAACTATAGGTGTGCCCAATTTATAAATAACCAAAATCTCAGAGGATGTCTGACAAAGTGGAGAGGGCTGCAGTAACAAAACAAAGAAGCAATAAATAATATATTAAAGTAACAATGTTACTTGATATTCTAACTATCAACTAGTGAAACTAATGTAAAAAATAAATAACAATAAATGATTCAATATCAAAATAAGGGTCTTCAAGAATATCAAAATAAAGGTCTACTTTTTTTTAGCGGAAAGTGAAATAAAAGTCACAAAATTTAGGTAATTTTTTTCCCTGCAAAGGTTTCCCTTATCTAATCGGTCTATGATTACCAATAAGTGTTTTGTGGTCAAGATAATTATTTTTGGAAGCTTGAATGTGAGCCTTTCAGTGTATAGTGCAAAAATCGTAGAATCTGGCAGCTGACTTTGAAACTGCAAAAGAATGTCTACATCTCTAACAAACTTACGATTACGGTAGTCATATTGTATCTATGATTGTCCCCAGTAAATTATGTGAAAAATTTGTGTCAGCGCAGGGCAGGATTTTATAAAAAAAGTGCGAATGCACATCCCTTATTTTTGTATTGTACCCAATAAGAAAAGGATCAAGAACTTTTTCTACATTACAGTCCAACAAGGATCTTTTTCAAGAAATGAATACAAACTGGAAACAAAAACTTATTTAATTAAAAAATACACAAAGATTCTTACCACCATCTCTATGCATTGGAAATGATAAAAATTTGAAAACATCATCGCCCACCCTTTACATTTTCAGCATTTTCAATGCACAGAGATTGGGGGTGAGACGTCTCTTTGTATGTTTTAATTAATTACATTTGTGTTTCTGCTTCCATTTTGTATTATTTTCTTGAAAAATGTTCCTGTTGGACCGCAACATAGAAAAAGTAAATGTTACTGTGTTTATTCTTACCGGTATTTATTTTACACATTAGTTTCACTATTTGATAGAATATCATCATCATTAAGTGCAGTCTCTGAAACGAAGATTGACTGCAACAGACCTCCAACATCCCCTTTCTCTTGTTTTGGTGGTGCACTCTGCTAGGTGTAACTTGTCCATCTTTTGATGTTACTCTCCCACTTGTGTCTCTGCCTACCTCTTACTCGCCTCCCTTCGACTTTACTCTTATGTAAGGCCTTCAACAAGGTGTCATGTCTTTTAATGTGTCCAAAATATTTTATTTGATTGAACTTTATTTCCTTTAATAATCCTTTCTTCACAACATATTAAGTGTTGTTAGAATTTCTTTGTGTTTTTTTCTTCTTTTTTCTCTGTTCTTCTATATAACCACATCTCAAAAGCATCAATTCTGTCTTCTAATTATTTGTTTATTGTCTATGTTTCTGAGCCATACATTAATATAAAATAGATGCAGCATTTTATAATTCCCATTTTTAGCTTGTTTGTATCTTGTTTAGATGTTAATATTTTCCTCATGTCATTGAAAGTACTTTTAGCCATTCCTATTAGAATATCACAGTAAAATTATTACCTTATAGTAATTATCATGTGCCCAATGTGCTGTATGTTAGTTCAAGTCATCACTAATTATGTAATACCAAATCTCAGTGACTTATTATATTTTGGCATATAATTTGGTCTGCATAACTGGCATACACATGGCATGATTGGGTAGGTTATATCAACATTATATATACACAAAATATAATAATATTATTTGGTCAGTATGCATGCATAAAAGAGCACAGTACATGACATTAAGAGGTGGGATGAACAAATGACACCATACTGTTGCTATAATGTATCCACATGCTAGCACATGCTGAGAGATACTACACTCTCTAATTGTAGAAGAAAATCCATGCCTGAAGACCACAAAAAAAGCAGACATTTTTTGGTTGCTTAACCAGACAAAATAATATGTAAAGACTAGTAATGGATGACATAGTTCTGAAAAAGAGAGAAAGCTCAAATGGCAGTGGATCTTGAAAATCACATTTTTGTATGGAGGCAAGTCAACATATATTGTGGTGCATTCGGATTGTTTTTGAGGGAGAGAACATTCTGGAAAGAATATATCACCAACACTGCAATTTGAACTAACAGCTACCGGTATGTGTGTTTCAGTCTATTCCATACACAGGAAGTTCTCAGCAGCCACGCATGAACACAGTTTATTCCATACACAGGAAGTTCTCAGCAGCTGTGCACAAACACTGTAGCCACAATGATAAAAGTGTGAGAAAACCACAAAAGGTGGCTAAACAACCATCATAAAATATGGAAGACCATTGCAATCAAATCTTAACAATGGACAGAGAATTGTATAACGAAGGAGCACAATCAACTGTTATAAAATATGGACGACTATCGCAGTCAAATATGAATGTCAGATATAAAGTTAGGCACATAAAATTACCTGCAATAAAAAAAAGTAAATAAAGTAACACATAGCATTTATTAATGCCGTAGGGGTGTGAGATGTTAGCGATCTCACATTTCAGAGGCTTTGCAAATGAGGGCGGTAGCCATCTCCTCTCCCTCGCAGTCTTTACTTCCCAGATTAATCTGGTATCCATTTAAGGCTGGGTCAACCCGGTCAACCCATTGTGATCTGAAAAACATTTCCGCCTTAACAGGGGAATGAACCCAGGACCACTCATATACGAAGCCAGTGCGCTAACTACTGCACTACATGGTTCCTAATATGATATGAAAGCAGGAAATATCCTATCAAATATACTTGCAGTCTGGTGGGAGATAAGGGAGACAAAATGGAATTATGAAAGAGGGAACTAACTACCGGGTATACTGTCTTCAGTAATGAGGGGATTTCATCTAGAAAAAAAATTATATAAAATGGTCATTCATCCATTTTTGTTTGCAATTCTCTATTTTTTTAAATGAGAAATGTGATGACCTTTCTGCAAAAAATTATAAATGTGCGGGTTTTACCCATCTTTTGGCTACATTCCTAGTACTAAATGTCATGTTCTGATTTGCTAATGGGGAGTTGAACTCACCATCCCCATTATCTATGGGTTTGACTAACTGATATATCTACACTGTGACTGAAGGAGTATGGAATCAAACAATGAATAAGTAGAAAGGGGAACCTGGAGGGAGGGGGGGGGGACAGAATATGCAGTGTTTTTATGCAGTAACAGAAACTATAATTTTGCATTCATTTCCACATTTGCTGGAGGAGATTCAGAATCTACGGGTTTGCCCATATTCATATGAGGTCTTTGAATAAAGGAGATGAAGCTGGAGATGAATATGTATATGTATTGAGGATGATACAAATGAAAGTGATGAAAAATGTGGAGAGAAAACGTGTCCTCGCTGGAATCAAAGATCAATAAACAAATGATTGGAACTTGAACAATCTCGATTGCTGGAACAGAGAGTAGAGTACTTATGGGAATTTACCCCCCCCCCCCCCCCCCCCACTATGTTGCTTGTTTCTAATAAAAATAAAAATTAGGTCAGATCATGAATGAAAAATATTCAGCAAATAAACAAACTTGCAGGTTATCAAGAACCACTTCTGGTAATGGTGAAACAATGTAAACTTGTTTGGTTTGAACACGTAACGAGACACAGCTCCCTTTCTAAAATTATTTTGCAAGGAACAAGTGAGGGTTGAAAGAAAAGAGGGGGACAGAGAAAAAAAATTGTGGATTGATAATATCAAGGAATGGTCTGGGCATGATTTCTCTACACTCATCCAAATAGCTGAGAATAGTTATTTGAGGAGGTTTTTGTGCTGATGATCCAGTTTGGCACCCCTATGACCCAGACAGTTACAGGTATTATTATTATTATTTATATTATTATTATTATTATTATTAATACAAAACATGATTGCTGCTCAGTCTTCCAAAATAATAATTGAGGGCACAAATCAAACATTGAGCTCAAATAAGATATACCCATAATCTAATAATATGGATGCTGCAGTTGATAGACATAATAATGATCAAGTTAACATGCCTATCAAAACCATAAGTACAATTCACCATATCTGCTGTATGGTACTCCGCCATTTTAAGTTTGTGATAAACATTATTTCCACTGACAAAACACACAAATAACATAACAATGAAATTTGGCACATCATCACCCACAAAATATTTGCATATATCTACATCTTCCCACTAAATAGTATATCCAATGTCTTAGATATGTCTTTTATAGGGAAGGGGAGGGAGTATATCTAAAATAAAAGGCTAATCATCCCATTTTTGTGGAATTTTTGATGTTTTCTTGGAAAAACTATTGAGGTGTTTTCTTGGAAAAACTATTAAGAGGGAGATATTTACTTGTTTTTATGCTTCCTGAACTAGTTGTTGAGTTCTATTTTCCGAAAGGTTTGGGGGATGGTTTAAACCCATCAAATGCTCTTCCCTCTGTCTATTGGCTTAAGTATATCAAATCATACATTTCTCATCATCCAATGTTTTCTTACCCACTCGGTAATCCATCTCAAATCCCATGTTTTCTTACTCAATAATTTTTCAAATCCAATGTTTTCTTACCCACTCAATAATTCTTCAAATCCCATGTTTTATCATCAACTCAATAATCCTTCTCAAATCCCATGTTCTCTTTTCCACTAAATAATCCATCTCAAATCCCATGTTTTATTATAAACAATATATCAAACTTCACATGTTCTTATCCATTCAATCATCAGTCTCTAATCTCATGTTTTCTTATCCAATCAGTCCATCTCAAATCTCATATCAACTCAATAATCCATCTCAAATCCCATGTTCTTATCCACTCAATAATCTATTTTAAAGCCCATGAGTTTTTATCCACTCAATATCCTATCTCAAATCCCAGGTGTTCTAATCTACTTCTAATCCATCTCAAATCCCATGTTCTTATCCACTCAATAATCTATTTTAAAGCCCATGAGTTTTTATCCACTCAATATCCTATCTCAAATCCCAGGTGTTCTAATCTACTTCTAATCCATCTCAAATCCTATTTGTTCTTATCCACTCTATAATACATCTCAAATCCCATGTTTTCTTATGCAATTAATAATACATCTCAAATCCCATGTTTTCTTATTCACTCTTAATCCATCTAAAATCCTATGTGCTCTTACCCACTCAATAATCCATCTCAAATCCAATGTGTTCGTATACACTCAATAGTTCTTCTCCATGTGTTTCAGTGGTTCAAAAATATCAACACTGTTGCCTATCATACATGTCATAGGAGATAACTAAGGAGGTTTTGGAGTGGATTTGGCTATCCAATTCCATAGAGGTTTAAACTAATCCAGAAGCCATGCTGAAGTTGGATGTGTCATACCAAAAGACACAGATATCAAGAGACACAGATATTGCAGCTAAGTTGTAAACCAAGGCACAATACATTCTGTTCTATGGACTACATCCTGTTATTCTGCGGGAGTTTGAGAACAAACACAGAAGAATCATCATCAAGTGCCATCTCCGCAATGAAGGTTGGCTGCAAAAGACCTCCAATATCATCCCGTCTCTTGTTTTGGTGGTGTACTCTGCTAGGCTGTAATCTGTCCATCTTGTGATGTTACTCTCCACTTGTATCTCTGCTTACCTCTTGCTCGCCTCCCTTCGACTTTACTCTTATGTAAGGTCTTCAACAAGGTGTCATGTCTTTTAATGTGTCCAAAATATTTTATTTGATTGAACTTTATTTCCTTTAATAATCCTTTCTTCACAACATATTAAGTGTTGTTAGAATTTCTTTGTGTATTTTTCTTCTTTTTTCTCTGTTCTTCTATATAACCACATCTCAAAAGCATCAATTCTGTCTTCTAATTATTTGTTTATTGTGTATGTTTCTGAGCCATACATTAATATATAATCAATGCAGAATTTTATAATTCTAATTTTTAGCTTGTTTGTAACAGAAGAATTATTAATCTCCAATCCCGTGTTTTCTAATTCATTCAAAAGTTCTTCCCAAATCATATGTTTTCTTATCACTTATCATATAGTTCATTTGCAGTAACCCCTCTAGATAAAGAGATTTTTGTATATGTGTCACTATACTTTACAGAGAAAATTGAATTAAAGGACCAAAAAAGCTGCTGGAATGTTCAAACTATATTCAGAGAGATGAAATTTTTACCTTCAACAATAATTACTCTCTAAAGCACAACAAAACAGCCACAAAACACTAGCATATTCCACACCAAGATGACAACTGGCACAATGGAATCCTTTATTTAACAGACAAACAAAATGCAGATTCCTGAACTTGGGATTGCCTGGTAAACAGTTTTAAACTCAGCAGCTTCAGATAATATATAAAACCATATACAAGTAAACTAATATGTACACAGACAACAGTAATCACATACACGTATATGTTTTGGATATCACACATAACAGTAATCACATACATATATATGTCTTGAGAATCACACATATGACACACAACAGAAATCACACTCATATATGTTTTGGATATCACACATATGTACAAAGACAACAGTAATCACATACATTTTTTAGATATCACATATATACATGGACAACAGTAATCACATACATGTATATGTTTTGGGACAATCCATGGTTGGGACAGGATTTTATCTTTCGAAGGTACAATCAAAATCCTTCCTGTACATGTCGCTGCATCTGCTATGGCAAAGCAGCCTTTATTTACACAGCTCATAGAAAGCCTCCCTGCACTCCTTCACAGGAAAACATGCAGTAGCGAAAGTAAAGAAAAGTATATGTTTTGGGTATCACACATATGTACACACACAACATTAATCATATATATGAATATGGTTGGGTATCACAAATTTGTACAACAGTAATCACATACAGGTACCCGGTATATGTTCTTGGTATTACACATATATAAATACAATAATCACATACATGAATATGTTTTGGTATCACAAATATGTACATACATCAATAATCACATACATGTAGACCTGTACAATCTGGGTATCACAAATATGTACACACAACATTAACTAACCACATACAGTTAGGCCTATATGTTATGTGTATCATACAAATATTACACACAACAATAATCACATACATGTAGGCCTATATGTTCTAGGTATCTAGATATATCAAATATGTACACACAACAGTAACTAACCACATATAGTTATATGTTCTGTGTATCAAATGTGGGCCTATGTACACACAACAGTAACTAACCACATATAGTTATATGTTCTGTGTATCAAATGTGGGCCTATGTACACACAACAGTAACTAACCAAATATAGTTATATGTTCTGTGTATCAAATGTGGGCCTATGTACACACAACAGTAACTAACCACATATAGTTATATGTTCTGTGTATCAAATGTGGGCCTATGTACACACAACAGTAACTAACCAAATATAGTTATAATGTTCTGTGTATCAAATGTGGGCCTATGTACACACAACAGTAACTAACCAAATATAGTTATAATGTTCTGGATATCAACTCAGACAAATGTTGACAATACTCTGTCATGATTGCCTTCAGAATTTGAATAGAATAGTAGCTCTATGAATGTTACACAATGTGAACAAAACTGAGGTTTTGTACATAATGTTACCGTATTGGTATCTATTTCAATTATATAAAAAATTTGAAAAAAGTGGTGGAGGATGTTACATAATGTTACAGAAAAGGTTTAGTGTAGAATTCTACAAAATGTTAACATAATGGAAGTTTTATGCAGAATGTTACAAAATATTGGACGAAATATTATCTCTATGAATTATGTTACAAAATAGTAACGCCATGAGTCATCATCATCAGGTGTTATGCTGACCGGAGTAGGAAATTGTGGAACAACTCTATTTCCAGTATCTTTTATCAGGATAGTTGTTGACTCTTTGCCACGCCCCATCTCAAGCTATCTATTGGTAATACTTTCTCACGATGTTGTTCTTGATCTCTCTTGCCTGTTGATCATCCTTTTCTAATATTATTAAGTGACCCTCTCTCGCAGCAACTTTCAGCACATCGTTGTTAGTTTTCTAGTTGTCCATGGTACTCTCAGCATTCTTCTATAGAATCATATCTCTGTTGTACATGGTACTCTCAGCATTCTTCTATAGAACCAACATCTCTGTTGTCTTCAATTTTCCACAAGTTTGTTTATTTATTGTCCAAGTCTCACATCCATATGTTAGAATCAGTGTTATGTAGCTCTGAAAAACTCTCGCCACCTCTAAAAGAGGGACATATTACAGTAAATTCTTAATTTTTAGAAATACTCTTTGCCTGCTCTATCTATTTAATTTTTGTATGTCTGTTTAACCTTTAGCAAGCCAGATTAAAAAATACGAAACGTCTCCCTGCCACCGGATTCTTTTTTGAAAATTTGCGTTATTGATGGTGACTGTTTTGAAAATGTGATAATTTTTTGGTTGTTAGAGATATTTAAATAATATTTGCACATATAAATAAAGAATTGAATTATGCATATATTGGTGTAATTTATGTACGTGTGTGTGTGATACCAGACGTATGAGAAAGTGGTAAAGACGTTTTTCACAAAAAACATATATTTTATAACAAATAAAGAGGAAAAAAATAAGTAAAAAAATAACTTACCTTACATATCGAATTCCTTGGCAACACTGTAAACTAAATCACGCAAATCTGTTGTATTTATGTTCTTTCACTGCGAAATTATCAAAATATAGCCGGGGGAACTGTATAAAACTTGTAGATTTGCAGTAAAATCGTTCTTTGAGCTTAGGCTTAGAGTTATTTTTTCTGCCATTTCAAAATATTCGATATCAAATGTACAAGTCCCCAAACCAACACGGCATTCTGTATATTCACTGCTGTGAAACTAAATAACCTAATAATTCATGATTCAAGCCACGATTCAATGTTATTTTATTCGAAATACGATGAAATAAAGGTCTATAAAACCGATCCACCATCATGGCATCGTACCGGTGTGCAGATGTGGTCAGATTAATTGCTCTTAAACTTTTACGAATAGCTAGCCATTCTCAAAAACGATCATTTCGGAAGTGGGGGATGTACCGGCTTTGATTGCGCATGTCCCCAGCTATGTACACGGACTGTGGTATGTGTAAATCTCACGATATTCTCGTTGGGTGGGACGGGCCGCCAACAGCGCGCGCCGCCATTTTGTTTTTCGGCGGCCGGGGTTGATATAGGCTTGGTGAAGGTTAACTTCTTCCATCTGATGTCATCACTATCATATTTCCAAATACTAGAATTGGTGGATCTGTTTAAGTACTTTAGGGGTGATGGGTATCTAAACTCTAAAATGGAGTTAACCCTTTAGAAACTTTGACACACTAGGAAGCAGCAAGCATAAAAACAAGTAAATCTCTTCCTGTATATGGTTTTTCCAAGAAAACATTATCAAAAATTCCACAAAACCTTTTTTTCTTTAATAACGGAAACTCCCTTTTAGGGTTTATATAATACCCATCAACCAAAGATATGGTTCATTGTGATACTGGAGGTTGTGGTAACTGGATGAGCACAACCGTGAGATCCACTATTTTTGATGCCTGTGTAGCTCTGATGTAACATAGTTGGACAAGTGATCGCAGTTGAAAGAAGCATACTTCATCACAAGAAGTACATTTAACTTAACCAAACTTACGAGTGGTTAAGTCCATGTTGACAAGATCATAATGATAGCACTCCTATTTTTCTATTCCGGATGGTAGGTTTAGGTTTTCCTTTTTCTTGTAGTATCCATGGTTCATTTTTTTATCTTTGCCTTTCAAATGCCCATCCTATGCTCAATCTCTTTAATCGTCTTGTATGACATGACGGGTAGATGGAGTGTTATTATCTCTTTAATCGTCTTGTATGACATGACGGGTAGATGGCAGTGTTATTATCTCTTTAATCGTCTTGTATGGCATGACGGGTAGATGGCAGTGTCATTATCTCTTTAATCATCTTGTATGACATGACGGGTAGATGGCAGTGTTATTATCTCTTTAATCGTCTTGTATGACATGACGGGTAGATAGCAGTGTTATTATCTCTTTAATCGTCTTGTATGACATGACGGGTAGATGGCAGTGTTATTATTACAGTGTAATCCTTATGTAACAAATTGGTCCAGATCAATAAAATATTTATATAATAACAAAAATTCACTATATAGAATTATTTATGTATGGACTTTTGTGTCTTGCAGAAGGTCATTAAGCAAAAAATAAGCATTCCATTGAGCATTTTCTCAGGAATGGAGACTTTTCAAGCAATCATGTCACAGCAACAGAAGAATTTTGATTGCTTCTTTCTCTTCTTTCTTCCATATCTTTAAACGTATTGTTTCTGAACAACGTGCCCACTCATGCATATTATGCCTCCAGACAGTCAGAATTTTGGCCATATTTTTAGTCTCATGTGGGGACTATGAAGTAGCCCTTTCATTGAGGATTTACAGATGTCTTTATACTTCAGTATTTACTGCAGGCTCGTTGGCCTTCAACCAGTGGTCATTAAGGGCGTTATTAATTAACACCGCAGTCAGCTACTGTCTGACATAGAAATAGCGGCAACACTTAATAGAAATAGATTGCGTTGACTGGGTTACTTTCGCATAATTCCAAATCGCTGCAACCCAAAACAAGTACTATGTGGAAAACTGGATAGAATTATATACAATAAAGAATAACTAATTGGAGATTTTCAAGTGTTTTTAAATAGGGAGTTTTTTTATTATTAACTCCAAATCTCTATGCTGGTTTTCCTGTCCTGCTGTCATGTATTTCAATGTAACTATAAAAATGAATGTGTTAGTGGCATGCAAGAGATATGCTGGTTAATGTATGTGCTATAAATGGGTTCCACTGTGTTTGTTCTATTTTTGGATACCAGGTGTCTGGGTAAATGAATGTGTAGACAGGTTTGCTGATAAGGTAACCATGATGATTGGACAAGAAATAAGTCAAACTGATATTACGATTTCCTTAGGGAGATAGGATTATGTAAAAAAATGTTTGTGAGTCTGCAATCTTTGACAGACTACATGAACATTATGTCAAGAGTGGTGAGTGAGGCTAAACAAGAATGTTGCGGAGGTAGCTTGAGGATATTAATAAACAAAGAGTGGGTGTGGCCAGTCACTTCATCACGTTCCTTACATCCTCACTTTCAAAAATATCCAACAATCAGTATGATAGTAATTAATCTCCTCATTGTTAACCCTGTAGAGGACACATGAGTAGAAAAAAGATTCTTGATTAGAAATCAGCATCATGGCACATAAGACATTTGCATAAGTGCTCCGCTCTCTGTTCCAGCAGACATTCTGATTATCTGTGTATGCAGAATCAAAGTCCTATCCAGATGTTGATTCTGTAATCTTTGCATATCTCCAGAGAGGACACACATTCTCCCCACACCCCTGTTTATCTCCATATATGTCATTTTTGTATGTGCACATTATCACCTCCTTCTTCTTCACTCTGTAGTAAATCAATGACAGCCCATATTAGGTCAGCCTTACCTCTCTTCAATACTGTGTCATCAACCACAACATTATCCACCAATGTGTCTTTCTTTCATTGCCTCAGACCCCTGCATGACCAGATCTGTATATCCATGTAATACTTTAGACAACCAAGTTGTTCAGTAACTCAACCAAATTCCTTCTTAACTTTTTGTAATCATCAGAGACTATTCAAGATGGCAGCATAAGCAACTATGTCTTCGTGTGATGTATTTGTAATTCCATTTGTGTGATGTATTTGTAATTCCATTTGTGTGATGTATTTGTAATTTCATTTGTGCGATGTGCTTGTAATTCTATTTGTGTGGTGTGCTTGTAATTTCATTCATGTGATGTTCTTGTCATTCTATTTGTGTGATGTATTTATAATTTCATTCATGCGATGTGCTTGTAATTCCATTCGTGTGATGTATTTCTAATTTCATTTGTGCGATGTGCTTGTAATTCTATTTGTGTGGTGTGCTTGTAATTCTATTTGTGTGGTGTGCTTGTAATTTCATTCATGTGATGTTCTTGTCATTCTATTTGTGTGATGTATTTGTAATTTCATTCGCGCGATGTGCTTGTAATTCTATTTGTGCAATATGCTTGTAATTCTGTTTCTCTAAAGTCTCCCGTGTTATAACCTCCAAGAACAGTTACTGTGGGTGTTCCGATGTTGCTTCTGAGTAATTAATATACTTAACATTAACGTAACACTACATGACAAAAGCAAAAACAGAAATTCATAATGAGCATATGTACTTGCTAAATGTTAACAATTTGTACAACTTTCAACAGTTAAAAAAAATATCATGATAAACAATGGAGAATGGTTTTGAGGTGGGTGGTATCATAATAAACATGTAAAACTTCTATCATAGGGTGGGTGGTATCATAATAAACATGTGAAACTTCTGTCATAGGGTGGGTGGTATCATAATAAACATGTGAAATTTCTCCTATCATGAGGTGGGTGGTATTATAATAAACATGTGAAACTTCTATCATAGGGTGGGTGGTATCATAATAAACATGTGAAACTTTTCCTATCATAATTAATATACCATGAGGATGCTTGAGCAGTCTCACAGGGATCTCTGATGAGTTATCATGAAATCATGAGACAAACAATTGTTCTAAGTATAAACTGAGCAATGATGTCTGCTCCAAATACTGGATGTGTCATATTGGCACCACAAATGATCAGAAAATATTCAGTGATGGTGCCATAGACGATATGAAGTATTTCATCATGGCAGTATAAATGTTCTAAAGTATTCAGTCATAGCACCACAAATAAACTGAAATAGTTAGTCTTGGCACCACAAATAATCAGAAGTATTCAGTCCTGGCATCACAGATGATCAAAAGTATTCAATTTATGGCCCCTAAGATAATCAGAAGTATTAAGTCATGGTACCACAGATGATCAGAAGTATTCAGCCATGGCACTACAGATGATCAGAAGTATTCAGTCTTGGCACCACAAATGATCAGAAGTATTCAGTTATGGCACCATAGATAATCAGAAGTATTCAGTCATGGCACCACAAATGATCAGAAGTATTCAGTCTTGGCACCACAAATGATCAGAAGTATTCAGTTATGGCACCACAGATAATCAGAAGTATTCAGTCATGGCACCACAAATGATCAGAAGTATTCAGTCATGGCACCACAGATAATCAGAAGTATTCAGTCTTGGCACCACAAATGATCAGAAGTACTTAGTCATGGCACCACAAATGATCAGAAGTATTCAGTCATGGCACCACAAATGATCAGAAGTATTCAGTCATGGCACCACAGATGATCAAAAGTATTCAGTCATGTCACCACAGATGATCAAAAGTATTCAGTATAAATGTTTGGATCAACAAATGTTGGTCTTGGGATATGAAAACTTCCTTTCTCACTCAATTTATAAAGGCTGGAAAAGATAGAAAACATAATAATTTGTGAAAATATAAAAATTTGTGAAAATATAATAGTTTGTGAAAATATAATAGTTTGTGAAAACATAATAGTTTGTGAAAATATAATTGCTTGTGAAAATGTAATTGCTTGTGAAAATGTAATTGCTTGTTCCGCCAAAGACGGATGTGTCGGGCCATTGGCACAATTAAAACAGTGACACATCGCATTTCCATTCTCTGGACTGCATCCTGCTGGAGATCTAGTAGTACTGCTACAGGAGAGATCCAGCAGGAGTTTGAGAATGAATGCTGAAGAAGAAGAATGTAATTGCTTGTGAAAACATAATAGTTTGTGAAAATATAATTGCTTGTGAAAATGTAATTTCTTGTCAAAACATAATAGTTTGTGAAGATATAATTGCTTGTGAAAATGTGTTACATTTTATTGAAGTTCAACAGTGCATGCAAACAAATATCTTCACATTTGCTCTAAAATCTGACATATACAAACTTATTATTGTCATTCTCTTTTGTTGTTTACAACTTGCTACCCAAACATCTAGGACTCTAGACATCTAGAACAACTTGCCAGCCAAACATTGATATACTTTTGTTGTCTACAATTTGCTAGCCAAATATTGAATTAACTTTGTTGTTTACAAATTGCTAGCCGAAATTGATATAGCTTTGTTGTCTACAAATTGCTAGTCAAACTTGACATACTTTTGTTGTCTACAACTTGCTAGCAAAATATTGATATACCTTTGTCGTTCACAACTTGCTACCCAAATATTGATATACCTTTGATGTTCACAACTTGCCAAATATTTATATACCTTTGTCATCCACAACTTGCCAAATATTGATATACCTTTGTTGTCTACAACTTGCTACCCAAATATTGATATACCTTTGTTGTTCACAACTTGCTACCCAAATATTGATATACCTTTGTTGTTCACAACTTGCTACCCAAATATTGATATACCTTTGTTGTCCACAACTTGCCAAATGTTGATATACCTTTGTCGTCCACAACTTGCTACCCAAATATTGATATATCTTTGTTGTCCACAACTTGCTACCCAAATATTGATATACCTTTGTTGTTCACAACTTGCTATCCAAATATTGATATACATTTTGTTGTTCACAACTTGCTACCCAAATATTGATATACCTTTGTTGTTCACAACTTGCCAAATATTGATATAACTTTGTTGTTCACTACTTGCTACCCAAATATTGATATACCTTTGTTGTACACAACTTGCCAAATATTGATATACCTTTGTTGTTCACAACATGCTACCCAAATATTGATATACCTTTGTCGTTCACAACTTGCTACCCAAATATTGATATACCTTTGTCGTCCACAACTTGCTACCCAAATATTGATATACCTTTGTCGTCCACAACTTGCTACCCAAATATTGATATACCTTTGTTGTTCACAACTTGCCAAATATTGATATAACTTTGTTGTTCACTACTTGCTACCCAAATATTGATATACCTTTGTTGTACACAACTTGCCAAATATTGATATACCTTTGTTGTACACAACTTGCCAAATATTGATATACCTTTGTTGTTCACAACTTGCTACCCAAATATTGATATACCTATGTTGTTCACAACTTTCTACCCAAATATTGATATACCTTTGTTGTTCACAACTTGCTACCCAAATATTGATATACCTTTGTTGTTCATAACTTGCTACCCAAATATTGATATATCTTTGTTGTTCACAACTTGCTACCCAAATATTGATATACCTTTGTTGTACACAACTTGCCAAATATTGATATACCTTTGTTGTTCACAACTTGCTACCCAAATATTGATATACCTTTGTTGTTCACAACTTGCTACCCACATATTGATATACCTTTGTTGTTCATAACTTGCTACCCAAATATTGATATACCTTTGTTGTTCATAACTTGCAACCCAAATATTGATATACCTTTGTTGTTCACAACTTGCTACCCAAATATTGATATACCTTTGTTGTTCACAACTTGATACCCAAATATTGATATACCTTTGTTGTTCACAACTTGCCACCCAAATATTGATATACCTTTGTTGTTCACAACTTGCCACCCAAATATTGATATACCTTTGTTGTTCACAACTTGCTACCCAAATATTGATATACCTTTGTTGTTCACAACTTGCTACCCAAATATTGATATACCTTTGTTGTTCACAACTTGCCAAATATTGATATAACTTTGTTGTTCACTACTTGCTACCCAAATATTGATATACCTTTGTTGTACACAACTTGCCAAATATTGATATACCTTTGTTGTACACAACTTGCCAAATATTGATATACCTTTGTTGTTCACAACTTGCTACCCAAATATTGATATACCTATGTTGTTCACAACTTTCTACCCAAATATTGATATACCTTTGTTGTTCACAACTTGCTACCCAAATATTGATATACCTTTGTTGTTCATAACTTGCTACCCAAATATTGATATATCTTTGTTGTTCACAACTTGCTACCCAAATATTGATATACCTTTGTTGTACACAACTTGCCAAATATTGATATACCTTTGTTGTTCACAACTTGCTACCCAAATATTGATATACCTTTGTTGTTCACAACTTGCTACCCAAATATTGATATACCTTTGTTGTTCATAACTTGCTACCCAAATATTGATATACCTTTGTTGTTCATAACTTGCAACCCAAATATTGATATACCTTTGTTGTTCACAACGTGCTACCCAAATATTGATATACCTTTGTTGTTCACAACTTGATACCCAAATATTGATATACCTTTGTTGTTCACAACTTGCTACCCAAATATTGATATACCTTTGTTGTTCACAACTTGCTACCCAAATATTGATATATCTTTGTTGTTCACAACTTGCTACCCAAATATTGATATACCTTTGTTGTTCACAACTTGCCAAATATTGATATACATTTGTTGTCCACAACTTGCCAAATATTGATATACCGTTGTTGTTCACAACTTGCTACCCAAATATTGATATACCTTTGTTGTTCACAACTTGCTACACAAATATTGATATACCTTTGTTGTTCACAACTTGCTACCCAAGTATTGATATACCTTTGTTGTCCACAACTTGCCAAATGTTGATATACCTTTGTTGTCCACAACTTGCCAAATATTGATATACCTTTGTTGTTCACAACTTGCTACCCAAATATTGATATACCTTTGTTGTTCACAACTTGCCAAATATTGATATATCTTTGTTGTTCACAACTTGCTACCCAAATATTGATATACCTTTGTTGTTCACAACTTGCCAAATATTGATATACCTTTGTTGTCCACAATTTGCCAAATATTGATATACCGTTGTTGTTCACAACTTGCTACCCAAATATTGATATACCTTTGTTGTTCACAACTTGCTACCCAAATATTGATATGCCTTTGTTGTTCACAACTTGCTACCCAAATATTGATATACCTTTGTTGTTCACAACTTGCCAAATATTGATATACCTTTGTTGTCCACAACTTGCCAAATATTGATATACCGTTGTTGTTCACAACTTGCTACCCAAATATTGATATACCTTTGTTGTTCACAACTTGCTACCCAAATATTGATATACCTTTGTTGTTCGCAACTTGCCAAATATTGATATACCTTTGTTGTCCACAACTTGCTACCCAAATATTGATATACCTTTGTTGTTCACAACTTGCTACCCAAATATTGATATACCTTTGTTGTCCACAACTTGCCAAATATTGATATACCTTTGTTGTCCACAACTTGCCAAATATTGATATACCTTTGTTGTTCACAACTTGCTACCCAAATATTGATATACCTTTGTTGTTCACAACTTGCCAAATATTGATATATCTTTGTTGTTCACAACTTGCTACCCAAATATTGATATACCTTTGTTGTTCACAACTTGCCAAATATTGATATACCTTTGTTGTCCACAATTTGCCAAATATTGATATACCGTTGTTGTTCACAACTTGCTACCCAAATATTGATATACCTTTGTTGTTCACAACTTGCTACCCAAATATTGATATGCCTTTGTTGTTCACAACTTGCTACCCAAATATTGATATACCTTTGTTGTTCACAACTTGCCAAATATTGATATACCTTTGTTGTCCACAACTTGCCAAATATTGATATACTGCTGTTGTTCACAACTTGCTACCCAAATATTGATATACCTTTGTTGTTCACAACTTGCTACCCAAATATTGATATACCTTTGTTGTTCGCAACTTGCCAAATATTGATATACCTTTGTTGTCCACAACTTGCCAAATATTGATATACATTTGTTGTTCACAACTTGCTACCCAAATATTGATATACCTTTGTTGTTCACAACTTGCTACCCAAATATTGATATACCTTTGTTGTTCACAACTTGCCAAATATTGATATTATTGATATACTTTTGTTGTGGTGTGTACGGCTATGACTAATGAGTCCCATGCATGCCTGGAATATGTTCCACATTCAGAACATGTGTGGGAAAAGTCTGTGAGACAATGAACAGTTCTTGTTTTCTGACATATTTCTGTTGAGCAGTAATGTGTCTGAGATTATTTGCAACATCTGCACCACTCATGATTCTGCAATGCCAGTCGGATCTGTCTTGTGTAAGACTCCCATAAATTTATGTCTACATTGAAGTGAATCACTTATGTCTTAAGCAGTCTCTCTTCTTCTGAATTCACACTCCTGCATTCAGCCCTCAGAACGGAATGTGTTGTGTCATGGTGTACACCTTTGCTGTGATAACTGTGCCTTTTGTCCTGATACATCTGACTTCAGCCTGAATTCTGGGTCACTTTTACCATATATGGGATTGGCGCCCCCCTCCCAATTCCACCTCATAATCTTCTTAATCACCTATTATGATATACATTGAAGGTAAACAGTGATGCTATTCTTTGCTTCAATTTGAGCCCTGGTAACACGAAGGCAAACTCTTTGTTTAATACATAGCAAAAGACACACAAAAAACAACTAAGCATTAAATATAAGAAAAACAGCAGATTGTGTCTCTGACAACAGATATGATGATATGTCTTTACCTTGATATGAACAGGCTGTTATCAAATACGGGAGATGGAATGTCAGAAATGGGGAATATTCCAGGTAACTCAGTTGCTTGGTCAATGTCGGAGCTGCGGAGTTAAGTGTATACAAGATATATGAATAAATGATTTACAAATATCAACTCTCTACAAATATCAGCTGTCTACAAATATAAGTCGTCTATAAATATCAGTTAACTATAAATATATGCTGCCTATAAATGTCAGGTTACTATAAATATTAGCTCTCTATGTCATTTTGGTACAAATATCAGTTTGATAGAAATGCCACTTTGCTACATATATCAGCTTTTTACAAATAACATCTATACAGTAATACCCACTGTTTGTAAGTGTTACCTTCAAATATACCTTCATCTTTATAAATATCATTTTTAGTTAATATCACCCCCGAAGACAGATGTTTAGGATATTGGTGCAAATAAAATGGCCATAAAACACATTTCCATTCTCTGGACTAGATTCTGCTGGAAATCTAGTAGGGTCATTGTCTTGCTACATGAGAGATCCAGTGGGAGTTTGAGAATGAATGCTGAAGAAGAATTCTCTGTGTTATGTTTTACAACTTAGCTGTAATATCTACACCGTACGGCCTGATATATCTGGTTTCAGCATGATTTTAAAGTTACTTTGACCTGTAGTGTGGATCAGCCAACTCCACCCCAAATTTTCTGATTCATCTCTTACAACATGCATGATAAGCCACAATGTTTCTATTTTTTGCTTCCCTTTCAGTCCTCAGCAACATATGAACAGTTATTTGTCAATTAATAACTTGAATATTTAATTAGTCAATGACTTAATATCTGCATAAAACTTGTACCAGAGACATCAGACACTCCTGAAAGGTGTATGTTAGGTCCCATGCCTCTCCCAACAGACTATAACTGGCATGAAATACAGTGATAATGTAACCACTAAATTAACCCCCTCTGAATAAGAGACTTCTTCTCAAAGAATTGCACACCGCTGGGAATTTTATGGTATGAAATAAAGCAATGGAGCACCACAATGCACATAGGAAGTAAGAACTAAACATTCATAATTTCTGGGGACTGAAACAATGACATTAACATAACCATTTCTTCTTCTTCTGCGTTCGCTCTCATATAACCACAACGAATATTTCGTGTGATTTCCGCCGGGGAGCGGAAGTACGTTGGGTACGTTGGGAGGTGAAGTACGTTGTGCTGCAAGTTCCACAGTAGAACTGTGATTATTTGCACCCCGGTTGGCCACTTGTGGTCAGGATGTCTGAGGTCCAGCACATCCGTTTTCGTCATTCCTTTATTTCGAGTTTGGTCCTTAGTCTGTGACAGCCTCTATCTGTCACCGGGCACTCTGGTGTGTAGTGCCTCTTCGCCAACATAACCACTACATACAAAAGCTAATAGTAAAATTAGAATGTCACTGACCCTATCTGTGACCTCTCAGACTTGACCAACTTTCTCATTGAACACCTCTTGCAGGCTAGTCTGGTTAGAACAATGGCTGCAACAAACACAACAAAGCCTCCAACAGCAGCACCAACAGCAATTGTTACTGGCAGACTCTCATCTGGAATTACTGAAATCAGAAGATACTGACTAATCTGATCTTGTCAATCAAGATGACACATTATCATCAGGTGCTGTCTCCTCATTGAAGGTTGGATGAAACAGATCTCCAACATCTTCTGTCTCCTCCCTGTGTGATGCACTCTACTAGAGTGTATACTTTCTATCTGATGTTTTTCTAAAATTTGTATCTTTTATTACCTTTTGTTCACCTCCCCTCAATATTACCTTTTGTTCACCTCCCCCTCAACATTACCTTTTGTTCACCTCCCCTCAACATTACCTTTTGTTTACCTCCCCTCAACATTACCTTTTGTTCACCTCCCCTCAACATTACCTTTTATTCACCTCCCCTCAACATTACCTTTTGTTCACCTCCCCTCAAAATTACCTTTTGTTTAGACCCCCTCGACATTACCTTTTATTCACCCCCCCCTCAACATTACCTTTTGTTCACCTCCCCTCAACATTACCTTTTGTTAACCTCCCCTCAACATTACCTTTTGTTCACCTCCCCCTCAACATTACCTTTTGTTCACCTCCTCTCAATATTACCTTTTGTTCACCTCCTCTCAACATTACCTTTTGTTCACCTCCCCCTCAACATTACCTTTTGTTCACCTCCTCTCAACATTACCTTTTGTTCACCTCCCCTAAACATTACCTTTTGTTCACCTCCCCTCAACATTACCTTTTGTTCACCTCCCCTCAACATTACCTTTTATTCACCTCCCCTCAACATTACCTTATGTTTACCTCCCCCTCAACATTACCTTTTGTTTACCTCCCCCTCAACATTACCTTTTATTCACCTCCACCTCAACATTACCTATTGTTTACCTCCTCCTCAACATTACCTTTTGTTCACCTCCCCTCAACATTACCTTTTATTCACCTCCCCTCAACATTACCTTTTGTTTACCTCCCCCTCGACATTAGCTTTTATTCACCTCCTCTCAACATTACCTTTTGTTTACCTCCCCCTCAACATTACCTTTTATTCACCTCCACCTCAACATTACCTTTTGTTCACCCCCCCCTCAACATTACCATTTGTTCACCTCCCGCGAACATTACCTTTTATTCACCTCCACCTCAACATTACCTTTTGTTCACTTCCCCCTCAACATTACCTATTGTTTACCTCCCCTCAACATTACCTATTGTTTACCTCCCCCTCAACATTACCGTTTGTTCACCTCTCTTCAACATTACCTTTTGTTTACCTCTCCACAAAATTATTTTAAAGTAAGGTCTTCAACACAGTGTCATGTCTAAATTAATTTAATATGTCCAAATTAATTTACCGGGTATTTGTTTCATTTTTTATTTCCTATAATAGATTTTTTAAATATGCAGTGTTGTCAGAACCTTTTTGTTTTCTTCTGTTTCCATGAAGTTCTCCCTATTCTTTTATATATCCACATCTCAAAAACATCAATTTTATCTTCTAGTTGTTTGTTTATTGTCCATGTTTCTGAGCCATACATTCATGTAGAGTAGATGCAGCATTTTATAATTAATATTTTTTCTTGTTATTTGTTTGGATGTTAGTATTAAACAAGTCTATATTTGGGGGGGGGGGGGGTGAACAGTGTTAAATACTAGGAAGCAAGTAACAAAGGTTGGAACCACCCCCTCCCACATTGGCTTCCCCCTTTACCCTCCCAAAATAATCATCAAAATCTCACATAAAATTTCATTAGTTTGTTCGGTAAAAAAAACCAGTCATATCTATGGTCCTAAGGTGACATGATATCTCTACTTAATTAGTATAATCCTACTACATGATATCTCTACTTAATTAGTATAATCCTACTACATGATATCTCTACTTAATTAGTATAATCCTACTACATGATATCTCTACTTAATTAGTATAATCCTACTACATGATATCTCTACTTAATTAGTATAATCCTACTACATGATATCTCTACTTAATTAGTATAATCCTACTACATCTCTCTACTTAATTAGTATAATCCTACTACATCTCTCTACTTAATTAGTATAATCCTACTACATGATATCTCTACTTAATTAGTATAATCCTACTACATGACCTCTACTTAATTAGTGTAATCCTACTACATGATCTCTCTACTTAATTAGTATAATCCTACTACATGACATCTCTAATTAATTAGTATAATCCTACTACATGATATCTCTACTTAATTAGTATAATCCTACTACATGACCTCTCTACTTAATTAGTATAATCCTACTACATGATATCTCTACTTAATTAGTATAATCCTATACTTAATTAGTATAACCTAGCACAATTCATTAGTCAAAAAGTGCTCATATCTGCCCCAAGATATTCCTCAGTTTGTAGTCAATGATAAATATAAGCCAAAAAATAACATTAGTTAAATAATAGTTTTACATGGAATAAATACACAAAATCTACATGTAGACCAGAAAGACTTCATCAAGATAGGGACAAACAAACACAGAATTGAACAACAATGTAGTACTCAAGAATTACATACTAAAAAATGACAGATTTAGAAACATAAGCTCAAAACAATTGCTAAAAGAACAAGCAATATTGACCATAACTAACATTTCAGGATTGGTGAATGAGATGAGCTTACAGTATGAGGAATGATAATAAACTGATTCCAACACACTGCTGGCTTACAACCAATGTGACTACGGATGTCCACCGTTTAGTCAAATTAATAAAACACTGAAGGTATGAGTACTACTGTCGAAGTCTGAAGTCAGCCATTGGTGCAAAACAAAAACTGACAACACAACACATCTCCGTTCTCTGGACTACATGCTGCTACAACAGATATCCAACAGGATTTTGAGAACACTAAAAAAACTATTGTTTGGATTACCTGAATTCAAAAGCACTGCTGTTTATAGATAAGCTATGCCTCTTGTGATAGATTTTTCAACTTTCATGTTTTTGTAGGGCCATTGCTAATCTTTGTGTGATCTCTGCTGAGCAATCTCTTATTGAAAGAAATTGGTAGCATATCCCATTCTGGACGTGGCTATCAACCCAGCATTTTTTGGCTGTAACAATTTTCTAGACAATATAAATATGTTCAGTAGTTTGCCAGTGCTTTCTGAACTGTCAGGATGCACAACTGCCTATGGTGGGGATCGAACTCTGTACCTTGGCCCTCACAGTCCTGTATCACTCCGCCCCAGAGCCAGACTCATAGATTCACAAAATTCATTAAATATTAACATACATGCACAAAGTTGAGACTTACTTCTAACACAGGAAGGAGGTGAGGAATTCCACTCTCCATTTACCGCACAGATCACTGGATTTGATCCATTCATGTAGAAACCATCATCACAGGTAACTGTTATACTAGCTCCGATTTGTAAACCAGTCATGTTTCGGTTGCCATTCTCAATATCACTGGGGTTGACATATGGGCATCTCACAACTATAGAATACAGTTAATTATGTTTTTCTTTTAGATATGATAAGTCTCCAGCTATTACAACACCCCAACCCCCTTAAAAGTTATTATTACTATCTAAAGTTGCCTGCTATTTCAATTCCTTCAAGTTCACATAGTATTGCCACATCTACTTCACAAAATAATCTGATAATTCTCCCCTGCTCTACTAAACAATCCTACCCACTATTCATATTCCCTCCACCTCCAGTTCACATATTGCAGATCAATTATACAGAACATAAAACTAAGATATACTCTTGACATCCTTAACAACAATATTCCCAGGTTAAAAGACAATGCCATTATTGCTATAATTTGTATCATATTTTTAAGGTTTTCATTTGAAGTACTCTGGACATCCTTATTTGGGTAGATCCCCAGGAATTACAACCAATTTTCTCTTACTTCCTTTGTACAAAGGGATGATTTGCTAGAGAAGTCTTTCATACTCAGAATACTTCAGCTTAATGCAATGCCTTATGAAGAAGCCTTCTACTCAAGGAGAATCTCTTTATATCCTGCACAACCTCATCTACTCCTACATTCATTCTCACTCTCCTGCAGATTAGCAGGATGTATTCCAGAGAGCAGAATGTTTTTTGTATCAGATTAGCAGGATGTATTCCAGAGAACAGAATGTTTTTTGTATCAGGGTTTACAACTTAGCTGCTATATCTGCGCCTTTCGGCCTGGCACATCTGACTTGAGCATGGCGTCTGGATAACTTTCATAGTTTCCCAGCAATTATGAGTGATTTGCTCTTACTTCTCAAACAGTCAAATCCACCTTTAAACCTCCTTAATCACCTCTTACAACATTCATGGAAGGTAAACAATATTTCTATTCTTTTCTCCCCTTTCAAGACCTAGTAACACACATGTGAATCACTAATAACAATATTGACAGGTTACAAGACAATGACATGGCTCTTCTAATTTACATTACACGTTTCAGGATTTTATTTGAAGCACCTGGTACATACAAAATACATTTTATGTTTACCTTTACTGACATCCTTTAATCTTTCTTCAAATCTTTCATTAAACATCAGTGTTGCCAATGCAAGAGCTTTCTTTTTGGTGACAATGTAGTCAAACTGGCATTCTGTGTTTTCTCCACAGATTATTTCTGTGTCATTAGGTATGATGGAACTTTGACCCTCATCAGGAAAAACAGGAGTATAAAAATATGCTTTGTCTGAGACTGCATTGTCTTCACTCATACTCATATCAAAGTCTGTGTCTCGTGTCGATGTAAAGAGGCTCTCATTGTCTGAGATAAACCCTGTAACATAAACCCAATATCAGGGACAGACAAATCATATTCATAAAATAAATACATCATATGTATGTAAACCAAATTCCACTAGATTGTTTATTTAGAGTAAGGGACATTAATCCAATGTGGCAACTTCCTCATTCTCCAGTCTAAGTCAGACACCTAGTCAGACACTTAAGTGAAGTCGAACTTCACTTAAGTTGAAATTCGCTTAAGTTGAACTGATTATATTAGTTCTGGCCATTTTCCTTCTTTATCTTTGTATTAAAATTCCTGTGTAGTCGAAATCGCTTAACTTGAATATTTGGATATGTAGAACCTAAAAGTGAATACCTACTACATAAATGTTGATGTTTAAGTCAAACTGTGGTGGAGTAAACATTTTTTAGTCTGCCTGGAAAACAATGTGAAATCTCTCACAACCAACCATTATATTTCCCTATAAATCCTCCACAAAGACCTTCAGACAGAAATTATTCTCCCATATGTTTTATTCATCATCTATGTATAGCGTGAGTCTCTAGCCAATGAAAGTCACAGTAGAAGCGGAATATGGCCTGATATCGTGACGTAGTCATAGTACATCCAAGTTCAATTTTGTTGATACTACTCTTTTAAAATGATTCAATGAGCTTCAGAAACATTTATTGCCATGTAAGCAGGCTATAGAAAGACATTTTTCACAAGCCATGCAGCAAAACAAAATCACAGACTGTTTTGTTTAATTAATTTATAAATTTTCATATGATTGTAATGTTCTGCTTTTTAAAATAATGAAATATTTCAACATTTCTGGTATTGCATTGCTACAGGCAGTCATATTTACTGTATTTGTTAACTTATGGTATTTCTTAAGTGGTACAATTGTTTTACTCAACTCTACTGTATGCTACACAGTAGTAGTGTATATTCTCAGTGCAGTCTGGATAAGTAGAAATCCTGAGTAGTAGAACAATTTCTTTAGGTCTCTACGAATTCTACTTATCCAGACTTAACTGTATATGTCAAGGAAGACCAGTTTGGATAACAGTATATGTCAAGGAAGACCAGCTTGGACAACAGTATATGTCAAGGAAGACCAGCTTGGGCAACAGTATATGTCAAGGAAGACCAGCTTGGGCAACAGTATATGTCAAGGAAGACCAGCTTGGACAACAGTATATGTCAAGGAAGACCAGCTTGGGCAACAGTATATGTCAAGGAAGACCAGCTTGGACAACAGTATATGTCAAGGAAGACCAGCTTGGGCAACAGTATATGTCAAGGAAGACCAGCTTGGACAACAGTATATGTCAAGGAAGACCAGCTTGGACAACAGTATATGTCAAGGAAGACCAGCTTGGACAACAGTATATGTCAAGGAAGACAGCTTGGGCAACAGTATATGTCAAGGAAGACCAGCTTGGGCAACAGTATATGTCAAGGAAGACCAGCTTGGACAACAGTATATGTCAAGGAAGACCAGCTTGGGCAACAGTATATGTCAAGGAAGACCAGCTTGGGCAACAGTATATGTCAAGGAAGACCAGCTTGGGCAACAGTATATGTTAAGGAAGACCAGCTTTGGCAACAGTATATGTCAAGGAAGACCAGTTTGGATAACAGTATATGTCAAGGAAGACCAGTCTGGACAACAGTATATATCAAGGAAGACCAGTCTGGACAACAGTATATGTCAAGGAAGACCAGTCTGGACAACTTTATATGTAAAAAAAGACCAGTTTGGACAACAGTATATGTCAAGGAAGACCAGTTTGGACAACAGTATATGTCAGGAAGACCAGTTTGGACAACAGTAGCATATATTTAGCATAAATTAATATTTATTTGTTTCCTGGCATTCATCTTATGTCTCAGGTGTAGAAGTAAGGGTTTCAGCTAACAAATCACGGCATCTGTCTTGGATACCTATTTTTGAAAATATCTGGCTATAATAAAATGAATTGTATGCTGTGATAATGAAATGTTTGAATAAAGGCCTACTCACAGGACATGCCAAATATATAATGGATATCTTTCATGCTAGCATTCATTTCTAGCACTGTCCCATCCCTGGATGTCAGATCGTCAGTTTTATCTCCATTGTAGTTACCTAGCAGTCCTTCCAGCTGACCTGGAATACATATGGACACATACTAGGTCAAACAAAAGTTGATGTTATAATTATGTGATAGTATATTTGGTTAAACAAAAATTGATGTTAAAATTATGCAATATTATACTAAGTCAAATAAAAGTCATGCTATAATAATATGATCTCAAATAGGTTCAACAAAAGTTGATGCTATGATGTGACATTGCCCTAATGTTTTGACTCCTACCCATTGATCTGACATTACCCTAATGTTTTTATACTGACTTACTGATGTGACATTGCTCTATTGTTGTGGTATTGACCTAATGATGTAGCATTAAAACAGATTTAGTACATACCCTTAAGTCTGATCCCAGCCATCACCATGATGTTCAGCATTTCTTGAGTAGCTTGTACCAAAACTGAGAGGTCCAACCCTTCCATTACAACTGTAATTTCAACGGTTCCATTTTGACTGAGATTTCTATACACTATCATCTCTGTAGGATAGAAATGGTAGATAATTTTGTTTATTTCTTTTCATCTATAGGAAATATGAGCAATAAAGCTATTGTTTGCTATAACCATTTAAGTGGTGGGGGATTTCTCCAGAGATTTCTTTTATGCCTAACTTTCAGCAGTACACAATGCCTTCAGGAGAAATCTCTGACTGAGAGGAGTCTAAGTGTGTACATAGATGGCATGTTCTACTATTTTGTAAGTAGACATCTAGTCACATATACAACCAATCACATAGACATCCACTCACATAGACAACCAATTACATAGAAATCAAATCACATAGACATCCAATCACAGACATCCAATCACATTGACATCCACTCACATAGACAACAAACTACAGACATCCAATCACATAAAAATCAATTACATAGACATCCAGATATCCAATCACGTAGACATCCAATCGTGTAGACATCCAATAAGATAGACATCCAATCACATAGACTTCTAATCACAGGCATCCAATAAGATAGACATCCACTCACATAGACAACAAACTACAGACATCCACTCACATAGACAACAAACTACAGACATCCACTCACATAGACAACCAATTACATAGACATCCAATCACAGATATCCAATCACGTAGACATCCAATCATGTAGACATCCAATTACATAAACATTCAATCAGACATCCAATCATGTGAAAGCCTGGAACCATGTAATCTTCTTCTGCAGTCACTAACAAATGTCTGCAGACTACAAGAATAAGAACAGAAAACATTACATCATGATTTACAGTTTGAATATGATAGCTGTACCTTCTGGCCAAACTTCTTCTTCTTCTTCTTTCGTTCGCTAATAATGTCTATATCTGCAGTGTTGTTTCTTGTATAAATTGGACAGTGTTTTCCATTTCTTGTTTTGTACCATAAAGTTTAACATTCATTGGTGTATCAGAAGGCCAGTATGTGCATCTTAATGTGTCATAGTTTGCACATTCTTGAAGGATATGTTCTGAAGTCTGGTTGACTTGTCCACAATTACAGTCTATTGTGTCCAGTTCTCAGTCGAAATATGATGACCTGTTCTTGTCTGCTAAGTAGGTGGTAGTCATCCCGTGGAGGTAAGTTAGGCTTTCGTTGTGCCTTTATCATGGATTTCTTTTGGTGATAGCTGATTGGTACATCCGGTTGCTGCATGTTAGCACCTTCCTTGGCGAGTTGATCAGCTCTCTCATTTCCTGCTATTCCACAGTGTGATGGAATCCATTGCAGTATAACTCTACACCTATTTTGTACTATGGACAATACCTCTTTTAACTCTGGAAGTTTATTGGATTGTAATGCCTCTAGCACTGACCTTGCATCTGTAAGTATTACAATAGGGTGTGAGGTCCTGTCCAATGTTAACAGTTTCTCTGCAGCTGTATAAATAGCTTTGACTTCAGAGTCATAGTTCTTGCAGTAATTCCCTGTTGGTATACAAGTGGTATCAGTGGTGCCATCTGGATATTCTACATATACACCACTTCCTCCATTTTTACTGCATTCTGTGCTGATCCATCTGTATATACTCTGGTCCATAGATCACTTGGGTAAACATCATCAAGGAAACTGAGAGCTGCTACTCTTTTCTGCAGATTATTCTGATGTTCATCCCCATGCACACCTGCTACTGTTGTTTGGATGGTCACTGGTAGGCATGTCCGTTTTTTCCATGGGGTGTGTTCTGGTTGAGATGTCAGTGGTATTGTTACCTCTGGTAGATCCGATACCTGTCTACGTAGACGCTTGGCCTGGTGTATGAAGCTGCTTCTTTTAAGCCGTCCTTGTGATAGATTCTGGAATCTTTCCTTCATTGGGTGACTATGGTGGGAAAGAAACTTTTCTCCATGAATTATAATTTTAGTATCTCTACGCTCTTTCAATGACTGCATCCCTTCGATATTCTGCATTTCTATGATTGGTGTGGATCTCATTGCGCCTGTAATGATTCTAAGTGCTTGGTTCTGTACTCTATCTAGGTTTTGTAGTGTAGTGTTTGATGATGAACTCCATGCTGTAGAACCATATTCCAAGTGTGGTCGAATGGCTTGTTGGTATACATTTTTTAGAATTCTTTCATTAGCTCCCCAAGTTGTCCCACTCAGTTTTCTTAGTATAGCTATCTTCCTTCTAGCCTTTGTTTCTGCTTTGCTGATATGATGTTTCCATGTCATTTTGGCATCAAATGTTACACCAAGATATGTGGGTTGGTCATCTACCTTTAAGATAGTTTTATTTACATAGATGTTTCCTGCTCTTTGTTTTGGTGAAAGTGTAAAAAGGGTTGTTGCTGACTTCTCTATACACACCATTTGTCAGCCCAATTAGTCAAAATGTCCATGGCTCTCTGAAGCATTTTTGTGGTAACCATGGCGCTCTCATGTGTGCACCATAGAACCAAGTCATCTGCATATAGTGCTGCCTTAGTTCTACAGGGTATTTCTTCAATTAGATCATTGATAAATATGAGAAAAAGAGTGGGTGATAGAACTGCTCCTTGAGGCACTCCATGGCGTAGTAATACTTTCTTACTTTTTTTGCCATTTACTTGTACTCTGGCTCTTCTATTGTGAAGAAAGGCTTTTGTCCATCTGTACATATTTCCACATATCTTGTAGTTTCTCATTTTTTGAAGCAATCCTTCTTTCCATACTTTATCAAAGGCCTTCTGTACATCAATCCATGCCACTAAAACTGATTTTTTGTCTTGGAAAGCATCCTCAATTTCCTGTGAGAGGTATGTGGTTTGATCCTCTGTGGAGTAGCATTGCCTGAAACCTGCCTGCTGTGGTGCAAGGAATTTTCTACTTTCCAGGTGAAATTTTAGTCTTAGGTTTATGATGCGCTCCATTGTTTTGCACAGGCAACTTGTAAGACTAATTGGTCTGTAGCTAGTTGGTGTTGTTCCATCTTTTCCAGGTTTAAGCAAAGGGACCATAATTGATTCTCTCCAGATTTGTGGTATTTTCCCAGTAGTCCAGCTAATATTTAGGATGTCCAATAGTTTCCTTCTGGCTGTTGTTCCTAGATTCTTTATCATTTCATTTGATATTTCATCAATTCCTGGGGACTTATTTAGCTTTAGTTTAGAGACTGCTAATTCTAATTCACTATATGTGAACAATGTATCCATAATTTCATCTGCGCTGTTTTCATCACTGATTCTAGTCTGAGCATGTTCCAATTTACTTTTTGGGTCGCTCCGCACTGTATGCTGTTTCTCTGGACTAATTTCAATATTGCAGTCTTGAGCAAATATCCTAGCGAAATTATCTACTGCTTGCTTTCTTGTAATCATTTTGCCATTCTGTACGAGTGTTATGTTTGTGCTTCTTCCTGTTCCCTCATCATTTAGTTGTTTGACCAGTTTCCACAGTTTTCTTCCATCCTTTTCAAAATTTAAGGATTCTGTTTTCTCTTTCCAGCTCTTTCTTCTAGCTTCTAGTTTGGCTCTTTGGAATTTAGCTTTTGCGTGTTGATGTTTGTTGTGATGTTCCTGGCTTGGGTTATTTTCCACTTCCGTCCGTGCTTTTTCTAATTCCTCTTGCAGCAGTTCTAGTTGTTCACTCCAGTATGGCTTGTACTGTTTGCGTGCTCCTCTTGGTATTGCTTCCTTGGCAGCTTGATGAATACATTTATTGAATTCTTTGACTATGGCGTTTATGTCTTTTCCTTCCATATCTATTTGTCCAGCTAAAACACTACTGCGGTGTTTAAATAGTCCCCAATTTGCTTTTTTATAATTCCATCTTGGAAGGCTACATGAATTTCCTGTGAGTTCATTTTTAATACTAAGGAGGACTGGTCGATGGTCGCTACCTCCAAGTTGCTTCCCCACTGTTCTATTGATTTCCCAGTTTAGGTCTGCTGAGTACAATGCCAAGTCTGGCGTGGAAGTGGTTTGCCATGCTCTTGAGTAGTATGTTGGAGGATCTTTTGGCGTATTAAGCAATAGAAGACATTTATCGTCTTGCCAGCTTTCAAGTTCTTCTCCTCTTTTATCCATGTGGTCATAACCCCAGCTTTGTGAGTGACTATTAAAATCTCCACATACTATCAGTCTTCCTCTGTACGGTATTGTGTCCAGGGAAAGGGACTGGTCATTTGGACAATAATAATTTAGTAGGTTGAAGTCTGTGTTCTTGGTCTTTAGTTGAAGGACCTGATATTCTGCTCCTTCCATGTATAGCTCAGTTTGATGTGCGCTGATATTATTTTTGACTAGGGTTAGTATACCTCCTTTTCTTCTGTCTATTCGATCAGCTCTAAAGCACTGATAACCCGCAATTTTAAAGGCTACATCTTTGCTGAGGTGTGTCTCTTGTATGCAACAAATGCTGACCTGTTCCTTAAGAAGGGTGTTTTCTAATTCTAATTTCTTGCTAAAGCCATCTTTTTTGCTATTTACACCCTCAGCATTCCAGTGCATTATTGTAAGTGATGTCTCATTGGTTGGTAATATTTGTTGGTCAGTGATATTACTCTTGTGCCTCCTGGCTCCACAAGGCAATCGAAGAGGACCTCCAGTCGTATGGGGTGGGCCCTTTCGAGGTATAGGGCCCGGTGCTACTCCTGCCTGGTGAGTCGTCACAGGGTTAGCACCATAACGGGGTAATACAGATATAGACATTCATGTGCGATAATGCATGACATTCTGATTGTTGCAGTGCGCCTTCTGGCCAAATGTCGCTGACTTCAGCACCTTTACTTGCTAGGCAAGACTGTGGTCCTGCCCGAATGTGGGAGGGCCCAGCCAGTCTTAGTTTCCAGCCTCTGCTGGCTGGACTAAGCCCCATCTCCACGCCAAGGAGCTGGTCTCGATGGGGTCTGGCCAAACACATCCAATTTCAGCACAAAATTATTAAATAACTTTCACCTTTAACAAAGTTGAGCACAGACACCCCCTCCAACCCTCCTTTGTCGTCTCTTATGACATGCATAGCAGGTGACAGTGTCACTATGTTTTGCTTCAATATCAGGCAGTGGCAACATATGGATGAAGTACATGTGAACATGATGAGTTACTAGACAAAATACAAATATTTCAATCATACCTGATAGTTGTGAGGTAGTTGTTCCCAAAGAAAAAGGTTTGGAGTCTCGGTAAACAGAGACTAGATCTTGTCCTCCAGGTGCAGCTAGTCGTATTTCCAAAACTGAAGAAGAGTTACTGGCCTTCATTACTACAGCAGAATATACAGTTGCATTCTGGGGAATGTCTGGTAAAATATAAAAACAAATAAATTAGTCTATTATATCATTCTAGGGCTTGTTTTATAGAATTATAAACATATTCTCCTTTTACGGTTGTTCTCAAACTCCTGTAGATTATTAGGATTTAGTCCATAAAACAATGCTTGTGTCCTGGTTTACAGCTTAGCTACAATATCTACACATTTTGGTCAGTAACATCCAAATTCAGCATGATTTTTAAGTCACTTGATCTATCAGTACAGCAATGTCACAACAAACAATGGTTACCACTTCTACACCATATTACAGATGAGATCAATAGAAACAAATCAAGTGTGGAAAATCACGGATAGAAAAAGCTGAGCAGATTCATGTATTTGAATTAGAAAAAAGTAGGAAAAGGCAGTGAACAGATGGAGGTGACAAAGAAAAAAGTCTTTGACTAATGTAATAATGCAACTGGGTAGAGTGTATTGGGAATGCATTGGTATAAGGTCAGAAATGACGGAGTAAGATATTGTCCAGTTGCACTAAAAACTGTGAATATAACTAGTGACAACAATATAATAATGAGTGACAACAGTATAATAATGAATGACGACAGTATAATAACTAGTGACAGCAGTATAATAATGAATGATGACAGTATAATAACTAGTGACAACAGTATAATAATGAATGACGACAGTATAATAACTAGTGACAGCAGTATAATAATGAATGATGACAGTATAATAACTAGTGACAACAGTATAATAACTAGTGACAGCAGTATAATAATGAATGATGACAGTATAATAACTAGTGACAACAGTATAATAATGAATGACGACAGTATAATAACTAGTGACAGCAGTATAATAATGAATGATGACAGTATAATAACTAGTGACAACAGTATAATAACTAGTGACAGCAGTATAATAATGAATGATGACAGTATAATAACTAGTGACAGCAGTATAATAATGAATGATGACAGTATAATAACTAGTGACAACAGTATAATAATGAATGACGACAGTATAATAACTAGTGACAGCAGTATAATAATGAATGATGACAGTATAATAACTAGTGACAACAGTATAATAACTAGTGACAGCAGCATAATAATGAATGATGACAGTATAATAACTAGTGACAGCAGTATAATAATGAGTGATGACAGTATAATAATGAGTGACAACAATATAATAATGAGTGACAACAATATAATAGTGAGTGACAACTATAATGAAGAAATAAAAAACATTATATGGAATAAGCAGTCATGAGAAAATAAAAAAGCTATAAAGATATCACCTACTGTTTTCATCTGTGACAGGTACGGCCCTGACTTGAACTGCAGCCTCGGTGTCCTTGACTCCAAGTAACATATATACACCTACTCCATTGAAGGTATAGGGACAACCATCCAGTGTCACAATGTGTGGATCTCCTGCTGCTTGAGCTATCCATTAGAAGACAGAATAGCATGACAAAACTTAGCTTGTGAATAACAATAAATAAATATTAAAAAATTAATATAATGGCCGTGATAGACGGTCTGAAGTGCAAGTCTATATCAGACAGAGTCAATCAGGCAGTAGTTGAACATGTAGTGTCACGATTAAATCTTCTGACCTATGAGCGATTTAATTAGTTGTAGAATAAGCATGGGAAAATGCTTTTGCCGGGACTGTTACACCTTCTTTTTCTGTCTCATTTGCAGTTTAACATGTCCACACAGCAAGTCCAGTTTTCTGGATAAATGCTTCTGTATTTGAAAGCTCACAAATGTTCCCATAATGTTTTCTGTGGATGCCTGTCTCAGTGGGCCAGTGCTCCTCCCTTAACTAGTTTAGTGTAATACAATCTGATATTGTACCTTACATCTGAACTTTCATTCTTCCACTGGGCTCAGTATTGTATTATCACATGTTTTAGCACCACTACACAGGATTGTTCTTCATATGACTCGGTCTTCTATCAGATTTTTCCAGCTCTCAGAAACTATTACCAAAACTTTAATTGAAATTATAAGCATAATAAATGGGGAAAATAAGTGTTGAGGCTGTTGAATGTCCTAATAACGAAGATATTCCCACTAGAAATGTGATTCGAAATTTAGGAAAAGAAGGAAAGAGGAGGTGTAGGACACACGTGCGTATGCACACATGTACTTGCACACACACACAAAAACTTCAACTCCAAACACAAATAAATGCTATCACATCAGCTTCAAATAAGACACACATCATAACTACAACTCCCAGCAAGAGACACACACAACTCTAAACAATATTCACATTTAAACAGCAACTCCAAATGAATACAATGCAACTACAACTACAAAGAAGAACTCTAGAAGAACTTGAATTACAAGACATGCACATTGCAACTGTGATTTAAAATAAAGTATAAACTCACACATTAGAACTCTAACTGTTTGTTTGTTTGTTTTGCGTTCGCTTAGAACTCTAACTAAAAGCAAAAGCCATTATATTGATGGCTAGAATGCTACATTGCCTAAGAGAGGTAACTCTCAGAAAATAAGCAACAGAAAGTCTTGAATTACCTGCCGCTGGAGGCTGATACCCACTGCAGTTCACCGGCTTCCTGACTGTGAGATACATGTCGCAGAGTGTGCTGTTCTGACTGAACTCACAGCAGTACATGTAAGGTGCTATCTCCTCTTGCATGTATGTCAAATATGGAACAACATTCTGGTCATCTTGACGGAAGTAATACCGCTCAATGGTACCTCCACCACTACCATCATAGGCAATGAGAAGCTCCCCTGTATTCTTGTCATAACAACAAACGTATGTCCCATATTCTTCACTGAAAAACACAATTTTCTAGAAAACTTACATTTTATCACAGTACTAAATGTTTGAATCTGAAGAGTAAGGACTGATGGAATATCTATTTACTTTAATTACATTTCAACATCCTGTTTTCTCTTACAGAATCAGATTTCTGGACAAGGGTCTAGTGTGTACAATGAGGCACTCATTGTCTCTGTTAACTCACAAAAAGTAAACATTTTCTGGCAGGCTCTGTCTCTTGATCGTGATTAACACTATGTCTAAGTGTTCATTTTTTGCATGATATGAAATTGTCTTATTCATAAGCCTTCAGATGTATTATGGCATGCAGACTGTGCTATTCAGATTGGCTGTCTGACTTTATCCATGCTCTTCAATGGCTGGAGAGAAGAAATGTATACAAAGTTTTACAGATACTATATACTGATAATCGGTTTTGCCAAAATGAATAGTGTAGACTGAAGACTATAATATGTCTCAAGAGGACTGTATCTCATTACATGACCAAGACATTCAATTTTCTGCTCCATGAGGAAATCTTCTGCTCCATGAGGAAATCCATAACTGTTATAATTCTCACTTGCATCTTGATATCTATCTATCTATAAACCTGCAACCCATCAGGGTCATTGGGGTACCACAGTGGATGCTTCAGCACACAAAGTCTTCCAGTGATTCTATCTGCAATAATGTAGATGAGTGAGGAAAAATCTTGTCCTCTCCATTCCTTGATGCTGTCTGTTCATGTCTTTATTTTCCCTCCTCTGCTTCTTCCCCCTTCGACGGTTTCCTGCATTATTGTTTTTGACAAGGAATCATGTCTACATAACTGTCCAAACCATGCTAGTTTTCAGCTTTTCACTATTAAATGCAATGGTTCTTATATACCTGCATACATCTCTATTGCATTTCTCACATACAAATGTGTCTTATGTTCTCTATAGAATATTCATAGAGTTTGTCTGTAACATTTGTACTTGATAACATTCTCTCCATGTTCACAGTGAGCATCCAACTCTCACAACCATACAGCACAGCAGAAAGCACTAGTGTGCTATACAGTTTGATTTTCATTATATATATAATCTTTATATAGGTACAGGTAGGTCCTATGGCAGTAACCTGCCATCATCGGGGATGAAGATAACTCTTCATGTACTGTCACAGCAACTATTAGGTGGGGTGGTTAGTTCCCTTCCTTGCTGTATTTACCTTCTCTAACTCATGCGTCAAGTACCTATTAACAGCTGGGTCAACTGGAGGAAGCGGTTGTGTCAGGTAAGAAATCACGACTCAGATTTTGTTTGTTTGTCCATATGTGGTTTCAAACCTGGCTTGCTATAACCCAGGGAAAGTAAGAAAGCTCCTTATCAACTAGGCTAGAACATGGCTCGCTGTAACCTGGTGATAGGTCGCAATGTTGATTTGTGTGTGGCATTATGTGTGTTATCTAGTACCAGCAAAACTTTATTACCCTTTTCCTGGGTCTACCTGATATTAAGCAAGCTCATTATCAACTAGGCTTATTATCAAATAAGTTGAAATTTGGCATACACATTAGTAAAGTTTCAGGGAGTAAAACAACATCTTTTGTGTCCATTGAAAGGAAGTGTGTTTTTATATTTGTGATGCCTCGACTATTGTCACAAGAGCGATGGCAGGCTTTTTGTTGAGGAGTGGTATGGTGACCAGAGAAGTTGCCAGACATTTCAATTGTGACCATTTCAACTTCAGTGAGAGATTTCTGGCTGCAGATACAACCAATGACTGCTAAGATCTGACCAACCTCGTGTAACGACGGTAGCTAAAGATCGCCAAATTCAATTGATGCATATGCATGACCGCTTCTTAACAGCAACAGACAGCAGCTCTTACACCTGGTACTAGGAGACTTTTTAGCGCAAGCGTAGTGCGACGGAGACTTCACTCAGTTGTCTTGCAAAACAGATATCCCATCATTCATTTTTTTAAACATTAGTGTAGACAACTGTTTAGGTGATGGTCTGATTTTGTTCACTTTTTAGAAAAATGCACATTTGGCTCAGAAATGCATCAGATTTGTAAATTTACTTGTTTTGTGTATTTTAAATTCATTATACAAAAATTGCCACGTTTAAAACCAAGTGGTGCATTTTAAATGATTGTTAATACATTTTCTGAAATATAATGATCAGTGGCGTAGCGAGAAGGGCGCGGAGGTGCGGACCGCCCCGGGCGGCATCATCGGTAGGGCGGCAAATTTATTTTCGTCCAGTCTTTCACAATCACTGACATATTTTTTTCATGTCACAAGGGCGGAAAATTATGAATCCGCCCCGGGCGCCATTGACCCATGCTATGCCACTGATAATGATTATTAATGTTGAGAATTGAAAATGTTCCTCATGTGAAATTACTTGTATACTGAAACAGATGTGTTGAGAGGATTCTTGATAAACATGGTATCTAAATCTGTTGTGTTCTGTGTGCTGAGACACTAGTTTCTGCACTGCTTCTACTGATGTGTTTTGTGTGTAGAGATACTACTATCTGCACTGCTTGTACTGATGTGTTTTGTGTGCAAAGATACTAGTTTCTGCACTGCTTGTACTGATGTGTTCTGTGTACAAAGATACTAGTTTCTGCACTGCTTGTACTGTTATGTTCTGTGTGCAAAGATACTAGTTTCTGCACTGCTTGTACTGATGTGTTCTGTGTACAAAGATACTAGTTTCTGCACTGCTTGTACTGATGTGTTCTGTGTACAAAGATACTAGTTTCTGCACTGCTTGTACTGATGTGTTTTGTGTGTAGAGATACTACTATCTGCACTGCTTGTACTGATGTGTTTTGTGTGCAAAGATACTAGTTTCTGCACTGCTTGTACTGTTATGTTCTGTGTGCAAAGATACTAGTTTCTGCACTGCTTGTACTGATGTGTTCTGTGTACAAAGATACTAGTTTCTGCACTGCTTGTACTGTTGTGTTCTGTGTACAAAGATACTAGTTTCTGCACTGCTTGTACTGTTATGTTCTGTGTGCAAAGATACTAGTTTCTGCACTGCTTGTACTGATGTGTTCTGTGTACAAAGATACTAGTTTCTGCACTGCTTGTACTGTTGTGTTCTGTGTGCAAAGATACTAGTTTCTGCACTGCTTGTACTGTTATGTTCTGTGTGCAAAGATACTAGTTTCTGCACTGCTTGTACTGTTATGTTCTGTGTGCAAAGATACTAGTTTCTGCACTGCTTGTACTGATGTGTTCTGTGTACAAAGATACTAGTTTCTGCACTGCTTGTACTGATGTGTTCTGTGTACAAAGATACTAGTTTCTGCACTGCTTGTACTGTTATGTTCTGTGTGCAAAGATACTAGTTTCTGCACTGCTTGTACTGATGTGTTCTGTGTACAAAGATACTAGTTTCTGCACTGCTTGTACTGTTGTGTTCTGTGTGCAAAGATACTAGTTTCTGCACTGCTTGTACTGATGTGTTTTGTGTGTAGAGATACTACTATCTGCACTGCTTGTACTGATGTGTTTTGTGTGCAAAGATACTAGTTTCTGCACTGCTTGTACTGATGTGTTCTGTGTACAAAGATACTAGTTTCTGCACTGCTTGTACTGTTATGTTCTGTGTGCAAAGATACTAGTTTCTGCACTGCTTGTACTGATGTGTTCTGTGTACAAAGATACTAGTTTCTGCACTGCTTGTACTGTTGTGTTCTGTGTGCAAAGATACTAGTTTCTGCACTGCTTGTACTGATGTGTTTTGTGTGTAGAGATACTTCTATCTGCACTGCTTGTACTGATGTGTTTTGTGTGCAAAGATACTAGTTTCTGCACTGCTTGTACTGATGTGTTCTGTGTACAAAGATACTAGTTTCTGCACTGCTTGTACTGATGTGTTCTGTGTACAAAGATACTAGTTTCTGCACTGCTTGTACTGATGTGTTTTGTGTGTAGAGATACTACTATCTGCACTACTTGTACTGATGTGTTTTGTGTACAAAGATACTAGTTTCTGCACTGCTTGTACTGATGTGTTTTGTGTGTAGAGATACTTCTATCTGCACTGCTTGTACTGATGTGTTTTGTGTGCAAAGATACTAGTTTCTGCACTGCTTGTACTGATGTGTTCTGTGTACAAAGATACTAGTTTCTGCACTGCTTGTACTGATGTGTTTTGTGTGTAGAGATACTACTATCTGCACTACTTGTACTGATATGTAGAGATACTACTTTCTGCACTGGTTGTACTGTCATACATACCTTAATTGATTAGGAAGGATACAATTACTGGCAACCTTTGACCTGTATTTACAATTTGATGGCCACTCAGAATTTAATGTACAAAAAGGGTCTTGAGAGAACTGTGCTGTGTCTCCCTCTGCCTGACTTAAAGTGCAGGGGCAGTGCCCCATAACAAATAAGGATTGTAGCTTGAGCTGTTCTGACAACCAATTTGAGCACATTGTCTGTGAATATGAGACTTCTGCATACTGTACAGGAAACACATCAGAGTAGATAGAAGGTCCTGCCTGGTTACTGTTAGCAAGATAATTAATGAAACTATTAAATGTCAGACAAAAAAGTTAAACACAGATATAGGAATCAAGTTATTATATGTAAATTATTTTTACATAGAAGAAATTATAAGTTTATGAATGCAGGTTATCATCATAAAACAATGGACAAGTCCATATGTGCTCCGATGCCCGCCTTAATAAATCCATCAGAGTGTAGTGGCTAACAGTTGCAGTTTGATGCTGATTTAACAGTCTCTCTGTAAATCTATTATGTTTCTCTTCACTAGCTGTTCTAATCATTACACCAATCTCTTAGAAGAACCTGCTTCATTTTGTAATCATTGACATTCATGTACTGTTATCACTTGTTTGTTGCAGGACCTAGAGCACATGATAATCCTGCATGTACTGTTATCACTTGTTTGTTGCAGGACCTAGAGCACATGATAATCCTGCATGTACTGTTATCACTTGTTTGTTGCAGGACCTAGAGCACATGATAATCCTGCATGTTGTAGAAGGCAATTGAAGAGTTTGGAGTCGACTGTTTCATCACATAGGTCAAAGTGACCATAACGCCATAATGAAGTCGGATGTATTAAACCAAAAGGTGCACATATCAAAGACAAGCTGTAAATTATGACATAGTAAATTCTGTGCTCCTGACTACATCATGTTAACCAGCAGGAGTTTGAGAAAGAATGCAAAGGTAATACATTCATATTCACACAAACTTGCATGACTAATTAACAATGATAATATCAACATCTAAAGACTCAAGATGCTCAATTCTTACCAGTAGTCTGAATGAAACTTCCATTAGTTCTAACAAAGATTCTAAATTATTCTTCTTCAGTGCCATAGTTGTCAACTTATTTTCCCATAAATCTGCATTTTTACCAATTTATTTCCGCTGTATTTCAGTAAAAACATCTGTATTTAGCACCCCAAAAATAGCACAGCACCCCCCCTCATTTTAATTTTTTTTTCTTTTCCCCATCAATACGATTCAATATGTGAAATACATCCACATTAGTTGCAAATACTGAATATGTAACATCAAATGACCTTTTTTGAAAAAACCCACTAAAACCCCCAAAAAATATTTGTGGGTTTTTGGGGGATCTTTTTGGTCTTATCTGTATCAATATGGAAAATCCGTACCTGTTGACACCTATGCAGTGTTCATTCTCAAACTCCCACTGGATTTATCTTTTAGCAGGACAATGGTCCTAATAGATTTCCAGCAGGAAGTAGTCCAGAGAATGGAAATATATTGTGTCACCATTTTATTTGTAGAATCCTTCGACAGAAATGATGAAAGATCACAGATACATGCTGGAAATTTCAAATTTCAATTATTTGAACCCATTTACATCTAATATTTGAATCCAGTGTGAGTTCTTGACTCTATATAACTTTAAGCCAACTTAGAGTTACTAAGTACCTATGGATGCTGTGTAGAATGACATAAATTCTAACCTGCAATATTATATACAAGAGTTTTTAGAAGTTATATAGAACCAATTCTAATGTATGGAAGTGAATCTTGGACACTCAGCAGAACAGTAACAAATTATATTCAGGTGGAAGAAATGTGGTTTTATAGAAGAATGTTAAGAACAATGGACACCATAGACATAAAAAGTGTACTGAAGATATCTTGAACGAAGTTAATTAAAAAATACAGCTGCTTACCTGCATCAGAAAGAGACAGCGGACAGTTTTGAACACATTATGAGAAAGAGGAAAAATGGAACATATTGTAACAACAGGTAAATTTGAAGAGCAAGAAGGATAGGGAAGAGCACAAGGAAAGATGCTTGACAATCTAGCATTGTGGCATGGGAGAACATCGGTATAGTTGGAAAGACATAATAATCAACACCACACGGCATGGACCACAAGAAGAAGAAGAATGTTATATAAAACTTTTGAACAGTCATGGCATGCAGGACAAACCCATAAGAACCCAGTGCGCTTCATTCAAGTCATCCAAGAGTATGCAGGCTCAAAGTCCCAGTCATATGTTGATTATGCTCAGATCTTACCAGTGAGGACACTCTTTCTTCATCTCCTCGTTATCCCCATGACTGCCATTCTTTGCTTGTGTACATTATCACCTTCAGCATCATCTTTTTCTTCTTTACTCTGTAGTATGAAGAATCAATGACTGTCCCTATTAGGTGGACCCTGTCTATTTTAAATGCTGTGACATCAACCACATCACTGCCTGCCAATGAGTGTGCTCTCAAGGATTTCTCTGTTTTTCTTTTCCAAATCATTTCTACTTTTTATTTTTATGAGCACTGTTAGCAATGTAGGTTTATTGCTGTAGCTAAACCAAATGCCACCTTACTCTATCTCTGAGCATTCTCGTCCAATTCCTGACTCTTAGTTCTAGTAGATCTTTGTTTATGTTGTCCTCCATCTTCTAAATGTCTTCCTTTTCAACTTCTTTCATTTACTTCATTTGTATATAACTTTTTCATAATTCTTGTACTTTAAATTATGTCTACATGTCCCAATCATCTACTTCTGGTGTGCATTCAAGATGGCCACAATTTACGAATGTCTTTGTTGTCTCTGCCATATTCCTAAATCATATCTATTTGTTGTTGGCTGTATTGAAACCATGCAGTCATGGGTGGTCAAAAGTGGCCATATTGAAGCCATGTGTGGTTGCAGGCTTTCATGTAATTGGATGTTTGGATACAAAATGGTGGAACATGCCTATATATATTACACAGAGACGTTCTCTATGTAATTTGCTTCTTCTCAAACCATTTCATACCACTAAAAGTTGGAGTCTTCTGGGTACTAAAAAGAGATCTGAAGAAACCCCCTAATGTATATGGGATACATGGGTGTCTCCATATGTAACTACTGGGAATTAAAACAAACAAACAAACCTAGTTATTGTAAATATAATGGACTTAACAAGGCATACCTGCTACAATTATTAGGTAAAGATGTCACTCTAACTACAGCAATGAGGGCTCCAGAGAAAGTGTTAGGTAAATCAATAGCGTAAGTCCTGAGTTCATTCCTTGCGTGAATTACTTGATATACATTCTGTAAACTTGGCTGTCCATTGGTCATCTTCATGAACATATACAGGAATTAATATTAAGACATATGAGGCATAAGTGATGCGATGGATAATGGACATTGTGACATGACAAATAGATACCAAGATCTAGGTTGGATACCACAATATTTTTCTTCTGATTTTGTTCACAAACTCCTGCAACTTAACAGGATGCAGTCCAGAGTAAAGAATGTGTTGCATCATGGTTTACAGCTTTGTTGCAATATCTGCACCTTTCAGTTTGACACATCTATTTCAGCATGGCTTCTGGGTCATTTTGACTCTCTTTGGAATGGGACAGCCAACTCCACTCCCAAAACCTCTTTAGTCACCTCTTATGGCATGTATGACAGGTAACAGTCTCACTACATTTTGTATGACAGGTAACAGTCTCACTATATTTTGCTCCCCACTCAGGCTCAGACAACACACTGGCAGATATTATGACATACGATTAATTCATATTATGACATACAATTAATTCATATTATGATACATGATGAACAGATGTAATGAACTTTAAGGGATGGATACTAAAGTGTAAGGCAAATTTATATTAACCTTTAGCACACTATCGGCTCGTTGAAACACTTTCTGATTTCTTTCCGTATACAACTGTTGATGCATCCAAGTAACCGTTGCTATGCACTCATTTATCGATGAGGAACTACATGATGTTTAGGCTCACATGACCAAGAATTAGTGTCTTCTAAGCTAGGATTACGTCACATCCTTACCGCTCAATTCTTTCCAAGTAATTTGTAAAACAGAGCAGTAGTGTTAGTTTGTACACGTCTGTTCCGATTGAAATAAATCTGTTGAAATGGATACTATTTTTCATAAAAATTTAATGGATTCCAAAGATTAAGAATTTCTGGAATTTACAGATGCAGATCATGTTCCATTAGCCGTAGGACCAGTGATGGAGACACTTTGTCAAGAGTGTCTTCTGGGCTGGAAAGTGACAGTTCATGAATCTGGTGAGTTGAATGATCTGTATGGAATGACAGGGATATGTGTCAAGTAAACAGATGAGTATGTGATAGAAAACACATGTCTGAAGGAGAAAATGATTTCGGTAGCGGACCTTCAGGTTATAGTCATGTCCGGCATCGTGAAGGTGCAGGACTGTTAGGCCTAGTTGATAATGTTAGTGAGGTAGCGGACCTTCAGGTTATAGTCATGTCCGGCGTCGTGAAGGTGCAGGACTGTTAGGCCTAGTTGATAATGTTAGTGAGGTAGCGGACCTTCAGGTTATAGTCATGTCCGGCGTCGTGAAGGTGCAGGACTGTTAGGCCTAGTTGATAATGTTAGTGAGGTAGCGGACCTTCAGGTTATAGTCATGTCCGGCGTCGTGAAGGTGCAGGACTGTTAGGCCTAGTTTATAATGTTAGTGAGGTAGACATGTTTCATTTGTTTATCACTGATACACATTAGTTTAGTTATGAAACGACAGTGGAAAAAAATAGGTCTAATATAAATGGATGTTATGGACTACTAGGCCTAGACCTATGGCTCTGCAGGATCGAGTAGGGTAGTGACATCTATGTTTTATTGCATAATGTTAAAGCAGAATGCTAAAGGTTAATATCTGCGAGATGGATGTTCTGATGTAAGAATAACCAGTTCAAATTATTTTTTATATCAATAAGCTATATTGAACTGTTACAACTAGGAGGCAGTATATCCACTGACAACCTGTGTGGCTGTTTCAGGCATTTGTTCTGAAACTCCCACTGGATCTCTCTTGTGGGGGACAATGGTCCTATTGTATTTGCAGCAGGATGTAATCCAGAGAATTGAGATGCTGCATTGTATTACTGTTTTATTTATACAAATAGCCCAACACAACCAACTTCAGTGATGAAATCGAATATGTTCAGTTTTTTACAATTCCACTGAACAGTGAAAGACATTAGCCATATCTGTCAGTGATGTGTGAACTTCTTTCATTGACACCATGTTTACCTAAAAACTTTACGCATGTGGTTGCGTCTGTGGGTCTCACCAATGGCCCACTAGACAAACCAACCATGCAACAGAAAACCTTAGTGGATGACATGCCGTTATATTGAGGTTATCTTCTTAGAGAAACTTCATGGCACATCATCTATACAATTAAGCTTTTATTTTGTTGTTGAAATGTGTTTCATGTTTACCTGAATATATATGTATGCACCCTCTGTGGTTGGGAGGGAGCCAGAGATGTACTGTGCAGCACTGGGGAGGAGGAAACTGACAGCACTGTTTTTTCCTATGGCTGAGACCTATTATAGAGACACAGTGACTCAGGACGTGACAATCATTTTGACTTGAATATTTGGTTGCATGTCTGGAGCAATAGAAAAGTTCAGCATAACCAGTAGTCAATTGGTGGCGGGGAATGAGCACAGTGAACCCTATCTTGGCTACAGTGGCTAGGAGCAGTGCATAGGTTGAAACCTACCTTTCTGGAGGTGTGATTGTTATTCTCTGGCTCTGTCCGGGGTTGGGCCGAAAATCCACAGACTTCCCAGCAATATAATGCCATTTGATGGCATTAGGTCAAAGGGCATGAATCCATGGACCGTTGGATCAGCAACCAACCAACCAGATAACTTTCACTCACTGACTCCATGTTTACCTGAAAACTTTCACTCACTGACATCATGTTTACCTGAAAACTTTCACTCATTGACATCATGTTTACCTGAAAACTTTCACTCATTGACATCATGTTTACCTGAAAACTTTCACTCATTGACACCATGTTTACCTGAAAACTTTCACTCACTGACATCATGTTTACCTGAAAACTTTCACTCATTGACACCATGTTTACCTGAAAACTTTCACTCACTGACACCATGTTTACCTGAAAACTTTCACTCATTGACACCATGTTTACCTAAAAACTTTCACTCATTGACACCATGTTTACCTGAAAACTTTCACTCATTGACACCATGTTTACCTGAAAACTTTCACTCACTGACACCATGTTTACCTGAAAACTTTCACTCACTGACACCATGTTTACCTGAAAACTTTCACTCATTGACACCATGTTTACCTGAAAACTTTCACTCATTGACACCATGTTTACCTGAAAACTTTCACTCATTGACACCATGTTTACCTGAAAACTTTCACTCATTGACACCATGTTTACCTGAAAACTTTCACTCATTGACACCATGTTTACCTGAAAACTTTCACTCATTGACACCATGTTTACCTGAAAACTTTCACTCATTGACACCATGTTTACCTGAAATGCTAAAACATCAAACTTGTATCTTGTGGCTTCTTCATGAAAGTCAATGCTCCATGACACAAAAACACTGCTACCTGTCAACCAGTTGTCTGGGTTAATGCGTGTTACATGTGACGTGGAATCCATGATATTCTCTGGTAGAATATAGAAGATTAGCTACATAATAATTCTTGTTTGATAAATTCAAGTTAATTATAAGAGGATTCTGATAGCATATTTGATTGAGACAGAGATGAACACATCATATTTTGGCCATAGTGATTTTATATGAAATATTTACATTCAATAGGTTGTCATTGTTTTTTCAACAGCCAGATGCAGAAATGCTTGTGGTGGAAATTGAACTTGTGGTTCGTGTTTGGTAAATGGGCCTATCTTTTTTTGTGGAAAGCAAAATTAAATAAATTATAAGGAGCAGGCAAATCTGCATTCTTTGTTTTGTTCAGCAATTTTTCCTTGGCTATAATTAACGATCAATGGGTGAAGATTTTTATTTAGGAGGGTTGTATAGGTGGGCTCTTAAGGTGGCACACTTAACTGTGTATCTGGCAGCACCCCTCACGACTGTTACAGACTTACATGTTTATCTGTCACTGGTAAATTCTACAAACTTACAATTAAGTTAGTCATTTTGTATCAGTCGGCAGTCAGTGATGTCACACAATTAGACAAAATTTATGATCAGAGCAAATTTTTTGTAAAAGTTGGAAGGTACGTCCGTTTATTAAACATGAACCGAACTTGGTAGTCCAAGACATATTCTGTATCTCTATGCCACAATCTGAACTGTTTGGTAGATTTCAGGTAATTATGAGAAGATACTGAAGATACATATCAAGGGCATATGTAGGTTTAATTCTTGTGATGAGCTCCAGAATGTGTCTAGCAAGATTCCTGCTGAAAGAAATGTGCTTAATGAAATATTGTAGTGTTAATGATAAAAAGTGTAGTGAAAAATCCAACTTGATTTAGACCTACTAAGAAAACCATTTTAATTCGATTGCACCATGAGGAAGTACTTTTGGGATCTTGGTTATCTGATAACCCTGGGTCCATCAAGAGCAGTGCGGTACCCTTTGCACCTAGCTGGGGTTCAAAAGAGGAGCACTAGTAACACTGTGATCTTCCATGCATGTTGTAAGAGATCACTGAGAGAGGTTGAGTGTGGGGTTGACTACCCCCATCCAACAGGTCAAACTGATCTTCAGATATCGGGCTAAAGTTGGATATACATATCCAAAAGATGCAGATATTTTAGTTTAGCGGTGAACTACAATAAAACATATTCTGTGTTCTGGTCAACATTCTGCTTACTGGAAGGTGTTGGAGAACAAATGTAGAATGTGTTCTGGGCAACATTCTGCTTACTGGAAGGTGTTGGAGAACAAATGTAGAATGTGTTCTGGGCAACATTCTGCTTACTGGAAGGTGTTGGAGAACAAATGTAGAATGTGTTCTTGGCAACATTCTGCTTACTGGAAGGTGTTGGAGAACAAATGTAGAATGTGTTCTGGGCAACATTCTGCTTACTGGAAGGTGTTGGAGAACAAATGTAGAAGAAGAAAAAACAAAAGAAATAAATTTGACATCTTTGCAATTGAAACAAATGTACAAACTAAACCAACACAACAACTTACTGATCTCCAACTGTCCGCTGTAGTTCCATCCATCATCATCAACATTCAGTGAGATGTTCACAAATCCCGTATGGAATAACGAAGGGATGTAACACTTGGCAGAAACATTCTCAACAAAACAGCACAGCTCTTCCTTTGTCCCATCATCTGTTTCTAGGAGTCCTTTCAGCGGCGGGGCCTCCGAGTCAAAGCAGAGTCCAATAACAGTAATAGCATCTCCCCCCAACATGGAAATATATGAGGGCTGGAAAGTGACAGTTCCTGAATCTGGTGAGTAATTCCGTATGGAATGACAAGGATATGTGTCAAGTAAACAGATGAGCACATGATAGAAAAAACAGATATGTATCATAGCAAGCACAGATCTAGCAGATACATGGCTCACAATGATAATAAGTTGAATATGATAAATAATTGCTTGCAAATGCTGTCAATTATTACTGGTAACATAAAAAACTTTAATGAAGCCAGTACAAATGAATACATTCCGTTTCTTTAAGCTAAAGGTACACTCTCTACAGGTGAACAAGTACCCTGTTTCTTTAAGTTGGTGGTACACTCTCTACAGGTGAACAAGTACCCTGTTTCTTTAAGTTGGTGGTACACTCTCTACAGGTGAACAAGTGCCCTGTTTATTTAAGCTGATGGTACTCTATTCAGGTGAACAGTTTTCTGTTTCTTTAAGATGGTGCTACACTCTAGTACTTATGTAGAACACAGGTTTTTGATGTTTCACTTGAACACAACAGACAGACTATTTTGTTGTGTTCAAGTGAAACATAAAAAACATGTGTTCTACATAAGTACTACTGTTGTTCCGTTTCACTGCAGTAGTGCCTTATATTGATTGTGGTACATTCTGTACAGTGATCAAGTGCCCTGTTTCTTGAAGTTGGTGGTACACTCTCTACAGGTGAACAAGTGCCCTGTTTCTTTAAGTTGGTAGTGCACTCTGTACAGTGAACAAGTGCTTCTGAATCTTTAAGTTGGCAGTGCACTCTGTACAGGTGAACAAGTGCTTCTGTTTCTTTATGCTGGTGGTATACTTTGTACAGGTGAACAAATACACTGTTTGTTCAGATGATTGTACAGAAAAATTAGCTCCTTATTTCAAATGGTAGATGGTGATCGAAACACACATGGTAATTGTCCTATTGCTCTATGTAAGAACTATTGTCCACAATGTATAAAACTAGTACATCCCAAAACATGAATATATGAAATAGAACAATAGATGACATGCTCATTCTGGACATAACACTGAATATTCTGAAATGTCTGATAAAATTCCTAGTTGCATCACTGAGAATGTACTGTTTTTTTATTGAGATATTTTTATAGACCTGAAAAATGTATCTTTATACCAACTCAAAAAGTGCAATGTAAGAGTCTGATTATATGGATGGCATTTCATCGTCTTTGTCCGTCTTATCTATGGTTGAATTAACTTAATCATTCCCCACCTCCTGACAAAAGAAACTACTTTATCACACATAGCTCTAATTTTATGCTTCAAAACACACTGACACCAATACAATAGGCAAAGCTAACCCCTCTCATGCTTTACACTGTTCATCAACTAACCCCTCCCGTGCTTTACACTGTTCATCAACTAACCCCTCCCAAGCTTTACACTGTTCATCAACTAACCTAAATGAGAGCAAACATCCTGGATCTTGACTGAGTCAATGCGGAAGATCCACTTTCCTTGAACTCCTACATTGGAGATATATGTTAAATTGATGACTGATGGACTTCTGGCACCTTCTATCTCATAGGAGTGTACCTTATCTCCTGCGTTGAAGCCAGCCTGTTGCGATGGTTGGAAGAGAGATAACAATTACTATTACAGATAGTTTTATAACTATAATTTTATCCTGAAGCTACTATTGCAATCATGATTAAAAGTAATCAGAACATGGGGGATCTGTAAGGACTCATAGTTCAAGTACAGCAGACCAAAGATTCAAGGCCTTCCACTTGGTCACTCTAGTGTCTGATCGTGGCTGATTAGCACTTTTCATTAGCTGGACACACACACAATATATATATAAAGTGTCCAATGAACAGTTTGGATAAGCCAAGGTCAGAACATGGTTGTGACCAGTGTCGTGCCCCTCTCAGCATCAATTACTTCCCGTTTACAAAAGTAATCAACAAATGTGTCATCACTTTCTCAGCATCAAAAATATTCTTTTCTTCCTTCGGCTACCATTCTGAAACTGTCGGTGAGCTGGGGGGTAGTCTGGAGAATGTGTTGTACTGTAGTTTGCGTAATGACCGCAGCACATGTGCCTTTCTGCTCGACTTATCATTGGCTTGTGACACAAGAAAATGTGTCCAATTAACAGTTTAATATTGAGGATCTCATACACAGATGAATGTCCATGTGGATCCGGAACCCAGACCCTGGAACACATACTTCAGGACTGCCCAACATACAAAGAGCAGAGACAGCAGACCTGGCCAGAGGATACAGACTTGAGGCAAAAGCTATGGGGCAGCCGCTCTGACCTGGAGAAGACAGTGGACTTCGTCTTGACGACAGGCCTGACGGTATAGCATGACCACAGATGCTGAACGCAGAAGAAGAAGAACAGTTTAATATGCAGCACTCAGAACACAGTTGTGACTAATTGGAAGGCTTTGTATCTTTCGTTGGTTGTAGTTCAGGTATAAACTTTAGTACAAAATTGTTGGATCACCTTGATCTTCTACAGAGTGGGGTAGTCCACGTCATGCCAACCTCTCCTTATTTACCTTTTATGACATACATGATAGGTCGGTCATGTTACTATTCTTTATTTTTCTTTCAGATTAAATCATAAAATGGGTGAATTATTTTATCTGTATTTTAATTTCTAGCAACTCTTATTTGTTGCAAGCGCTCGAAAGAGGAGAGAAAAAAATTATAAATACTTAACCAACCATGTTTATCATAAAAAGCAGAGAATAACTCAACAAGAAGAGACAATGTTGGATCTACTTCAACATTGTGCATTGAGTGTATGTGGGCTCTATTAGGTCTGTCTAGTTTCTTCTTTAGCGTTCATTCTCATACTCCAGCTGAATCTCTCTTGTAGCAGGACAATGGTTCTACAAGATTACCAGCAGGATGTAGTTCAGAGAATGGAAATGCGCTATGCCATCGGTTATATTTGCGCCAATGACCCGATACATTCGTCTTTGGCGGGGTATGTCTAGTTTGACAGTGAAGACACAAGAAGAGACAATGTTAGATCTGCTTCAATCAACACTGTGTATTGAGTGTAGGTAGGCTCTATTGGACCTGTCTAGTTGGACAAAGAACACACAAGAAAATCGTACTATTCAGGATACAGCTGTCAACCCAGAATTTCTTTGATGGTAATGATTTTCTAGGCAATATTTTACGGTGAGTATGTTGTCATTGCTTTCTGGACAGGTATATGCACAATTTCCTACAGAGGGGATTTGACCTTGTGCCATTCAAGATGCACTCTGTACTGTTCCGCCACAGAGGCGGACAAATACAGAAGAAAGGAATGTTCGGTATTAGATCGCCCGTGTATTAGATCGCCCGTTTATTAGATAGTCCGTGTATTAGATGGTCCGTGTATTAGATGGTCCGTGTATTAGATCGCCCGTGTATTGCCAAGACGCACTCTGTACAGCTCTGGACAAATACAGAAGAAAAGAATGTTCCGTATTAGATCGCTCAGATATTAGATCGCTCAGATATTAGATCGCTCGTGTATTAGATCGCTCGTGTATTAGATCGCTCGTGTATTAGATCGCTCGTGTATTGCCACGGTCGAAATGAGAGCACGTCGTAAGAGGCGACTAAAGAGATTTTGGGGTGAAGTTGGCTGTCCTATCTCATAGTGTCAGATAGAAAGGCGCATATATTGCAATGATATTTACATATGAGCAATCATGTAAACCATGATTACACCCCCTTCTCATGAATACACCTGTATCATGAATCATGCTAGTGTGCGAGAATTTTAGAACGAATGTAGAAATATCTTCATCAATGCTGGTGTATCTAAGCTCTTGCCTTTTGTCTAGTTTCTCCGCCCGTAACACCGGCCCCATTCATTGCAAATATCAACATACACGATATAGGACCTATATATAATTCTAACAGGAAATAAACAACGTTGATGAAAATCAACAGAGGTAGCTCTAAAGGTGAATTTGTGAAGTCAAGAGTGCCAATGTATTTATGACACACACAGTTCTTCAACAAGAAACATCTTCCAGTACGTTGAATAAAAGACACCATTCATAAGAATGAAAGAGAGGGTGCCAACAAAGTTTTCGAATGAATATTAAAACAATGTTTGTATTTTGTGTGGAGATTACTAGAAATAGAACGAGACAGGGGCGAGAAGGGAGACTACAAAGGAAAGAGTGTAATTACACTCAGGTACAGGGACGCACTTGTTTGACTAGTGCTACGCATCTCTAAATACAGGGATGTGTTAGGGTACTAGTCACGTCACGACAATCGTTGGTTGCAGACACACCTTGATTGCAGTGAATTCCTTTGAGTAGGCCTACTACGAGATTTTCATAAGATCTTGATTTTTACTAGTGAAATTTTGTCCAACCGGTTGTAACGTCTTTGAGACAATAATCACTAGCAAGTCCATACATAGGATGGGGATGGGTAGGGGGGGGGTCATTCCTCCCCTAAAGAACTCCCAACATTACAACAGGGTGAGCAAAAAAAAGTGGTAGCAACCCCTACACCCCCCCCCTCCTACCCGACCAAATGGTTTCTCAAAAATATAGATGATCAAAATCTCACGAAAATAAAAGATTTTCCCACGAAAAGAAGAGGAAACGAAATGCCATTTTAAAATAGGTTAAACTTTTTCAAGTCGTATCTGTAGGCCTATGTTTGCGATCTGTAGACCTATCACCAGTAGGCCTATGTTTGCGATCTGTAGACCTATCACCAGTAGGCCTATGTTTGCGATCTAGAGACCTATCACCAGTAGGCCTATGTTTGAGCTCTGTAGACCTATCACCCGTAGGCCTATGTTTGAGCTCTGTAGACCTATCGCCAGTAGGCCTATGTTTGAGCTCTGTAGACCTATCAGAAGTAGGCCTATGTTTGCGATCTGTAGACCTATCACCAATAGGCCTATGTTTGAGCTCTGTAGAGCTATCACAAGTAGGCCTATGTTTGCGATCTGTAGACCTATCACAAGTAGGCCTATGTTTGCGATCTGTAGACCTATCACAAGTAGGCCTATGTTTGCGATCTGTAGACCTATCACCAGTAGGCCTATGTTTGCGATCTGTAGACCTATCACAAGTAGGCCTATGTTTGCGATCTGTAGACCTATCACAAGTAGGCCTATGTTTGCGATCTGTAGACCTATCACAAGTAGGCCTATGTTTGCGATCTGTAGACCTATCACAAGTAGGCCTATGTTTGTTTGTGACTATCTCCAAGAATTAATCGATTTACTCTACTTATCACCAGTATTAGAGGCAACAGAGATGTGGTTCTATAGAAGAATGCTGAGAATATCATGGAATGCCAGAAAAACTAATGTGGAGGTGTTGAAAGAGTCAAATGCGAAACGGACCTTAATCAACAATATAAGATAAAGACAATCTTCATTTTTTCGTCACTTCATGAGACAAGAAGGTTTAGAGAACAGTCACAACAGGCAAGATTGAAGGCAACAGAGACTGATGGCGACAACGTGAGAAAATACTAGACAGTTGGACACCATGCATGGTAGGGTAACAACAGCGAGCTTGATACATAATACTGGAGACAGAGAGTTGTGGAGCGCCATGATCGCCTACGCCAGCCGGCATGGCACTTGACGATGATCACCAGTATGTGTGTTTGTATCTATCCCCAGAAATTAATCGATTTACTCTACTTATCACCAGTATGTGTGTTTGTGACTATATATCTATCTTTCGCTAAACCATTTGTTGCCTTTCAGCGTCTGGAGTAGAAAGTTTTCTGGACATGGCCTGAGTGTGTGCTGAGTATATTGTGGAATTTATTGCCTCTTTTATCTCGGTGGTCCATCGATTTCGTGGTCGGCCTCTAGGTCTGCTTTCACTATATCTGTAGTATAGCTTGCTTTGGTATGCTCTCTGATGGTAGTCTGCTGATGTGTGCAAACCATTTATCTGTTGTCTTAATATGTTCGAAGATAGGCGTGGTTCTTTGTCTAATATCTTCATTCTGTCTTAGTGATATCCCCAGGATTCTGCGCAAACATGCCATTTCAGCTGCCACAAGTTCGCATTTGTCTTGTTCTGTCGTTGCCCATGTTTGACGTTGGTAACACATCATTGGCATAATCATCGTTTTGAACAGTGTTATTTTAGTGTTTAAATCTATATTTTTGTTTCTGTAGGTTGGTGTCATTTGAACTCTGTCACTTGTTTAAGTCTGTGGTTTCCTATATATATATATATATATATATATATATATATATATATATATATATATATATATATATATATATATATATATATATATATATATATATCGTTTCGTGCGTGCGTGCGTGTGTGTGTATCTTTCTGTTCTTCCTATCTTCATTACTTCAATCTTTTCTATATTTATCTTCTTGTTAAAGGTTTGACATGTTTGATGTAATATGTATGTCTTTGTAGTTATTCTTCTGATGATGCTACTAGTGCTCGGTCGTCTGAAAACAGCAATTCGTTTATGTTATCCTTCATGTTGTTTTCTTCCGTTGTCTTTGCTAATTTGCAGATGTGATCTATGTATCTTATAAACAATAGGGAGGATAGTACACATCCCTGCCACACTCCCTAGCGAATTTTAAAAGTATCTGATGCACCTCTTTATTATTCTCTTTATAAAGAAGGATCTTTGTTAAATTATCTTTTTCTCGTTCTTACTGCGCAATGAATGTCGGCGTATATGCTCTAGCAAAGGTTTATCAGATGCTGAGGAACTCCATATACTCGTATCTGTAGTCTTAACCATAGTGTACCCTATCCACTCTGCTGATAGATTTTCTTGATCCACGAAAGCTAAATATAAATCTTGGTTATGTTTTGTCGTTTTTTCTGGAAGTTGTTTGAGGATGAAGATTACACATGTGCAGCTTTTTTCCCCGAAAGCCCGGTTGTGTGTTGTTGAGCAGTGGTTCTATATGAGTGCATTCTTCTCTCTAGTATTTTGCTGAAAATGTTTTACTATTTGGCCTAACAGTGATATGCCTCTATACTTAGTGCAATCACTCTTACTGCCTTTTTTCTTCCAGATGGGTACAGCCACTCCTGTGGTGTCTTGTGTGTCTTCCATATTACATTGAACAGTCTGTGTAACCACTTTATATCTGTCACTGTTAGAATTTTGTATTAGTTCTATAGGTATTTCGTCTATTCCTGGTGCGTTTTTATTTGGTGCATGTTTAACTGCGTCTTCAAATTCGGATGTATGGTTCCAAGTCTTCTTCTATTGTATTTATTGTTGTTATTACTACTTCTTCCCTTAAATTTAACAGCTGACTGAAATAATTTTTCCATCTTTTCATGATTTCTTGGGGCTTATTTAGTATGTTGCCGTGATCATCGTTGATTATTTCTGTTGGTTCATATATGTCTATTTTACTTCTCATGTTTTGTACTTTCTTGTAGAACATCTTCGGTGAGTTTTGTTTATCCGTGTTAAGCATCCTGCATATTCTTGCAAAGACTTAATTGTTTTTGAAAATTTGATGAAAAAATTAAATATGATTTTATCATATTTCTTGGTGTTATTCTTTGTTGTCTTGTATTCTAAGTAGTCTTCAAGCGTTTTGCTTTTTGCTAATTTCTTATATTTTTATTTATCTTTAGTTGCGTTCATTACTTCTGTCCACCAACTCTTATTTTTGGTTTCGTGTCTGTATGGTTTTTATATCCGCATATGTTTACTGTTGTTTGTATGATGGCATTTTTGAACTGTTTCAATTCTTCTTCTATGTGCTGGTTGTTTTCTGGTAGCTTTGTGAATTCTTTGTTATCTTCCTGGACATATTTTTCTCGCATGTTTAGTTCTTCCAATTTTTGTATATTTAGTTGCCATTGGTGCTTTTCTTGTCAGTGTTATTTTTCGCTGTTTGTTTTTACTGTTATTATTACTGCCTTATGGTCTGTGTCTGCACACATGTTACTCGTGCGTCTGTTATTTTTCGTCTATTATTTATATTTGTGAGTATAAAGTCTATCTGGCTCTTGCACTCAAAGCTGTTCTATTTATACCAAGTGTACACTTGTGACCTTCTATGTTTAAAGAAGGTGCACGTTATAAAGAGGTTGTGCTGGATGCATATATCTATTAGTTTATATCCGTTATATTTAATCTTGTTTCTTGTGTCGCCGAAAGGTCCTTTATATTTCTCTATTTTTATTTTTAGTCAAGATGTGCGTTAAAATCTCCCAAAATATGTAGGTCGTCATCATGTTTGTGACTATACCCAGGAATTAATCGATTTACTCTACTTCCTATATGCAGTTAGTGGTTTCTCAAAGATTGTTTTCATACTCAGGAGAATTCAGTTGTCGGGTAAATGCAATGCCTACTGGAGATGCCTTCTACTCGGGGGAGGTCTATGCTACAAGACGAATTGGTACTTTGCCTCACTGTGCATCTTTTCTCTGATGAGGAGCTTCGCAGCCGGCGAATTATTCCCCGTGTAGGAAGACGCCTTCACTGCCCTGTGTCCCTAGGTCCCAGAACTAATTTCCACGTCTACGTTTCCCACAGTACCTAGAGTCCGAGTCTCAACACTGCTTCAGTCAGATAATCTGAACAATATTTGCTTCCCGAAATATGTTTGACGCTTCTTCCGTCTGCAATGGGAAATTGTATTAAACAATTTTTTCCCATACTCAGGAGCACACAATCAAGTTGGCATGGCCAATATTCATGACATATTCACACACAAACGCAATCATTGCTCCTACTTTCAATTTGGTGAATTGTGGTAAGACGTTTACTATTGGACACATCGTTTTGTTTACTGTGTTCCCGTCCATGAATAACTCTTCAGACGACCTGTCCATGCTGGACAATTGGAGCTTTGCTGTAATTTTAGCTTTTCCTTTACACAACGCTGCCCCCTAGCTCGCGTTGCCTTATTCAGAGACATTTCCTGTGTACTCTAGGTGCCGCTACACCGTTGCAATATCTACCCGGACATCGACACTAACAGCAATCTCTCTGATTTCGTCGATCCATCACGTCCTTTTTTTTTTTTAAACCTCTGCATTTGTCTTATACTCTGTCATCTTTCTCTATGGCTATTTACTTACGCCCCTTTACTCTCATCAGTTGGTATGCGCTGTGACCAAACCAGGATATTGTCTTTTCCATTGTTCCACCTTTTGCGGGTGTGTTTTCTTTTCACTTCGGCGCCTCGGGTACCGTCTATTACTGTGGCATGTCTTTATTTTTCTAACCTGTACAAATACGTGCTATCATGACCCTTGATAGAGATCTGACTTTCACTGTCCATTTACTTTTATCTGACTTTTACTTCGTTGCCATTATGCGTGTGCTCATTCACATGGGAGGACCATAGACCTGTCGCTGCATCAGTTAAGTTATTTTACTACTATTTTATTCTCATATATCACAATTATCTGCTCATATTATCTTCCTGCTGTTTGCTCATTCTCTTCTGTTCCTGCCGTTTTTGGCCTCTTTCTCTCTCCCACCTGATCCCTCGTACCATCTCATTTTGCTCTTCCCTTACATCATGATTGCTTGTCAGTAGCATTCATTCTCTGTTGCCACTTTTGAGGTGAGTATTTTTATTTTATTTTAATGTAATTTACTTGCTACCATATCTTTTCCTTTGTTCATCTCACATTCTTCAGTCTACTTTCTCCTCCCTACTTACTATTAACTTCTCCCCATACGTTTTTCTCACCTGTCATGCTTCCACATCTTTTCTTCCCTCATTATCTATCTGCTATTGTCCTCATTATAACCCTATTTGTCTCCATGTAAGACTTGTTTTATTGTGGTCATTTGTTTGTCCTGATGAAGGCTTTATAGTCGAAACGTCGTCTGTCTCTGTATCTCGTTGTTAAGTTGTTTTATGTTTCATTTTGGTAACACACCTACCTATTTTTGTATTTCTTGACATTTTGCCCTGTGTTACCCCAGCCACCTACTTCCTGTTTAGGGTTGTTACTCTACACTGGTTGATTTATACCGTGCGCTACTGTGTATCAATAGTATCTCTGTCTGTATCGGCTCAAGTGCTGGAGATAGTGTTTGTAATTTTGCAATCAATTCTCATTCCATCTACATCCTCCACATCCACAGACACAATCCCTAAAAGTATTAGCCAGAAACACCGCAGGATCCGCAGTACGTACGTTTCCAGGGTGTTCCACGAGGAGGTATTCTTAGGATCTTGGTCATTTGTTAACCCCCTGAGAATCACACAAAAGTAATGGGAAACACTTTTCACACCATTACCCATCCCCCTCTCTCTGTGTGTGCGCGCGTGTATATATATATATATATATATATATATATATATATATATATATATATATATATATATATATATATATATATATATATATATATATATATATATAATGCAATGTTTCTTTACAACCAACTGTTGTTGTGACAATGGAAATCTTGTAGCAGATCCTTGGATCTAGTGACCCATGCTAGAACTCACGGAAAGTTCTAGTCAGACAGCTGGTTTGATTTAGAGGGTGCTTTAGAAAAAGCAGCACTGGTTAGAAAAAAGCACTGGTTAGAAAAAGCACTGGTTAGAAAAAGCACTGGAGATGAATATGTCATAGGTTTAAAAATGGATGTGGAAGGCCTGACAAAAAAATGAGGTTCTTTCTGGTGTAGTGGTTAAGTCATCCACTTTGTGCTCAAGAGGTCATGGGTTCTAATCTCGCTCATGTCATCTCGTTTATAAAGTAGATTTTTTTCTGAGATCCTTGGGGATTATCGATTGAAGCTATAGAGTTACGTGCTATGAGTGGTACTCTCAGAAGGCGGCATGCCGCTTTCGTTGAAAAGGAGTGAATACACTTGGGTACAATGAAGTAAATCCTCTATATTTTTTCAACAAGTGTCAATCTAATCTAACAACTATGCAACAGTAAAATCCTAGTAGATGTCATGTATAAAGAGTCAGGATTTCGTCTTGTGCAATCTCCAAAGCACATCATCTCTACAACTACGTCTTCGTTCTCTATGAGTAGGTTCTCCTCAAATAATCACACACCGCTGATAGTTGTAGTCCTCTGGGTATGACGCGTGTTCGTCCATCACGAGTTATGATGACCATTTTTACATCCACTTTTGAAAATTCAGTTAGAATTATGACCATACATTATAGTTCGTAGATGGCTAATGAGCCCTATTGGAGCTGTAAATGTTCTTGGACAGTTCGGACATGGAATGACGACTGTAGGCGGTATTTTGGTCTATGCGTGACTTTCTAGCTACTCTCCGCTGTTGAGCTGCAGCAGTTCTCCTCTTTTCACAAGGTGATGCGCTCTTTTTTTTTTACTGTAGAGCTAATGACATAGAGTATTGCACACCGCCGATAGTTGGAGTCCTCTGAGTATGACATAAAGCTATGGAGAAACTTGTCTTTTACACATAAGGCTACACAAGCTCTATTGTTTGTAATTTATAAGGACCGAAACAAATAAAATGGACCAGCAGGAAAGAATTAAAAAAACATGCATTGTTCTGGAATCAGCAAGAAATGAGTAACAGATGACTATTGAGAAACAGCTGAAGAAAATAGTAAGAAAAATAAGAGGAAAAATTAAGACATAAAAAGATTAAGAGATACATAAAAAATAGATAAAGAAATAAATTTAGACGTAGTTCTATTAAGACATAATTAGATTAAGATGTTTTTTTACTGAATAGATAAGATCTCAAAATCATAATATTTCAATAATTATAGTGTCCATGTCACTGTGACATCTTATTATAGTGAGGTGGCTTGCGTGGCTTATAGCACATCTGACTAGAAATATAAGGCCCTCCAACTGATCACTGCCATTGGCGGAACCATGATTTCATTGACTGGCGACATAAAATGCACAGTGAAAAATGATTTCACAAATCCGTCAACTTCAGTAACCAGATGGAAGATCTTGAGTCTTTAATCGGATGCGCTTATAAATACCATGCATCTATCTAGGAACAGCGATGGTATCAGATGGAAGATCTTGAGAAACAGTTGTCGGATGGGCTTATAAATACCATGCATCTATCTAGGAACAGCGATGGTATCAGATGGAAGATCTTGAGTCTTTAATCGGATGCGCTTATAAATACCATGCATCTATCTAGGAACAGCGATGGTATCAGATGGAAGAAGTTCACAAAAAAAATATAAGAAATAAATTACAGCGAGCTAAAGTAGCATTCTGAAAGAAATGAAGAACACGCTGTGTAATATGTTCTTGTCAATAGAGGCGAGGAAGAGATCTTTCTAGTGCTGCATAACACTAATTCTAACATATGGATGCAAGTCTTGAACTATCAATAAACTGAAGAGTGGAAGATTAGAGGCAACAGAGATGTGGTTCTACAGAAGAATGCCAAGTCTTGAACTATCAATAAACTGAAGAGTGGAAGATTAGAGGCAACAGAGATGTGGTTCTACAGAAGAATGCCAAGTCTTGAACTATCAATAAACTGAAGAGTGGAAGATTAGAGGCAACAGAGATGTGGTTCTACAGAAGAATGCCAAGTCTTGAACTATCAATAAACTGAAGAGTGGAAGATTAGAGGCAACAGAGATGTGGTTCTACAGAAGAATGCCAAGTCTTGAACTATCAATAAACTGAAGAGTGGAAGATTAGAGGCAACAGAGATGTGGTTCTACAGAAGAATGCTGAGAATAGAATAGTGAGAAGGTAGTTTCTTAATAATACCAGGATACAATTTGTATTTGTTGAGCACGTTGATGCATGGAGGACTGGAGAACATAATTACAACAGTAAGATTGAAAGTAAAAGAGAATGAGGAGGACGTCAGCATGAGAATATATTCGATAATTTAACATTGCGGTATGGCAAAGAGTAAACCTCGATTATAATAACAAGTTACAAGAAACAGATAACAATAACACGGCACGAAACTAGAAATAGAGAATTTTGGAGATCCATCATCTGCAAATTCGACAGCAGTCAGAACGACACCCATGGTGATGATGGAAATTATATTGAACTGTCCAGTTGATATTCCAGAAGGAAACAGGAGAGTTATTCAATGCTGAAAACACCGATTCTAACATATTGATGCGAGTCATGAAAATTAATATAGAGAAGATTAGAGGTCACTGGTTGTATTGAAGAATACTTTGTTATATTTGTTAGGACAGCTACACCAACTAACGAGGATATCGGTCAGTCAGTTCCTCTTTTGCCAAGTTTGGCACATAGGGTGGATGTCATAGTTCTCCATGCCTGTCGGTCAGTTGCTAGGGATTGCAGGTCTTGTGCATATATGCATGTTGATTTTAATTCATTCTTCTTCTTCTTCAGCGTTCATTCTCAAACTCCCGCCAGATCTCTCTTGTAGCAGGACAATTGTCCTACTAGATTTCATGCAAGATTTAGTCCAGAGAATGGAAATGCGTTGTGTCGCAGTTTTATTTGCGCCAATGGTCCGACACATCCGTCTTCGGCGGGGATTTTAAATTCATTCATAAATGTTCTTCTGAGCGTTGTTTTTGGTCTTCCCTGTTTTCTTTTACCGTATGGTGTCCACATGAAGGCTTGTTGTGGGATTCTGTCTTCCTTCATTCTAAGTACGTGGCCGATGTATGTCCAACGGCGTTTTCTGATGATGTTCGTCACGTATTATTGTTTTGTCTCCTCTCTTAGTATGTCATTTAATTTGAAGTCTTTCCAATTAATATTTGTGATTTTTCTGAGGCATCTATTCTCTTCTAGAGCATAATACGTCACGTATTATTGTTTTGTCTCCTCTCTTAGTATGTCATTTAATTTGAAGTCTTTCCAATTAATATTTGTGATTTTTCTGAGGCATCTATTCTCGAAGGCAACTAACTTCTTATCCATTATTGCGGTAGATTTCCAACTTTCACATCCATATGTCAATGATGGAATCACAATTGCATTGAATAGTCGCAGTTTGATGTGTTTACTTGCGATCTTCGATCTCCAGATGTTTGAGAGTGTGTTAAAGGCGTTTAAAGGCGAGAGCGATTCGAGTCTTGATTTCTGAGTTGGTGTCCCCGTCTGCTGTTATCTTGCTTCCCAAATATACGAAATTATAACCTAGTTTAATTGATTCTGTCAGGCCGGTAAAGTTAATGATTTTCGTTTTTTATGTGTTTATTTGAAAGCCTATCTGTTGTGTAAAATATTTTAGTTTTTCTGTTTTTTCTTGGAGATCTTGGTGTGTTTAACTCAGGAGAGCAATATCATCTGCGAAGGTTAAATCTTCCAGGGTCTTGTTTTACCCATTTGATTCCTAGCTGTATTTGGTCTGTGCATTTCATCATCACTCAGTCAAACAGTACTGGTTCAACGAGGATATGCTGGGTAAAAAATGAAACGTTACTTACTTATATAAGAAAGAGGCAGTCCTTATTATTGGCTGGCCATGTTATCACATGTTTGGCGGCCATATTATGAACTGTTTGGCGGCCATATTAGTTATATGGGAAAGATTGAATGAAATAGAGACTGAGGACGACAGCTTTAGAAATATTAGATGTTTAATTGTCTAGTATCATTGCTCCATATGGTCTATGTACGAAGGTACAGAGAAACTGTCTAGTATAGTATCAGTGTTCTATATGGTACATGTACAAAGAAACTGTATAATTTCATTGTGTATTTTTCAGTTTGCAGATCTTTGTGTAAATTGATGTATTCTTTAGCATTGCAGTTGTACACAGATTTAGGTGGCAGACTGTTGCCATGAAACTCAGCCTTCTCATCTAAGACAGGTAGAACTGTCTGATACATTTGTGTAAAAACTACACTGGTATCCAGAAATTCTTTGATCTTTTCCAAGGGCACTAAACGTGAATTTAGGAACATTTGAACTTTCAACATAAATGTTTATTTTGTGTTTCCTCGTTAGACAGTTTCCACTTAATATAGATAATGTAACGTTTTTCAGCAACAAAATTACCGGACGTAAAGTATTTCCGTTGAAGATACACTTTCGTTTAATAGAGGGTTCATTTACGTCCGATGTTTATTGTAAACATGTAACAATCATTATTCACATATTTGAAAGAAAAATAACACAACAATATCTAGATAGAGATGGGGATTAAAATGCCATATTAATCTTAAATACCTGGGCGGGAGTTCCACCAAGGCCAGTGTTGGGGTCTCCTTGACTGTTAGTGCCAGTTGTCCACTCAATGTTGGCATAGTTCAAGATAACAAATGATTGCTGTCCTGTAGCATCTAATACTAATACTGCTTGGAATGTGTTTTTCTGAGAATGTGAACAGTGATGATTTTAATTTCACTGGATATGCATGAAATATTATTCACACTGGATTTACATGACCAACTTCTCCACACTAGATCTATACGACACATTTCTCACAATGGATATACATGACACATTTTTAAAACTGGATATACATGACCAATCTCTTCACTGGATATACATGAAAAATTCTTCATACTGAATATACATGAAATATTCTTCACACCAGATATGCATGACTAACCTCTTCACTGGATATACATGACACATTTTTCACAGTTCATATACATGACCAACCTCTTCACACTGAATCTACACGACACATTTCTCACGTTGGATATACATGACACCATTCTTCACCATAAATATACATGACACATTCTCCACACTGGATATACATGAAACACTCTTCTTAACTGTGGATACATGACACATTCTCCACACTGGATATATTTCACATTTTCTTTACACTGGATATATTCGACACATTTTTATACTGGATATATTTGAAAAAAATTAGCCTACTCCAAGTCCCAGAAATTGTATGACCGTTTGTACTTCAGTTTTGTACTAATCCATCACTTCAGACGTCTCTATACCACAGAGATTGTATCACGATTTCTATTAGACTGAGTAAAACACAGGTTTATATATCGCTTCAATGAGACACGACAGACTATAGCTAAAACTAGTAGGTAATGAATCGCACACAATAAATCATAAAAATTACAATACACAAATTACATTCAACGTTTCAACCAAAAGGTCTTTATCAAGACACAGACGAAACATCAAAAGACGACGAATGGAAAAATTATCACAACATCCAACGGAAATATGGAAATAAGATGCCGGAAGGTCAGAAAGTACATAAAAAACATAAATATATGTGGAAACGAAACGAACAAAAAGTGAGTAAATGGCGGAACAAAAAGAATAAAGACAAAAGACCACACCAACCCAGTACTAGACATAAGAGTGGTCGGAATTGAGTCCAAAAGGCTTGAGTGTACCCAATTCAAAAATGAGACGATTTTCTAGAGCATACCTAGATCTATCAACAGCGGTGCAAGATCTGATGGCGGTGACCTGAATATCAAAAGCACCATGATAACTATCGCCGTTGAAGTGTTTGGCCACATGAGTGGGTGTTCTGTGCTTGATAGCATGAAGATGGTTACAAAAGCGATCGCTCAATCGTAGGCCGATTTCCCCGATGTACTGTTTGCCACAGCGTTTACATATGATCACGTAAATGACATTACGGGATTCACATAAATGTAATAACAGTTCACATATAAATATAAGATGTGAATCCCGTAATGTCATTTACGTGATCATATGTAAACGCTGTGGCAAACAGTACATCGGGGAAATCGGCCTACGATTGAGCGATCGCTTTTGTAACCATCTTCATGCCATCAAGTACAGAACACCCACGCTTGTGGCCACACACTTCAACGGCGATGGTCAACATGGTGTTTTTGATATTCAGGACACTGCCATCATATCTTGCACCACCGATGATAGATCTAGGTATGCTCTAGAAAATCGTCTCATTTTTGAATTGGGTACACTCAAGCCTTTTGGACTCAATTCCGACCACTCTTATGTCTAGTACTGGGTTGGTGTGGTCTTTTTCTTTATTCTTTTAGTTCCGCCATTTACTCATCTTTTTGTTCTATTCGTTTCCACATATATTTAATTTTTTAATGTAAATTCTGACCTTCTGGCATCTCATTTCCATATTTCCGTTGGATGTTGTGATAATTTTTCCATTCGTCTTCTTTTGATGTTTTGTTTGTATCTTGATAAAGACCTTTTGGTTGAAACGTTGAATGTGATTTGTGTATTGTAATTTGTATGATTTCTTGTGTGCGATTTAGTACCTACTAGTTTTAGCTTTAGTCTGTCGTGTTCATTGAAGCGAAATATAAACTTGTGTTTTACGTAAGTCTAATTGTTGTTACGTTTCAAGCAGTTACCTTGTATTGATTGTCATATCACGATTTCTACTCCACTTCTGTACCAACTGGTTAAATCTGACTCAATCCCTGATCCCATGATTGTGTCACAATTTCTACATTATCTGTTTCCACTAATCACTTCAGCCTACTCTTCGTCTCCGCGATTGTGTCACAATTTCTACATTATCTGTTTCCACTAATCACTTCAGCCTACTCTTCGTCTCCGCGATTGTGTCACAATTTCTAAATCACCTGTTTCCACTAATCACTTCAGCCTACTCTTCGTCTCCGCGATTGTGTCACAATTTCTACATCACCTGTTTCCACTAATCAATTCAGCCTACTCTTCGTCTCCGCGATTGTGTCACAATTTCTAAATCACCTGTTTCCACTAATCACTTCAGCCTACTCTTCGTCTCCGCGATTGTGTCACAATTTCTAAATCACCTGTTTCCACTAATCACTTCAGCCTACTCTTCGTCTCCGCGATTGTGTCACAATTTCTACATCACCTGTTTCCACTAATCACTTCAACCTACTCTTCCTCCCAGCAATTATAACTCAGTTCAAATTCAATCTCCGCACTCACTAGACTTAACATTTACTTACACTAGACTTAACATTTACTTACACTAGACTTAACATTTACTTACACTAGACTTACGATTGCAAGACAAAAACTAATAACGTAAATAGTCAAGGCTCTTGACAGTTTCTCAATAATACGTGTCTGTGCCAGCTAGCAGAACTGTTGACTGACTTTATTGACAGATGATAACTAACCTTGTTTAAGCCATCTCCTAGAGCACCATAGAAGCCGACGTCATCCCAAGTTGCCACGAAGACCCAGTACGCTCGAAAGTTTGGATATGCAGAAAATGCCCGGATCTCAAGTGTGGCCTAGTATATAAGACAGGCACGTATTAAAAACACAGGGATATATATATACATCTAAACAAATACAAAACATAAACAAGCAAATACACCTACACACAACAACACATGCACCCCTGAACAGTACTTATTTCTGGGGATACGCGGGTATATGCCATACACCCATCTTTTTTATGCTGCAAATTGTTATTTTATTTTAATTCGGTGCCAACCTAAAGAAACTTCTTGTACATGTGGGAAAAAAGAATTATAATATGCACAACTCAAAAGTCCATCGTGTTTATTTTTTGGTTAGTTAATGTTGAGGATCTGAAATGTCTCACAATTAACATAACCTGGAATTAAAAAAAAACAAAAACAAACAAACATAAACAGTACATGTGCTCCTCAGTTGAATAACCTAGGTCACACCTGAATTCGGATACGGTTTGTTTGTTGTCTAAAAGGCATGTTTGTTTTGATGGGAGGGAGTATTATGGATGCATGTTTAGTCTCGAAGGGAAGCATTAAAGTGCGGTAGCATTCTAGAATCTTTAGGATCTAGGATCATTAGCACTGGTTATATTTCTAGACCAGCCACGACATTTTTCTGTCAAATATGTTGATCCATCTGCACATCTAGCATTCCACGTCACACAGGAGTCCGTCCATTGACCTGCATCTCTTCGGCATCCATTGGGGTCATTTGATAGAAGACAAACAATGAGAAACTGAGACAAGACATGAAGTGACAATGATTTTTCACAGATGATAGGTTGTCAGGCTATCCCGCAACGTTCCTTAGTCACCTTATACGACATGCATGGAAAGAACACAGTGGTCCTATTCTTTGCAGTCTGAGCTAGAAGTTCAGGCCGGCCCCGGTAGTCTATCTATCATTGTGATGTGTCCTTTACAGAATGTTGTCCTCACTGTCACTCTGTAAGCCTTTCGGTTCTGTGCAAACTGCCCAGCTTTTTCTAGTGCCATGTTCAAAAGGTCTGACGTGTCCATCGTAGATTTGGTTTGATTCTTGTTCATTTTCCTGAAACTTTCTGCTCTCTGATTAATCTTTCTAAACCATTGTGTCTGTTTATGTATTCGAAATATATTAGCTTCCTTCTTTTATAGTTTTGAAGAGCCCTCTTCTATGTTCTGATATTTGCGGACAACTGCGTTGGTTAGTCTTTCTGTCCATGATTTTCTTAGGACCTTTTTATAAAATTTTATTTCAAATCGAATGTCGAGGTTTTCTTATCCAATGCGGATGTTATTGCCCACGTCTCACAACCATATGTTGATACTGAAAAGATATAGCTTCTTATTGTTGTAACTTTGTTTTTATGTTTGCCCCTTCCCTTGCGATATATTTGTTTGTTGCTTCGTTGCTAATTGGTGGATTTGCCTCATTTGGCTGAGACAGGCACTTTCAACCTAAGAAAGAGTTTCTTATTGGCTATATCAGGGCGTCTGGGGGCATTTGTATCTTGTGGCATGGCTGCCTGATTGGTGCTAGTATTTTTCAGGCACAAAAATTGATTTTTGATATCTTCCATTGATTTTTCATCTGCAATGATTTTTGTAGGGTCATTGCTAATATCTTTCTGATCTCTGCTGAGCAATCTTGTGTGGTGTGGATGGTTGAACCGAGATATTATATGTTGCTAACATTTTCTATTTATCAATGACTATTGTAGGTGTGAGTTCATCTCTGCTGATATGCATTATTTTTGTCTTTTTTGCATTGAAGAAAAATTTTTTTGCCTCACTATTCTTCTTGTGTGTGTGTGTGAAACACACCTAAAGTGAAACATAAGGAAATCATCATTATGTTAAAGGATATCAGCATTTAATACATTGAACACCTTAGAATAATAGAGAACATATATTGGCAACAAACAGCAGCAATCAAAATCAACAACCAAACAGAGGAATTTCATCCAATAAGGCAAGGAATCCGGCAAGGGTGTGTGATATCCCTGATCTGTTTAACTTATACAGTGAAATGATTTTTAGATCAATAGAAAATATGCCAGGAATATCTATTGGTGGGTATAATGTCAATAACATGAGATATGTTCACGACACGGTTCTGGTAGCAAAGAGTGAAAAAGAACTACAACAATTGATCACAACATAGAAGAAGAAAGCGCAAACACAGGTCTCAGCTTAAACACCAAGAAAACAGAGGTAATGATTACATCTAAAACATATAGCACTTCTAAATGTAACATCACAGTCAACGAGACAGTTCTTAAACAAGTAGACAAATTTAAATTATTTGGGCACAATTATTACTTAAGATGGTAGATGCGTCACTGAGATAAAAAGTCAAACAGCACAGGCAAAATCAGCATTCCAGAAGATGACGAACATCTTGTGTAATAGTTCATTATCAATAGAAATAAGAAAGAACATACTAAAATGATACATAGAGCACATACTGTTAATGGTAGTGAAGCATGGACAATTGACAAATATTGCAAGAAAACATCTGGAGGCCACAGAGATGTGGTTTTATGGAAGAATGTTGAGAATATCATGGACAGCTAAAAATAGGAATGCTATAATTCTACAACAGGTCAACTCAAATAGAGAACGTATTAACTGTATTAGAAGACGACAAACACAGCTTCTGGGTCATGTCACGAGAAGAGGTGGGTTGGAGAAAATCGTAACAATTGGAACGATCGATGGTAAGAGAGATTGAGGAAGACAACGTGAGAAAATGTTGGATGGCTTGAAAGCCTGGCATGATGCAAAATCATCAGAAACTATATTTAAATGTATAACAGACAGAGGACTGTGGAGAGACATGATCACCTACACTGGAAGGCATGGTACCAATGAATTCTTCTTCTTCTTTCGTTCACTTGAAACATGTCTACATCTGTAATTCTGTCTCCTGAATATAACTCACTCTCTTTTGTAGTTCATACAGTGTCCCATAGAGCTTTGATTCCCATCTGGGCAATATGTCGGCCTCGGCGTTCATACTCATAACACTCTTGAAGTATATGTTTGGCACTCTTTTCTGCCTGTCAACACGCACATATGGCAGTGTTGCTAATCTTTGTGCCTTGCTATGATGTTGACTACATAATCATGTGTTCTAAACATGTAGGTGCTCCTTGATATTAGTGTGGTATCATCTACATACCTAGTTTCTGATATTTCAATCCTCCGATATTAAGGAGTTGAAACTGTTCATAACGTGGATCTTCTCGTACTTGCGTGTGAGGTTTTCTATATATATATATATATATATATATATATATATATATATATATATATATATATATATATATATATATATAATATTATATATATATATATATATATATATATATATATATATAATATATATATATATTTGTTGAACAGGTGTGTTGAGAAGATGCATCCTTGTCTGACTCCTTTTTGGACCTGAAACCGGTCAGATGGTTTCTCCATGTAATAGGGACAATAGTCTGTTGCTGGCTTATAAAGTATTTTAATGAACGATATGAGACGGTGTGGAAAAGGTATATGCCATAATTTGTGGTATGTTATGTTACACAGCTAAACGATTTTGAGTAGTCTATGAGCAGGAGTCACACAGTAGACACACGGCGGGTAATTACGTAAACCACGAAAAGAATAGAGTAACCTTATCTTTGTAACCTGAGCTTGGACCACTGGCCCCGTTAGCCGACAGGGCTTAAATACATAACGCCATTTACTTGAAAAAAATGCAAAATAAATCCAAATATATTGTGTAACCGTGCGCAAGCGAGCGAATGCACGCACACACACATACACTTATTCAGAAAGTAGATAATACTACTAACCTTGGATAAGATAGCCTGCTGCTTGGTCTCCGGTACCACACAGATCCAGTAGAGTTAGAGATGTCCACATCGGCCCAGAACGGAGCTATTATGGGAGTGGGATTTTTCAATGGAAAGTTCTCAGGTGTATAATTTGGAAGCTCTGCCACGAAGGAGATGACGCCATTATTATTTACCTGCAAGTACAAGAGTAGTAGCACAATTTAAATAACGGCAATCACCATCATCATTATCCACAAATTCATCTGCATCACGGAAATATAAGCAGTGACAACTCCTGCATACTAACTGCTCGATATACGTGTTATCAGTGGAATCGTTTTCAAATAAAGGACATTGACATGGTGATGGCGTTCGAACATGTGGTGATGGCGGTGAGTATGTAGTGATTGGGGGGGGGGAGAGGTGAGCATGTGGTGATGGCGGCGAGTATGTTGTGATGGCGGTGAGTATGTGGTGATGTCGGCGAGTATGTAGTGATTGGGGGGGGGGGAGAAGAAGGGGTGAGCATGTGGTGATGGCGGCGAGTATGTAGTGATGGCGGTGAGTATGTGGTGATGTCGGTGAGTATGTGGTGATGGCGGTGAGTATGTGGTGATGGGGTGAGTATGTGGTGATGGCGGTGGAGTATGTAGTGATGGCAGTGAGTATGTGGTGATGGGGGTGAGTATGTGGTGATGGCGGTGAGTATGTGGTGATGTCGGTGAGTATGTGGTGATGTCGGCGAGTATGTAGTGATTGGGGGGGAGAAGAAGGGGTGAGCATGTGGTGATGGCGGCGAGTATGTAGTGATGGCGGTGAGTAAGTGGTGATGGGGGGTGAGTATGTGGTGATGTCGGCGAGTATGAAGTGATGGGGGAGGGGGGTGAGCATGTGGTGATGGGTGTTGAGTATGTGGTGATGGCGGTGAGTATGTGGTGAAAGTATATTTTTGAGAGGCACGATACCTTTCAATCATGGAAGCTAGTCTTGTCCGGTCTCCAAGAAAGACCCCTGAGTGCAAAAGTACAGTCAAACATGACCTTAAATGCTGAATTTTGATTATTTTCGATCGTCGACCTCGGCTTTTTTTTAGCATGCGACTCCAGGTTTATAAATAGTTACCAATTAAAATCATGACAATACTAAACAACGTTTTTTGTACAGAGGTCTTCACTTCCGATGGTCTGGTACTAGTCCACCATAGGTGTTGTTATTGCTGGTAGCATATCCTAGCCAGAAAATGGCGATTAATAAGGGTCATCTAGATATGTATAAGGCAAAGCTACGGCGCCAGAAAATCAATAATGGACATCTAGTTATATATATATATATATATATATATAAATACGACAAAGCTAAACGCATAAGAAAGTCAGTTGTTACAGAAAAATTGCTGGAATTTTTCTAAAAGTAAATAGTAAGCTCTTCTCCAGAATAGACTGCATGCTGATTTCACGTAGCGTCACTCACCTTGGCTGACGCGGCTAATTATTAGTTGCTTTTCGTGTACGTTGTGTCTCCAGTCCAGTCAGCGTCATGAGGTTGACATCGACAGTGGATCGACCCAATATTTCTTGACTGTAGTGATTTCTTGACAATATAAATACGTAGTTTATATGAGCACATTCAAAGATCTATAACCCTTCAGTGTCGCAGGGATACAACGTTGGATGTGTCAAGACACTAAAGCGATTTCTATCTCCAACGATGTGGATTCATCTGGAAAAATCTTAGTCTGTGTAATTTTTTATATTGCCTGACCATGATTTTATTTGACATCACTATATGGGCAGTGCAAGCATTTGGACAAGGTCAAGCATTCAGTTATTATAAAACTGCTAGAAAATCTTAACGTTGATGGAAAGATATATTGGAAACAAACGGCTGCAATGAGAGTTCCATAGGTAGATTTCAAAAGATAGAAATAGGTGTCAGGCAAGGTTGTGTATGTCAACCGGTAAATTTCTCCCTGTATACAGAATACATTATGCGGAAGATAGAAAGTATGCCAGGAATAAAAGTGGGAGGATGCAATATAAATAACTTGAGATATTGCTGATGACACAGTACTGATCGCAGCAAGCGAACAGGAACTACAAGCACTGTTAGATAAAGTAGTGAAAGAAAGTGAAAACAAAGGCCTCAGTTTAACAAGAAGAAAACAGAAATAATGGTTGTATCGAAGAGACATACACCACCAAGATGCAACATAATAATTAATGACACACAAATTAGCACAAGTTGAAAAAGTGAAATATCTTTGGCACCCCTGTTAACATCAGAAGGTAGATGCTCAATGAGATAAAGACCCGAACAGCACAAGCCAATCAGCATTCTAAAAAAATGAGAACCATTTTGTGTAATGGAAGACTATCAATGCAGACCTGAATTCGAGTGCTGAGATATTATATCGAACCAATTCTTGTTTATGGATGTGAAGCATGGACTGTAAACAAAACAATTCAAAGCGAATTAGAGACAACAAGAATTGTGGTTTCTGAGAAGAATGATGAAAATACCATGGACAGCAAAGAAAACTAAAGCAGGGGTTATCATTGATGCTGGTGTAAAAAGATCAATCATATCAAACATTAGGGGCAGACAGTCAAGGTTTCTAAGGCATGTGCTGAGAAGAACACAGCTTGAACACTTAATAACCACTGGAAAGATCAAGGGCAGAAGAGATAGGGGACGACAAAGAGAAAAGTTACTAGATGGACTTGTATCGTGGCACGGTAGAAGCTCACCAACCGAGCTTATTGACAACACAAGAGACAGAAAGTCGTGGAGAAATATGATCGCCTACGCCATTCGGCATGGCACTTGATTGATTGATAGACCAGTAAACAGTATGATTTCATGTATATGGAGTATGCTTATTTGAAAACTGGAATTACTCTAAAATTGGCAAGCAGTGGCCGATTATCGCCCCGGGGAACAAACTCTGCGAACAGCGACAATTATTAGGGAAAAATATAATATAAAATATGGAGGACAAAAGAGGACGAAGTAAACACAAATGTTCTTGTAGCTGTGATGTGATGGCATATGAGGTTCATTAATGAGATATACTGCACAACTATAATACTATTTTTGTTTAATGAACAAGAGAAAAAGAGTCATACATAAATACGTTGATTATGTTGCCATTGCTTTCTGATCGGTCCAAATGGAAAACTGCCAGCAGAAGAAATTGAACTTAGGTACCCTAGTCGCATCCTGTACCTCTGAGCCACAGAGCAGGGACACACCTTGAGGCATATTGTGATTAATAAATTGGGGAGATCGCACCTCAGGAAATCACGCCATAAAGAATTTCAAAAAGCTATGTTGAGAATATGGACATTAATTCATTGTATATTTGTTTGTAAAAATAGAAAATGTATCTCTCATAGTCAAGAACACGTGTTTCAATCTCAGGTGTGAGTGTAATCTCAGGTGTGAGTGTAATCTCAGGTGTGAGTGTAATCTCAGGTGTGAGTGTAATCTCAGGTGTGAGTGTAATCTCAGGGTGTGAGTGCATTATCAGGTGTGAGCTCATCTTGATAACAACAAATCCTATGATTAAAAAAATAAATGAAGTTCGCAGTTCTGATAATCCTGCTGCCACGTCCTTAACGAGTTCTTTTAATATTACATTTGCAGTCCAAACATGTATCAAAGGTTTGCAATGAAATGTTTAAAAAACTTAAGGGGAGGTGACTACAATTAATATAATAATAATTTCTTCCAAAATTCGTGAAAACAACTATACTACAATCACAGGGATGTCCATAAAGTACATTACATTTTATTTGCCAATTTGACCCCCCTCCCCCACAATGTCAACAAAATTTCAAGAATTTAGGGACGTTCCATGCTTAATTATATCAATGTTATTGACATAAAAAACACATAAAAATCTTTTTTTTTGCAGAAAAAATACGAAAAAAAGATACATATTGTTTCATTTTTAAGAGAAAATGTTTCAAATACAATAATTTAGTGTATCTTCTGTTTTCGGTTTCGGCAGTTTAACATGTCCACACACAAAATATTTGGTGTACAAAAACAATATTGTTGAGACTAACGGGAATCGAACGATAGGTACTGATACTTACTTGTAAGTCCAATATTGTTGCGCTAAATTTGGGTCAAACGGGGAGTTTGTCCCCCTTTTATCAACAACTTTTTCAGTTTGACTCCCACACCCCCTCCAATTGTCAAGGTAATGTACGGACATCCCCATACCATCTATTATATAAACCCAGAGCCGGTCAGTGTCGTGGGTGTACCACGTTGGGCGTAACAGAGTTCTCCAGCGATTTACATCTTCAACGATGTGGACGAGTGATAAAAAAAATGTTATGTGCTGTCTTTGATGTTGTCTGTCCCTGCTTTCATTTTACCTTCTCTGCTTCTTCCACCTTCAATAAGGTTTTTACACAAAAAAATCAATGATGTATAAAATACTGCCGCATGCAAATACTGCGGCGGGGCAAATATCCATAGCATGCATTACGCTGAAACATTTTACAACGTATTTTGGGACCCCAGGTCGTGGCACTACCACAGTATGCGGCACTACTACAGTATGCGGCACTACTACAGTATGCGGCACTACCACAGTATGCGGCACTACCACAGTATGCGGCACTACTACAGTATGCGGCACTACTACAGTATGCGGCACTACCACAGTATGCGGCACTACCACAGTATGCGGCACTACTACAGTATGCGGCACTACTACAGTATGCGGCACTACTACAGTATGCGGCACTACTACAGTATGCGGCACTACTACAGTATGCGGCACTACTACAGTATGCAAGTCCAAAACTACGCCACTCCCCTCCTAATCCCCGTCTTATTCTGCATAAGAACATTATGCACCTAGTTTTTATAGCAGACAACTTATCTTTGATAACGTTCAGACATGGCCAGAGACATAACTTGTCCACTGTTTGCTCACCTCGACAACACGTAGTTACTTCAGCCCACTTTACAAATACGTCATTCACAGTGTTTGAGAACTGGGCGGATAATAGTCTGTCCGTTATGCCAACAGAATTCTTTAACACGTATGTTGACTACACGAGCTATATGCAAACTCTACAACTAACCTATATTTCCCTTTTAATAGTTTTCCCTCTAAAAGATCACTAAAATCTCATAAAATGAAGGACTGCCTACGAAAAGGCGAAAATGACCCAAAAAAAGTGTTTGCCGAACCAGCGGTCCAAGTGCTCATGCACTTTGACACAATGCAATTGTGTGATACATGCATGTGTTTATGAGCTGCTGTTTTGTTTTATGTAAGTGTTCCATTTATCTGACCTGGGAGATGTAAATAAAAAAGGTACCCACATCCCCCGCCGCCTTAAGAAGGCTTACCTGGCTACATGTATGCAATTTGATAAACCAATGTGCAAAGTTTACAGAGTGGTGTCGTAGATGAACCAATATCCAAAGTTTACAGAGTGGCGTCGTAGATGAACCAATATGCAAAGTTTACAGAGTGGCGTCGTAGATGAACCAATATGCAAAGTTTATAGAGTGGCGTCGTAGATGAACCAATATGCAAAGTTTACAGAGTGGCGTCGTAGATGATGCTTGAACCAATATCAAAAGTTTACAGAGTGAGTGAGCGAGAATTAAACGGGAGAAAAAAGTGAAAGAAGAGAAGAGAAAGTGAAAGAAGGGAAGAGAAAGTGAAAGAAAGGAAGAGAAAGTGAATGAAGGGAAGAGAAAGTGAAAGAAGGGAAGAGAAAGTGGAAATGGACAGAGAAGAGTCCGGCACTGATACTGGATAGTCACACGGATCTCTGAATAAAGTTGCTGATAGAGCGAACAAGATGCCTACGTCTCCTAAGCAACATTTTTTATGTCTGTTTCTAATATATATATATATATATATATATATATATATATATATATATATGATATATATATATATATAGAGAGAGAGAGAGAGAGAGAGAGAAATAGAGAGAGGAGTGCCAGTGCAGAACTTGAGATATGGTAGGCGAAAAAAATGAATACACATAGTGCGTGGCCGTAGATGTCTTCTAATGATTAATAGGGGGGGGGGGGGTAGGTACATATACAAATGTGACCATTCGTTTGTTTTCGGGCAAAAATCCATGTTCATAAGAAAATCGTGACTTTTTTTTATTAATAAAAATACTTGCATTTTTGTTAATTTCCTAGTACTAAAAGTCATATCCTGATGATTGCCTAAAGGCGGGAGTGGGGGGGGGGGGTTAAATATCCATATGTCCCTTCCTCATTCTTAGCTACGAACTTGGCTTATCACTTAGAAGTTGGTCTGGTACACATATGTCAATACAAGAAACGTATGAGGTGACGAGATCGAACGATTGCGACAACAGAGCGAACGGAGTTAATCATAATTCGATGTGCAAACACTTCAGACTATTCTTGAAGAAAAGCTATAGATTCAAGTCATTATAGTTCACAAGTTCACGCCAACTTGTCATCTGTGAATGCCATCAGGGCCACTGAACGTTTCAACCGGCAGATGGAAGGGTCACAACTTGAAGCGTCCAAAAAGCAAGACAACCTAAAGTAAATGTTCTCTAAGAAAAGACGATGTTAATGAAAGTCGAACTCAGTATATCGCTACGAAACGTTACATAAGATTACAGCTTGTAAACACTACCACACAATTTGATACTGCGGGACAGTGCACGACCGTCGACGGTAAACAGCTGTACAGAAAGTAAACATTACCACACAATTTCATACTGCTGGACAGTACGCGACCGTCGACATAAAGACCTCTATACAGAAAGTAAACACTACCACACAATTTGATAGTGCGGTACAGTGCGCGAACGTCTATGGTAAACACCTCTGTACAGAAAGTAAACATGACCTGAAAAGCTGATTTCTTATTATTTCCGCACATTTCGCTGGTCCGTCTTGGCTTTTTTTTTTGCCATACGAATCAAAATATATACATAGTGACCAATGAAAATCAAGACAATGAAAAACGTCACGAATGAAGTTATATTTACTACGTGTACAGAGATCTTTACCATCGAAGGTCGCGACTCGTGGTTGTCAATGTAAACATATCTTCCTAGGGATCATGGCGCTGTGCTTGGGGGGGGGGGGGGGGGTCACGGACCCCTTTTAGGGGCGTACAGACAGGTAACAATTTTAACAATTTTGAATAAGGGGCTGGCCATACATTACGTCAACAAATTTTGTCAACTCCTCTCCCTCTACTTATGTTAAAAAACTAAGAGTGCAAAAGACACCCCCCCCCAATCGTTAAGAATGCCTAAAGTATCCTTTAACTTGCCAGTATCGTTGCTAAGAATGTCTAAAGTGTCATTTAACCAGACATATACCGTTGCTAAGAATACCTAAAGTTTCCTGTAACCTGCCAGTATCATTGTTAAGACGCCAAGAGTGCCCTGTAACCTGCCAGTATCGTTGTTAAGACGCCAAGATTGTCCTGTAACCTGCCAGTATCGTTGTTAAGACGCCAAGATTGTCCTGTAACCTGCCAGTATCGTTGTTAAGACGCCAAATTGTCCTGTAACCTGCCAGTATCGTTGTTAAGACGCCAAATTGTCCTGTAACCTGCCAGTATCGTTGTTAAGACGCCAAGAGTGTCCTGTAACCTGCCAGTATCGTTGTTAAGACGCCAAGAGTGTCCTGTAACCTGCCAGTATCGTTGTTAAGACGCCAAGATTGTCCTGTAACCTGCCAGTATCGTTGTTAAGACGCCAAAAGTGTCCTGTAACCTGCCAGTATCTTTGCTAAGAATGTGCCCTACAACTTGTCAGATCGTTGCTAAGAATGTAAAGAGTATCCCATAACTTGTCAGATCGTTGCTAAGAATGTCAAGAGTGTCCTACAACTTGTCAGATCGTTGCTAAGAATGTAAAGAGTATCCCATAACTTGTCAGATCGTTGCTAAGAATGTCAAGAGTGTCCTATAACTTGTCAGATCGTTGCTAAGAATGTCAAGAGTGCCCTATGACTTGTCAGTATCGTTGCTAAGAATGTCAAGAGTGCCCTGTACGTGATATCATCGCACAGACGAAAAATATGACGTCATAACTGCAGTTTAAAGATGACTGCCAACCGCCTTACTATAGACAAGCACTAAAGGCGAACATCCAGTTCTCTTAAAACCAGTTTCGTTTATCATTTGAAAGTGGTGAAACATATAACATTAATAAAACAAATGTGCAGAATAGTTATGCATGCTGGCCAAATCAGCAGAAATATTTTTAAAAGGATCTGTTCTGTGAGTAGGTGATGTTTAATAGCTTCAGTTCTGTAAGTCATCATCATCAGGTGCCATGCCGGGTGGCGTAGGCGGTCATGGCTCTCCACAGCTCTCTATCCACAGTATTATGTATCAAAGTCGTTGTTGTTTCCTTGCCGTGCCAGCTTGTCAAACTGTCTAATATTTTCTCACGTTATCGCCTTCTGTCTCTGGTGCCTTCAATCTTGCCTGTTGTGATTATGTTCTCTAAACCTGCCTGTCTCATGAAGTGGCCAAAAAAAGAAGATTACGTTTTTCTTATATCGTTGATTAAGGTCCGTTTCGCATTTAACTCTTTCAGCACCTCTACATTAGTTTTTCTGGCACTCCATGATATTCTCAGCATTCTTCTGTAGAACCGCATCTCTGCTGCCTCCAATCTCCCACTTTCCAGTTTGTTTATTGTCCAAGACTCGCACCCATATGTTAGTATAGGGGTTATATAGCACTGCAGAACTCTCTTTCTCACCTCTAATGACAAGGTCTTATTACACAGTATATTTTTCATTTTTCTGAATGTTGTTTTTGCCTATCCTATTCTGCATCTTATTTCTGTTGAACTTCTTCCATCTGCTGTAATCATTGTACCTAGATATTTGAATCTTGGTTCTGTAAGTAAGTAATGTTTAATAGAGTCAGTTCTATAAGTAGGTGATGCATGAGTGTTTAGATATGAGAACAATTTGCTTGTACATGAATACAAAAACACATTCCATATGCGTCGGAGCACTTGTATTGAATGCAATGGTGACGTCATCCAAAAATATTAAAGTCGTATTTTACTTTTTTTTTAGAAAATATTTTCCCATCCACCTTAAAAAACGATGACGATTTTCATTTGAAACACACTTTTTAAAAACTTGAAATAAATTACCTTTTATGAACAAACCGCTTGACTGTACTTGTGACGAACATTTAAATTCAAGTAAGAAGCAAGAGGATAACTTAAAATTCATGAGACTAACGGGAATTGAACCAATCCGTTCTAACGGCACCGAATCGCCTGGCAACTCGAGTAAACGGGTTCTTGACGAAGATCTCGCGTTTTCCACAACCCAGAAAGTATCTCATCGCCTTTTCAGCTTAATAAACTGAAGTGTTTGTATTTACACTATACCAGGACGTGGACACTGTGCGTGACCATTGACGAAGATAAGACATGTTGGCTCATTTGGAATTATCCTTCTAAAGCAGAGAATCCCACACTGTTGTGCCACGTAGACCACGCGCCGATATTTTGTGACCTCCTTAATATTGAATTTTCCTAGACATGTAATTTTGACGCTGACAAGGTATGTTCACTTTGATGTGGTTTTTTTTTGTAGAGTGGACAATTGTAAAACAAAAGAACATATACAATATACATTCATGTCTTTCTTGAAAAGACACAAAATGCAAAGAAGTATTTGGATATGAAACGAAAATAAAATCACAACCTAGTAAAGTTCTTACACAAAAATAATACACAAATAACGTTGTTAATGAGGAGGAACAACATCATGCTTTGGTGGGCAGTTGTTTATCATTTGGTGGGCAGTTGTTTATCATTTGGTGGGCAGTTGTTTATCATTTGGTGGGCAGTTGTTTATCATTTGGCTTCACATTAGTGAGGTATAGTAGTAAATCTAAACTGCCAATGATTTGCAATCGATTTCTTTTTCTCGTAAGAAAATTAGCAAAATCTCGTGCACCCATAATACAAAAATTAGCAAAATCTCGCGCACCCATAATACAAAAATTAGCAAAATCTCGTGCACCCATAATACAAAAATTAGCAAAATCTCGCGCACCCATAATACAAAAATTAGCAAAATCTCGTGCACCCATAATACAAAAATTAGCAAAATCTCGTGCACCCATAATACAAAAATTAGCAAAATCTCGTGCACCCATAATACAAAAATTAGCAACATCTCGTGCACCCATAATACAAAAATTAGCAACATCTCGTGTACCCATAATTTAGTTGTCTACTTGACATGGACCCCCTGCACGTCTAAATCGACCATTGGGAGTCCATATGGACCATTTTGGGAACCCTATTTTCTAAAGTGACACATTGGACTTTACCTGCGATTCTCATTAGCTACTGTTAACTTTGTATGAAGTCAGCGAAAGTCATTAGATTAGTCAAATGTGCCACTTTAGAAGTATTCCTAATGAGCAAACATGTTATATATTTGTTAATGATCACACGCTGCATGCCACCATTTCTCGGTGTTTCACCATTCCACCCACTCTTAACCTACATTCCATCAATTGTCTATATTTATATTCCAATTTTATATAATTCCATTTTTAATTTTAAATCCATCAGTTTTCAATAATTCTCCCATGAAGGCACAATATGTTCTAACAGATGCGTGGGACCCTCAACACAGTAACAATATTGTATCTGTATACCTGGTCTATCAGTGGCTAATCTTGGCACTCTAATGCTATAGTTTGTGTATACATACTAATGTTGCGGCGGAGGGCGTTGTCGTTGATTATTTCTGTCAGAATTATCAGTCATAACTGACAGAAGCGGTTCATATGTCATGGGTTTCTACAGACAATGCCGAGATCTCTGTAGGATACTGATGATGCCCGTGGAATGTCAAGAGATCAAAAATCACGGTTTTGTTAACAGTACTATGGTCTTCTTGGAATTCAGCAATTCGCGGATAAGAAATGATACATACGCTAACCGTGCTGTAATCTTTTTGGAATTATACGTTTTGTGGATAGTAATGATAATCTATGAGTGCTGTAGCCCTCTTGAAATTCAGCAATTTGTGAATACGAAATGATATGTCAACAATGTAGTATTGTTCTTAGATTTCAGTAGTTCATGGAAAATAAAACATAATACAATAGTGCTGTAGTTCTCTAGAAATTTAGCTACACTTGGATAAGAAATGACACGCGAACAGTGCTGTAGTCTTCTTGAAATCACAGCTATTCCTGGATAAGAAAAACATATTAACAGTGCTGAAGTCTTCTTGGAGTCACAGCTATTCCCGGATAAGAAAGACATGCCAACAGTGCTGATCTCTTCTTGGAGTCACAGCTATTCCTGGATAAGAAAGACATGTTAACAGTGCTGAAGTCTTCTTGGAGTCACAGCTATTCCTGGATAAGAAAGACATGTTAACAGTGCTGAAGTCTTCTTGGAGTCACAGCTATTCCTGGATAAGAAAGACATGTTAACAGTGCTGAAGTCTTCTTGGAGTCACAGCTATTCCTGGATAAGAAAGACATGTTAACAGTGCTGAAGTCTTCTTGGAGTCACAGCTATTCCTGGATAAGAAAGACATGCCAACAGTGCTGTATTCTTCTTTGAATTAAGAAAATATAATTATTATTCATGCAGAAAACGAATGTGGTGGACCGGAAGGCACAAAATAACTCAGCTCCGCTGTGAAACCACCAGCATAACATACTTAACGCTAACCGCTGAACCGACAGAAATTACACGAACATCTGTGTTGGTTATCAGAGAGCGAACGTAGAAGAAGAAGACATTATTATTATTCGTCTACTGTCGTTTTCAAAATGCCGCAATTAGCTGGATGTAGTCCGGAAAACGAAATCGAATGTCCTGATTTACAGCTTAGCTGCGATATCTGCGCTTTTCGACACGGCAAACCGGACTTCAGTATGACTTCTGGGTTACTTCTGTTCTCAATGGAATGGAACCGCCAACTTTATCCCGGAACTTCCTAAGTCACTTCTTGTGACACGCATGGCAGGTAACAGTATTTCCCAGCAACACACAGGAGGTGAATAGGAAATGATATGCTAACATTTCTCTGGTCTTCGTGAAATTCAGCAATTCGTGGATAGTTAATGGTATGTCAACTATAACGAAATTGTGCTTTTCATGACGTCAAATAGAATGAACCCATATTGGCCAACTTAAGAGCGTACGACATGTAAATGAAAACAGCAATATACAGAGGAAGACCAAGAAGATGGATTGAAGGAATTAACAACATTCTGAGACGTCGTCACAGTATTAATACATATCAAGCGAACAAACGTGTCATAGCCCACAAAGTGATCACATTCAATCCTTACAACAACAAAAGCAGAGAACATAATAAATAGACAAATAGAAAGGGACATTCGTTTCAAGCACCAAAAGTTAGCATGTAGTATTCTGGACGTCGCATAGCATCATTTTTTACTGTATTGATTTTATATGCAATAAGGGGTGCAAAGGGAACGCATTGCTCTCGGCGGACCCAGGGTTAGCAGATAACCAAGATCCCAAATGTACCTCCTCGCGGTGCACCCCGGAAACAGAAATATAGCAACTCGAGCTGTTTCTGGCTAAACCATTTGGGGATCGTGTCCGAGAATGTGGAGGTAGCAGATGGAAAGAGATTTGAATGCATAAAAGACAGACAATATCTCCGACACCACCAGCAACACCACATACAGCGACACTTTCGACATACAGTGAAGCTATTTAGTCCAGTCCGAACATTGGAGGGACGGCCAATGAAAAAAGCATGAAAAGGTGGATGCATGGCGAAAGACAGATAGAATCCATACTGAGTACAATGGGAAAAAATAGGAGGGCAGTTCAGCGCTAGAGGGCAGCGCTAACTGCAAATAGAAAGTGGAAGCGATTACGGAAATGGGAACTACAAGCTCTGTTAGCTCGTGACGAGCTTCTAGTTACCTGATTTCCTTATAGGCAGAGACCCATACCCAATAATGGGCGTCTAGCATAGCAAAAAGACCTTGCCTAACTAATGCTCGCAAAAACATGCTCGCAAAAAGAAAACCTGGAAACATGCTCACAAAAAGAAAGGGTGCCGTAACCGATAGGCTTAGGCAAAAAAGGGACAAAGATGGCAGTCCTGGCCCAACTATACTGTCAAGTTTTCCTATACCGGAGATACACTTGCAGAGAGAAAGGGTTCCGTACCCGATGGGCGCAGGCACAAAAGAGACAACGATTTTAGCCCTGGCCCAACTCTACTGTCAGGTTTTCCTATACCGGAAATACACTTGCAGAGAGAAAGGGTTAAGTACCTGATGGGCTCAGGCGCTATTGGGACAAGGTCGCTCAGCTCGAGAACGTCTTGCTCTCAAACGCGTGGTGTGAGACTCGAACTTGGGCAAGGGGTTCACGATGTCAGTGAATGACACCTAGACTAAGAGGGCGAAAGAGCCAGGGTCCAACACTTCTGCTGTGTTCTTCCACTTAAGGAACCACGTTCACGGATGAGAAACAGTTCAGTACCCGATGGGCATAGGCACAGTACGTCCAATTACACGATGCAAGTTAATAGATAGTGGAACACCTCGTGTGAGACAGACGTGAGAAAAATCGTCTGGACGAAGAGTCACCAGACACACGCGTGCCTGGCGACAGATAGGGAGGCTGTCACAGGCTAGTGTAGCCACCCGAATTGTCAAGGCATGCCGAAATCTGATGTGCTAGGCCTACAAGGAGTATAACGGTGGCACAACGTAATCACGCTCCCGGCGGAAATCGCATGGATATCCGTGCTGGTTACAATGGAGCGAACGCAAAACAAACAAACAAACAAACATATGCAATATTTATGTTTAGTAGATTGCCACTACATTTTGAATTTCCAGATGCAGGACCATCTGCAACGGAAATTGAATTGGTACATTGGCAGTCTGTGACGTGCTCTGTGCCACTTCCCAATTACAGCCGAACACATAACGTTATTTGAAGACATTTATGGATAGTTTGATTCTGAAATAGAATTTTTGCATAATAAACTGGACACTACTCCAAATCGAAATGGATTTGTAAATTAATGGCAACTATGTGGCGCCAGAAATGTACGGCCAAGAAATAACACGAGATTTACTGCACTATTTTTATGTCCGATTATACCAATACAATTGGGAAATGTTATCAAGTCTGCGCTGTGACACACTGGTTTTGTGTTGCTGTTGCGCTGCGTTTAAACAAACACACAAAGGCATTGGCCATGATTCACACATGATTTACCAGGGTGCACTAAGACAGACAGACAACTCATTTGAAAGCTAATTTCAGATACGAGTGCGCCAGCAGTTATCTCATCTTGCCGTGAGAATAATGTTCAGCTTTGAGCCATGACCGTCTGCATTAGAAGACCTTTTCATACAATTACTTATGCCATCACTTATTCCTTTAAAACATTATTGTCGTGTTCCCGTTGGTAACTATTTATATACTTGGAATCGCGTGCCAAAAAAAAATAGCGCTAGTGACTCCAAGTATGTAAATAGTGACCAACGGAAATCGCGACATTATAAGAAAAGTAAATAAACTCCTAATTAATTCTAACCACAAGAATACAGTCAAAGGTTACGTTTGAGCATTGAAAATATGGTAGGACGAAGTTGCTTTTCTGGATTCCACTCCGGTCCCCTGACGAGAGAGATACGCATGACTCAAAATTAATTAAAGAATCAATCGATGTGGTATGAAAATTACTGAATGATGCATCAAATATGAGAGTGAATAAGCATAGCTCTGTAAATATTTGATGTAAATGCATGATAAAATAGGAGTGGGTCATTCTTCTTAACAACGTCCAAAGTATCACATGGATATACTATCCAAACCATGCGGGAGTCAGGGGCAACAAAAGAGCTGATACACTGGCAGGTAAAGTTATAGTGGATGGAAAATGATGAGAAAAAGACCTAACTGAGTTAATTATAGCAGTCATGGATACATTAAAACGATGAAGAGGATGCTTAAAGAGACAATGTACATGTTCAGAGTATGATAGACATGACAGTTACCAGGGGAGAGGAGGGTAAGTACGTCCTCACTGGAAAGAACCGAAGAACTCACAACCAACAGCTGAGTGGAACACTGAGCGTATATACCTTTACATGGCTAACACAACCAACAACTGATTGAGGCACTAAGCTTATATATCTTTAGATGGCTGACACAACCAACAGCTGACTGGCACATTAGGTTTATATACCTTTAGATGGCTGACACAACCAACAGTTTACTGAGACACTAAGCTTGGCATACCTTTAGATGGCAGGCGGGCACACTAAGCTTAGCATACCTTTAAATGGCAGGCGGGCACACTAAGCTTGGCATACCTTTAGATGGCTGACACAACCAACAGTTTACTGGGACACTAAGCTTGGCATACCTTTAGATGGCAGGCGGGCACACTAAGCTTGGCATACCTTTAGATGGCTGACACAACCAACAGTTTACTGGGACACTAAGCTTAGCATACCTTTAGATGGCAGGCGGGCACACTAAGCTTAGCATACCTTTATATGGCAGGCAGGCACACTAAGCGTGGCATACCTTTAGATGGCTGACACAACCAACAGTTTACTGGGATACTAAGCTTGGCATACCTTTAGATGGCAGGTGGGCACACTAAGCTTATATATTTTTATTTGGCTGACAGAATGTCAAGAAGATCATGTATAGGAATGCCCCTTATTGGTGGTGCTGGTTTCTGATCAAGAATCAAGATGGGATGTGATGACGGTACAACTAGTTCATCACGAGAGCTATTAACATGCACACCTGCCGTCAACCGTCCTTGCCTTGAGGTTTTGCACTTATATTTCACCCTGAAGGTAATAAGTTTGAATAACTAGGGAAACCATTTAGAAAAACATGAAGTTATTCCATAACATTGTGATTACAGAAATTGAATTTCGCTCAGAAAATCGCGGGTTCGATCTTGGGTCGCCATGTCTTGATTACTTGTGCATTTTTTTCATGCATTTTTTTCAGAGATCCTTGCAAATTATGGCTTGATTCTACGGAACAATGTGCTATTAGTGGTACTCTCGGCAGACGGTGTGCCGCTTCGTTGATAGGCTCGTAGTAGATATGGGGGGAAACTCGAGAACGAAGTCAATCATCTACCAACTAAACCGGAGTACAATGAAATTAATCATCTACCAACTTTGAGCCCTTTTCTGGAAGAAAATTATATATGACCGAAGTAGATGCGATTAAATAATCATATAAAAGATCAACTTTATGCAAGCTACGAACATCAAATACATAATCCTATTCCTCAGCGTTCATTCTCCTACTCCCACTGGATATGTGTTATAGTTAGTTACTTTGTTGCTTTGGTTACAATGGCGGCACATAGGGTAGAAGTTATGTTTCTCCATGCCGTGCAGTTGACTGCAAGTTGCTGTAGTTCGTGGGTGATGTTAATGCCCATTGTCATTGCCTCGTTTGTGATTATTCTTCTTAGTATTGTTCTGGGTCTTGCACGTTTTCTTTTCCTGTCGCAGACTATGACAGAGCTTGGTGGTTAAGTCTATTTTCGTCTGATCTAAGCACATTGTCTAAAATACTGCCAACGTCTGATCTAAGCACATTGTCTAACATACTGCCAATGTAACAGGATGAGCACCCACTGTTCCTTGAGCCAACGGCTCGTACAGCGTGAGCACCTCTGTTCCCTTGAGACCCAATGGTTCCTACAGTGTGAGCCCCGTTGCCCTTTGAGCCCAACGGTTGATGAGAAGAAACCGTTATGAAAATAATTGAGTATAAAGGCGACCATAGGTCTGCCTCCTGGGAAACGCGATTAGCATCAAGGTTTCTCGTTGAGAAAGATCCTCCGAGCAATTACATAACCGATAGGGAAACTTAATTATACAAGATAACGGATGAAACGACTTTTGTCAAATACATGCGGTTCACCTGAAGAATTCCCCACTCGGCTAAGACTAGGTGCCTAGACGAATATCACACCATTCGAATGTACCGGTAGAACTACGTAGCGTTGCAATTGATATAGCAAGTCTCACGGAAGGAAATAGGCCTGAGGGGTCAACTGACCATAAATTGGGAGACTGTTAATTGAGCTGAGGACCAGGTGTTTTACCCAAGAAGCAATTAGATTGCGTATGTGTTAGAATGTATCTCTGAGTTGCGTGAAACGAAAATTGAAAGGTCTAGACATTTGAATAGATGATAGGAAAACTGGTCAAGCCTGACCTTTGATGTCAAATTTGCTAACGGTCAGATAAGTTCGAGGAGTTTAAATATAAGTGACTGCAGAGTGGCGTTCCTAAAGTAGGAACAGGAGTTTTACATGTGTATATGAGGGATATTAGGAATATGCTAAAAAACAGACCAATGAGAGAGAATGTCTCAAAATATGTTGAGGATATTTCTATCTTAGAGAGAAGATAGGCGGGACTATCTTCGGGAGATAAAAGAGGATGTATTTGTATGATACAGGACTTATGATCACTATTATATATCGATGGGGTCTTTGTTACCTCTAATATTTTATGGTAGTGTGTCCTGATATAACCTAACTGTACTTTGTCCGCTGGTTGAAAGGGGACATTCTCATTAACTACCTACCTACCTACCTACCTGATACAGGACTCTAGGTAGGGGACTTCACTCGAGACTCGACTCGGGAGACTGGACTTCTCACACTCTCGGTAGGGGATTTCACTCGAGACTCATGCCGGAGACTCTGGATTCACTCGCTAACTCTCGACTAGGACACCGGTCCCAGGCTTATGTCAGCCTTTAGCAACTGGGAACTCCGAGTTCTTGTAGTTTAAGATACCACGTCAACTTTCTAGAAGTTGAGACACTTAGCTGGAGTGGAAATATAACATAGCTGAAGTTGGAATAGTATATTAATGTGATGCAGTATGATATATATTATATGCCTTGCTTGCTGTTGTAAACAGATGTTGTGAACTGTAGAACCAGTAATAAAGTTGTATGTAGTGTACAAGTTTTGGAGTTGACATTGAGATAGTTCAGCTTACGAATTATCTTACAGAAACAGTGTCAACGACATCCTCTTCCTGGAGAAGCACATTCTCTACTTGTCTGTCGGACAGACGCCACGCTCTGCAATAACATTGCAGCCTTCTGCGGAGAACGGAACATCATTGTTCTGGTTAGTTAGTTAGTTAGTCGTCGGATCATCATCACTGCAAACTGGATACATCCATAGTTGCTCCGATATCTCCTTGATTGTATCCGCCATTACACTTCTGCTGACAGTACAGGTCCTATGCTGGTTAACCATCATTCTTCTGCGCCCTCCAAAATGTTCACTTCTAGCAACACCGCATTTCAATCCCTGATCTTTAATGGTAAAGGTAGGTCCCATGACATCTGCCGTCGGGGATGAAGATAGCTCTTCATGTACTAAGCCGCAGCAACTATTAGGTGGGATGGCCAGTTCCCTTCCTTGCTATTTTTTTTTTACCTTCCCTAACTCATGCGTCAGGTACTCATTTACAGCTGAGTCGACTGGAGGAGTGGTCGTGTCAAGTGAGAAATCACAACCCGGACATTTTTAAAAAAAATATCCGGACGTGGTTTCGAACCTGGCATGCTGTAACCAGATGATAGCAAGCAAGCTCACTATCTACTAGGCTACCGCGCTCCTCTCTTTAATCCTAGCCATTGAAAAGGAATCATCATCCACATTAGTCTCACTCTCGCGTATTATATCTCTTAAGGAGTTCAAAACGTCAGCGCGATCCATTGCCCCATCGCCCTGTGCCACAATCGCGCACGATGCCAGTTGATCCCATCTTTCATTGCATTGAACGCCCACATGTCCCGGCACGAAAATAAATGTAACCAGTTTCAAGCTTTCATTGTTCTGGTAGATCAGTGTAACCATTCTGATGATAGAATTCCGCGACAACCCAGGAACTAAACTGGCCACAGCACCAGAGTGTTAGTTCGCTCTGAACGCAGAGCACAGATCGAAGTGAAGACACTAACATTGTCACTTCATTCGGCTTATTCATTACACTACGTGCAGAGTATGTTCTCCGTCACACTATATTGTGACACTACGTGCAGAGCTTCTATTACCCTCTGTCACGCCAACGTCTGATCCAAGTACATTGTCCAACATACTGCCAACGTCTGATCTAAGTACATTGTCCAACATACTGCCAACGTCTGATCTAAACACATTGTCTAATATACTGCCAACGTCTGATCTAAGTACATTGTCCAACATACTGCCAACGTCTGATCTAAACACATTGTCTAATATACTGCCAACGTCTGATCTAAACACATTGTCTAATATACTGCCAACGTCTGATCTAAACACATTGTCTAATATACTGCCAACGTCTGATCTAAACACATTGTCTAATATACTGCCAACGTCTGATCTAAACACATTGTCTAATATACTGCCAACGTCTGATCTAAACACATTGTCTAATATACTGCCAACGTCTGATCTAAACACATTGTCTAATATACTGCCAACGTCTGATCTAAACACATTGTCTAATATACTGCCAACGTCTGATCTAAACACATTGTTTAATATACTGCCAACGTCTTATAGCACGATGATAATACTACTATATATCTAGCAGGATATAGTCCACATAATGGAAAATGTTGCGTGTAGTCGTTTTTGTGTGTCAATGGCCCGACACATCCGTTTTCGGCTGTAAAGACCCAATCATAATATAAACAAGATAAAGTGATAAACTTCAGCGCACAAAATAATCCAGAAAACAGAAATGAACTTGACCAGACAAATTTTAGAATTCCTACAAAAAAAGCATAGCAAGAGAATGCACACCGTCATTACATGTAGAACTCTCTAGGTACAGGATGTAGAGATTGTGGCAACGGTAGGCATTCAAATAATTACAATGGTTTCATACTGACGACAGGAGTTAACAACAAATACTAAACAAGTTCTGAAGTTCAATAACTGACACGAAAAAAATATAGTTCACAGTTGAGAAAACACACTAAATCGACGTTTCAACATAAATTCTTTATTCAATTATACATCAAACTTTGTTACTTCTGTTCATTATGCCAGATAGTCGAGTTTTACTTTCTTTCAACTACAAATTAACTCTTTTCTGACAATAAGGAAAAAAATTGTTACCACATCTTTTTCAGGTCAAGATAATTGACTCAAAGTTGCTGCAGTGATCAATGCCACGAACTGGTCAGTCTTTCACTTCGGAGGGAATTAGCCGCCACATTATGGCAATCTCAACGCATGCTGCTGATTAAAGGGTTGAGTCCCACTCAACAGTCCAGCAAAAAAAAAGTTACATAAGATTTACCAGAGCGGATATCATGGGATAGAGTAATCAACCAACTGCTAATCTCTCTAGTTACTTCTTACAACTTGCATAGTAGGTGGTTATGTTACTATTCCTCTCTCCCTTTCAAGCAGTGTGTGGTATAACAATTATTTTTTTTTTTGCTGAACTGGAAACCCAAAACGTAGTAACCGACAAGGTAGCTATTCCTTTAACTGGGTTGTTCTTAACATGGTAGTATTTTACGCACGCACGCACGCACACACCGGTCCACCGCATTTTTTTCTGCGTGGTCACTAAGAAGATAATAGAAAATTAGAAAATTTAATGGACAAAGACCAGGTCTAGATGGGTCACCTGAAACTATTCCGACGATATATAATTATATAAATAAATATAATCATTGAATAAAAGTGAAAGCTTCTCATATCTGTCCCAGAGGGGCATAGGACGCTAATTTGTTCTGAAATCGTACACCCTGACGAACAAATGGTTGAGAATCTCTGCACTTGTGTACGATGCTCCTTTTCCATGTGAAAACATAAAGGCACTCATACGGAAAACTCGGTCACCAATAATCTGTTGCTGTATTTATTTAATATATATATATATATATCCTTCATATAAATATATCTGTGTGTGTGTGTGTGTGTGTGTGTGTGTTGATAGTAAGAACCAAATGCATCAATCGATTCCAAACACAGACAATGGATTCAGGATTACAAGAGATCAAGACTGTCGAATTTCACAGCCCAGTGGAGCGGTGAAAAATAAATTACTGTAAGTGAATCGGGTATCATCAAGTGTTTGCGTCAGTACTTGACCCCCAATCTGAGGCATTCCAGTTTGCCTGTCTTATTCACCTGGTACAATCACGGTGTTAATTATTACCTGCACAGAAATAGGTAATTCTAGACGAACCTAGCAGCTGTCTGTAAATAATCTAAGGTCAGAATAGGAGGCAACGCCCACATTGCTGCAACCTCAAACAGTATATTTTTTTATGTGGAAGGTTGTTACAGGTAGTGTATCTTCGTGTTGTCTGTCTGATTTTTGTGAATGAGAATCGCCTTTGCTCTACGAATCCATATAAGAAAGTGAAGGCCTGTATAAACACACATATGCCTACATTTAACATTCAACTCCATCATGTATTCTACAATCATCAACATTGTCATCCGTCATATATTCTAATATCATCTAGATTGTCATCCGTCATATATTCTACAATTATCAACATTATCACCCAACATATATTCTACAATTATCAACATTATCACCCAACATATATTCTACAATTATCAACATTATCACCCAACATATATTCTACAATCATCAACATTGTCATTTGGCATATATTCTACAATCATCAACATTGTCATCCGTCATATATTCTAATATCATCTAATTGTCATCCGTCATATATTCTACAATCATCAACATTGTCACCCATCATATATTCTACAATCATCCTCCCATATATATTCTGCATTCATAATTTTGTACAGAGGTCTTCTACCGACGATGGCCTGACTTGTACCATCTCATATCATTAAAGCATGTGTAAGACATGGGAAGAGTGACAGAAACAAGAGACCAATGGAATCAACGTGTGTCAAAACTGTTACCCAATATTCCAAGACTTGACCTTGTCCTACTTGTACTCAATGTTTCATAGTTATGTTATAGATGCAGACATGTTGGTTATATTATAGGAGGCGTGGGCGTGTTATACTCAAATAAGAGATGAAATTTCAGAACAGTCAACACGGAATCAACATGTGCATGCTGGTTAGCGTCTTGTCGTAAGAACAGTATGTAATAACTAATTCAGCTAACTAGGCTAACACATACACGAGTTATGATATCTTTTTAAGTGACCTCCGTTCATTAGATCAGTGGTTCTTAAAATTGGGGCCATATGCCATTGAACTCTGGTTATCTGAAACGTGGTCCAACTAGGATTATTGAAACCAACGAGAAGCTTCTACTTCAAAACGGAAACATTTTAACTGCATCCAAATGAAAATGACCTAATACATGTCAACATCAAATGTTGTTTTAGAGACGCAGTTAATTCTGGAAATCCAATTTGTAGACTCACAATGTAGACTCTCAATGTAGACTCAATGTAGACTCTCAATGTAGACTCACAATGTAGACTCAATGTAGACTCACAATGTAGACTCACAATGTAGACTCAATGTAGACTCTCAATGTAGACTCACAATGTAGACTCACAATGTAGACTCAATGTAGACTCTCAATGTAGACTCTCAATGTAGACTCTCAATGTAGACTCACAATGTAGACTCACAATGTAGACTCTCAATGTAGACTCTCAATGTAGACTCACAATGTAGACTCTCAATGTAGACTCTCAATGTAGACTCACAATGTAGACTCACAATGTAGACTCAATGTAGACTCTCAATGTAGACTCTCAATGTAGACTCACAATGTAGACTCACAATGTAGACTCACAATGTAGACTCAATGTAGACTCACAATGTAGACTCAATGTAGACTCACAATGTAGGCTCAATGTAGATTCAATGTAGACTCACAATGTAGACTCACAATATAGACTCAATGTAGACTCTCAATGTAGACTCACAATGTAGACTCAATGTAGACTTACAATGTAGACTCAATGTAGACTCACAATGTAGACTCATAATGTAGACTCAATGTAGACTTACAATGTAGACTCAATGTAGACTCAATGTAGACTCACAATGTAGACTCAATGTAGACTCACAATGTAGACTCACAATGTAGACTCACAATGTAGACTCTCAATGTAAACTCACAATGTAAAGACCAGGAGTTTTTGTTTTTCTTATATAGATATCCATTTTAGTAGATTTTTTCAAGACAATATTAAAAATGATAAATTCATTTGAAATGAAGTGCTACAGATAGATTCTAAGAATATCATGGACAAAGAAAAATAAGAACATAGAAGCTTTGAAAATACTTAAACTAAAGCAAGGGTGGCTTCTAAATACAATTATAAGAAGAAAGATACAGTTTTTGGACATGCAAAGACATGCTATCATGGGCTGATTCTTGAAGACAGAGCTCCAGGAAAGAAGAGGGAGACCAAGAAGACGATGAACTAGCAATATAAAAGCGTGTATGAACATGTCCCCAATCAACATGTCCCAATCCAGACCGACACAGCGAAGGAACAACACAGCAAATAGCTCCGAATAGAAGAAAGAGCTCCAACCAATCACCACAAAGTCCTTCTAAGGACTGCCACCTTATAGTCTCATCAATACCAGAGACAGGCAGAGCCACAACATAGTCCATACAAGGACTGAAGCTAGGAGGCCCTACAGAGAACGCGGCTAACAGAGCCACATCCTAGCAACAACCAGGCAGACAAGCCACAAAAACCACAGGTCCCCAACCACCTCGATATAACCAATATGGACACCAGTCCTAGGTTGAAAGAGGCGGGCCTCGACCATATGAGGCATAAACCCCTACTTAACAAACAACAACAAACAAAATCGCCGTTCAACGCATGCGTGTTCAGTCAGGACAGAAAATCGTTCAGTGTCCATGATGAAGACAGCGTTCTGGAAAGAATAAGTCACTTGATATGACTAGAAGCAAAACAGATAACTGCATAACATGCTCAAATTAGCATGTTGATATGAAAGACATGCGATCTGTATCGTGAAAGTCGGTAGATATAGAAGACATAACTGCTAAATGTAAACAGGCCTTCATTAAGTACGGTTTTGATTATTATCACGTTTTCCATTGGTTACTATTTATATACTTGGAGTAGCCTTGGCTATTTTTGGCATGAGATTCCAAGTATATAAATATTAGCCAACAGAAAATATAGGAATAATCAAGAAAAGTAACGATAGAGGCCGCATTAATTTTGTTAGAAGACATGTAGTACTCTGTCCATATATACAATCTGTATACTACAATCTACAATCTGTATACGTCTGTATACACATGAAGATTGGGCTATCATTAAAAATACATTCAGAACGAAGAGTTGTATAAGCTTATTAGTATAGATTGTCATAGCTTCATTGTGTTTAAGTTACATGAACCTGTTATTTTGGGATACACTTCTTTCAACCACGGACCAATTGGTAATATCAGAGATTTCAACCATAAAAATAATGGAGGTCGTGAAACAGGTAATCTTGTCACAACCAATAACAAATGTCAATATTTCTTATATTACTAATGGCAGACTATAGGTTTTCGGCGAATACAAATGCTACAGGCGAATTCTACGAATTTCCTATAGTAAGAATTAGACAAATGTGTACGTAAGAAATAAAATAGAGTTTTATACAGTTCTATAAGAAACATTACTTTCAATAGTGAAACGACAAAAACGTGTATGGTTTGTACATGTATTTCGACATTCAATCAATAATCAATAAACCCGTAACCCTTCAGGGTCGTAGGGGTACGACATTGGATACCTCAGCACGGAGTCCTCCAGCGAATTCTATCCTCAGCGATGCGGATGAGTGTGGAAATATCTTGCCCTGTCCATTCCTTGATGTTGTCTGTCCATGCCTTTATTTGCCCTCCTCTGATTCTTTCACCCTTGACAGTTCCCTGCAGTATTGTTTTTGACAAGAAATCGTGCCTGCATACATGTCCGAACCATGCTAGTTTTCGCCGTTTCACTATTGAGAGCAATGGTTCTTGAACACCTGTACATATCTCTACTTTATTTCTTACGTACACATTGGTCTTATGTTCCCTATAGGAAATTCATAGAATTCGTCTGTAGCATTTGTACTCGAAAGCCTGCAATCTTCTCTCCATGTCCGCAGTGAGTGCCCAACTCTCACAACCATCCAACACAACAGAAAGCACCAGCGATTTATACAGTTTGATTTTCACTCCAATACTGATGTTGTTTTTCAAATCACAGTTAGCCTTGACGCTAAAGCCATCTCCAGCCTTACTTTTAGTTCTGCTTTGCATTTACCATCGCTGCATATATTGGATCCGAGGTATTTGTAGGTATTCACCACGTATGTGCATTCATCACGATATTAGTCTGGTTTTCTGTGTCTCTGCTGTTTACCAAGATTTTGCTCTTATCTGTATTGATTTCCATTCCGTACTGCTGGTAACTTTTTCCAAATTTGTTTTTGACATTATTCCTTGTCAAAAACAATACTTCAGGGAACCGTCGAAGGGAGAAGAAGCAGAGGAGGACAGATAAAGACATGGACAGACCACATCAAGAATTGAACAAGACAAAATTATTCTTCACTCGTCCGCACTGTTGAAGGTAATGATCGCTTGACCCTGTGTGTTGAAGCATCCAATGTGGTACCACTACGACTCTGACGGGTTTTGAGTTTATAGATAGATCAGACATACATACAGACAGACAGGCAGGCAGGCACAAACACAGACAGACAGACAAACATACAGACAGACATAATGGCAGACTGGCTGAAATTTGATTTCTGCTGGCAAACGTAACAAGTTTAAGTAGACCGCAAACTGAACACATTAAGTATAACCCAAAGACTTACAGGACGGTATTATATCTCTTTCCACGTGTTTTAAAGCATTTGAGCTGTAACGAATGCAAAATCATCAATTATTCAATACCGAAGATTGTCCAGTCCCTGCCCCAGAGATTGATAAACAAAGGTTTTTACGTATACCTGTAGAAAGACATCTAAGAGGGTAAAATCTCATCACCTTAGTGGCCATTTAATATGATCTAATCTTGCATTCCATCTGTCTGGAAATTGTTGATCAATGTAGTTTCATACTATATTGGCATAATTCAGAGGTGATCCAGCATGCTGGAATATGAATCCTTCTGGTATCGTAGGAACCAGAGATTTCTGCTTGAATTTCCTTTGCACAACAATGGGAAATTGTATTTATGCAAGCCAATAACAACATTAAACTTTCTGCTGCTCCGTGAACCCCCATGTTCATTATATACACGTGATCACGCGACTGAGCATCACGCCTGTGATATATTAGCCTACTTTTAAAAAAAGTCACTGTCCCTAACAATGTAATGGTTTCTATAGTAGGTAACCATAGCAAACACGTTCTAGTTCATATGGATGGGGAAATATTGACATTTGTTATTGGTAGTGATTCTGCCAAACAGACTATGTGCGCAGTACGCTGTTGGTAACTCAACTACCCCCCCCCCCCCCCTCAAAGAAATAGTGTCATTCTAAACCAAGTGCATCTAAGATATCTCTCCCGCAACTAAAGAATAAAACAAATACAAAGTAGCAGTGAAAGGGGATTCTATTCGCTAAACCCTTTATTGGATTTCAGCGTCAGGGGTAGAAGAGTTCTCTGGAGACGGCTCTCGTACCCTACGGCTAAGTATATTGTGGAATTTGTCGCCTCTTTTATTTCGGTGGTCCATCGTTTTCGTGGTCGGCCTCTATGTCTGCCTTGACTGTATTTCTGTAGCATATCTTGCTGTGGTATACTATCTGGTGGTAGTCTGCTAATGTGTGCAAGCCATCTGATCTGTTGGCTCTTAATATATTCCAAGATTGGGGCGGTGCTGGTTCTTTGTCTAATGTCTTCATTTCTAAATATGTCTCTTAGCGATATTCCTATGATTCTGCGTAAGCATGCCATTTCAGATGTCACAGCTGAAACGGGATTTTGTACTGATATTGTGTCACTTCAAGGGCTAGAAGAACATAGTCAAGGCCCTATATGTACCTCCTTGTGGGGCATCATGGAAACAGGTCGGTTTGAAGCTCGTGCGAAACAACTGGTAACACTTTGGATATCGTGTCCAGGTAGTGTAGACCGAGATGGAAGAGGTGTGGTTGCACAAGACAAGCAATATCTCTAAATGGCATCTCTCGGTGCCCAGAGTCAAAACACTGTTGCAGCACAATCCACCACAGTAGCTAGTCTTGACAGCCAGACTGTCATATCTCATGACTCTGGACAGACAGACTATCATATCTCATGACTCAAGGAAGCCAGATTAGTGAAAAAGTCTCTAGAGAACAAGGCTATTATAGTGTAATCCATTACATATCAACTATGCTTAACGTCCCCTGCTTACCGACGTCCTATCAGAGTCTCCTAATTACCCATAACCTGTCAGTTACTCAGAGCCAATAATTATGTCCTAACAGTCCCCTATTTACCCATATCCCTATCGCTTTCATACTTACACATGTCCTGTAAGTCCTCTCAGTCTCCTTCTGGCACATGTCCTGTAAGTACTCTCGGTCTATTATACCTATGTCATGTCAGACCTCTCTGAGTCTTATAATTACCCATCACATATCAGTACTCTCACAGTCTCCTACTTAACATGTTCAGTCAGTCCTGTCAGAATCTACTACTTACACATGTCCCATCAGACCCGTCAAAATCTCCTACTTAAACATGTCCCATCAGTCCTGTCATAATCTACTACTTACAGATGTCCCATCTGTCCTGTCAGAATCTCCTACTTAAACATGTCCCATCAGTCCCGTCAAAATCTCCTACTTACACATGTCCCATCAATCAGTCCCGTCAGAATCTTCTACTTAAACATTTCCCATCAGTGGCGTCAGAATCTCCCACTTACATATGTCTCATCAGTCCCATGAATCCCATCAGAATCTACTACTTACACATGTCCCATCAGTCCCGTCAAAATCTCCTACTTACACATGTCCCATCAGTCCCGTCAGAATCTTCTACTTACACATGTCCCATCAGTCCCTTCAGAATCTACTACTTACACATGTCCCGTCTGTCCTGTCAGAATCACACACTTACACATGTCCCATCAGTCATGTCAGAATCACATACTTACACATGTCCCATCAGTCATGTCAGAATCACATACTTACACATGTCCCATCAGTCATGTCAGAATCACATACTTACACATGTCACATCAGTCATGTCAGAATGTCCTACTTACAGATGTCCCGTCAGAATGTCCTACTTACACATGTCCCATCAGTCCTGTCAGAATGACCTACTTAAACGTCCCATCAGAATGTCCTACTTACACGTCCCATCAGTCCTGTCAGAATGTCCTACTTACACGTCCCATCAGTTCTATCGAAATTCCTTGTTTACTCATGTCAGTCATCTTGAAGTTCGTGATTACCCATGTCCTAAAAGTGATATACAACACTGTGTATCTCTGGATACCCTTAAGTAGATTCATCTAACACACACATAGATGATTTTTCACACGGCCTTTGTGACGTCTGGTCATGACATACCGGGTTTATTGTGTATACACGTCGTCCATTTTTATTAAAAAATAAATAAATATTATGATCTGAGGTCAGTACGCGAGGAATTAATGACTCGCACAAGGTCGAAGGTCACTGCGAGAGAACGTATCATTGGGAAGGTTCTACTTTGGTTCACTGCTCATAGGGATAACACGAGAAAAACGTTAGTGCGCATGTCGTAACATGGCAATGTCCGGCTCTGTGGCGGTGAAGTACATGGCGTATCTTGGATGGCCAAGGGGAAACAGGCTCAATTTCAAACGTAGATAGTTGTGCTGTTAAGAAAACAAGGGTAGCCTACAAAACGAAAAAATTGCCATGAAAATCACAAAAGCCACAAAATGCTGGGTTGATCGCTACGTCGTGAATATGATATGATACAAAAAGCAACATGTTAATAAGGTGAACTATACATGACATTAGTAATCATTGCTAGAGATGCAAGCATGAAGATGGCAGTAAGGTGAACTAGACATGACATTAGTAATCATTGCTAGAGATGAAGCATGAAGATGGCAGTAAGGTGAACTAGACATGACATTAGTAATCATTGCTACAGATGCAAGCATGAAATTGGCAGTAAGGTGAACTAGGCATGCCATTAGTAATCATTGCTACAGATGCAAGCATGAAGATGGCAGTAAGGTGAACTAGACATGACATTAGTAATCATTGCTACAGATGCAAGCATGAAGATGGCAGTAAGGTGAACTCGACATGACATTAGTAATCATTGCTACAGATGCAAGCATGAAATTGGCAGTAAGGTGAACTAGGCATGCCATTAGTAATCATTGCTACAGATGCAAGCATGAAAATGGCAGTAAGGTGAACTAGGCATGCCATTAGTAATCATTGCTACAGATGCAAGCATGAAAATGGCAGTAAGGTTAACTAGGCATGACATTAGTAATCATTGCTACAGATGCAAGCATGAAGATGGCAGTAAGGTGAACTAGACATGACATTAGTAATCATTCCTACAGATGCAAGCATGAAGATGGCAGTAAGGTGAACTAGACATGACATTAGTAATCATTCCTACAGATGCAAGCATGAAGATGGCAGTAAGGTGAACTAGACATGACATTAGTAATCATTGCTACAGATGCAAGCATGAATATCAATCAATCAATCAATAAACCCCTAACCCTTCAGGGTCGTAGGGGTACCACATTGGATGCCTCAGAACACAGAGTCCTCCTGAGAATTCTATTCTCAGCGATGCGGATGAGTGTGGAAATATCTTGCCCTGTCCATTCTATAATCTTTCTCAGTGACACGCAGCAACGTAATTCGAATGGAGTTTATAATTATTATCAGAATTATAAACCAAACCGCGAGAACGGGAATTTCCATTGAGCAGTTAGACATGTGCACCGAGGAGACGGAAAGTCATAGGCAGAACCCTAAAGTCAGGAATGAACTTTCATTCATCAAGATTCCATATATCCAAATATTAGGATGACATTTTGATAATGAAAAACACATTGCTACATAGGCAAGCATAAAAATGGCAAAGTTATCATGAAAAACACTGTTAAAAAACAATAATGAAGTCATACACTACTGGTTGTATATATACACACACACACACACCGCTGGGTACACACATACCACTGGGTACACATTCATACTACTGGGTACACACACCACTGGCTACAGACACCACTGGGTAAACACAGCAATAAATCAAGTGCCATGCCGAATTGCATAGGCGATCATGTTTCTCCACGACTCTCTGTCTCTTGTGTTGTCAATAAGCTTGGTTGGTGAGCTTCTACCGTGCCACAATACAAGTCCATCTAGTAACTTTTCTCTTTGTCGTCCCCTATCTCTTTTCCCCTTGATCTTTCCAGTGGTTACTAAGTGTTCAAGCTGTGTTCTTCTCAGCACATTCCCTAGAAACCTTAACTGTCTGCCCCTAATGTTTGATCTTTTTACGCCAGCATCAATGGGAACCTCTGCATTAGTTTTCTTGGCTGTCCATGGTATTTTCATCATTCTTCTCAGAAAACACATTTCTGTAGCCTCTAATTCGCTTTACATTTTTAAATCTTTTTTTTGTAAACACACCACTGGATAAACACACATCTGTAGACACACCATCGCTGTTTACACACAACTTACACACCCCTATACACACACAACATGAGAACTGTCGAATTATGTATCCACAACATAAAAACAATATATCTATAGAGCGTATCAGCAGTTTCTGTTAGACGGGCATCGCCCAAGCTACTGAGATAACAAACACAGGTTGTGTAACTTCTGCTTTCTACCCAGACAGTTCTCTCTTTCTCTCTCTCTCTCTCTCTCTCTCTATATATATATATATATATATATATATATATATATATATATATATATATATATATATATATATATATATATATATATATATATATATATATATATATATATATATATATATAGTCTCTACTTTGTCTGCCTCTTATACCCTATTTCCGCCGCGTGTTGATATATTAGTAAAATATAATAACACTAGTGGTCCCAAGAGACGGTTGGAAATGGCTGTAAATTAAGTTTGATACCCTATCCTAGACCGCCGATAGTATAGAAGACTTAAGTGCAGAAAGTAAACAAGCCTTCATTCGTGAGGTTTGTTATTATTGTCTTGTTATTCGTTGGTCACTATTTATATACTTTGAATCGACCGCCAAAAATAACCACGGCCAATCAATGTAACGCACAGAAATAACCAAAATACAGGATAACCAGCCTTCTAGATCATTTTTTACTTGTGGTTTTTTTATGTTTGTATGTTATGTCCGTATCTTGAAAAAGGCCTATTGGTCCGAAACGTCGACTTTGTCCTGTGTATTGTCATCTGTAGATTATATTCTGTGTTTTGTTTTGTTATATGTACCATATTTACATCCGTTAGTGATAGTGTGTAGTGTTTTAGTCATCATTCAGTAGGACTTCATTACCTGTTTTACACGTGAGTATTATTTTCCATTATGTTCTACTAGCAGTACCACCTTCTATTGATTACCCTTCTAGATCATCTGCGCACAGGTCTTTACTGAAGCCCGGCAACGTCCTATCCTATAGCAAGTCAGTTACCAAAGAAACTGGCATGCTGAAGTGTTGGACATACCAGTTGGAATATCTCCCTCACCCCCAACCTCAACCGCCCAGCTTAGAAGCTTGGGTCAGTCTAACAATTTTGGACTGCAGTGATTTACATTTAGTATTTTGCTTTTGCTTTCTGAAAGGATCAAGGAGATATTCCTACGTCGTGTTGCATTTGATGCAGATAACAGAACCGAGCCAAATTTTCGACATCCTGAAAAATATATGAATGTTTAGACCTAACTTTCTCAACACCGACATTCCGTGTAGAAGAGACTGATATTTTACAATATATAAATATAATTCCAGTCACAAAGTAAATAATTCCAAAACTTTATCGAATACAACATACAAGCACAAACATTTTGGGCCTATGACATACAAGCTTTGACTTTTGTATGGGTGTATAGCATACAAGTTTCAACATTTTGGGGTGTATGACATACAAGCTTTGCCATTTTGGAGCATACATCATACACGTTTCAACACTTTGAGGTATTGTTGGTTACTCTCTCTAACAGAATTAAGAAACCGTGTTACTAAATCCTGGCAATGTACCTTACAGCCACAATAAACAAAACAGCAATCATAAATGATGTACATGTGTTACATAACCTGGTAAAGACGCAACAAGTAATAGGACTGTGACATACAATGTATTCCGTAAGAAACGAATACGGATGGTTAGGGTTCTGAGTATCGGTTACTGTGGAAGAACGCAACCGAAATCAATCAACAAATATAGAAAGTACATATATTATTAAGATAATAGTGGATACTTTAGCAAACTCACTTATACTTCTGATCCAACGATTCAATATATAACAATCCAACGCATACCTGCTCATAGCAACATTCTAGAAAATTAAGCAGCAGAGAAACTCGGAAAAGAATGTTCGGGCCACTGCAACAGAGAGACGCGTGAACAATGTATGAAATGTTAAAATGTTTTGTATCAAAGCCACTATTAACATTTGCAAAGTGCCCACGCAAGTCAAGAAAGATAATGATTCTTAACTTAGTTCTGAATACGGGACCAAGTCATTATTCTAATCTGTATATTTAATATGCTCACACATGGCCTAACAGATGCACCCTCACATACCACAAACACAAGATCTGTATGGAAGATCGGTGCACGTGTGATGCTAATTCTGTGACAGAACAGCGGATGTTGCTTACTTGAACAGAAATAACCCGAGAAACGAACCATCTTTCACTGCTACTTTTGATCAAGTTTAGATTTAGTTTTCTGAATCGACGTTGGTGCACTTTGGACAGACCCATAAGTGCACGGTCTCTCACAGCACACGACGAAGAGTATACATGATGACGGTTCCGGTAGCTCGCCGTTTATACGTACACTTTAGACGGCCCTTATATTGCCCTGTTCTGCTCGCCACATTCGTAATTCCAATATCTGTAATTGCATTATCATATCGCCTTCAAGTCTAGTGTCCTCAATTAGAAATTGTTCATGTAAGGTCTTATGTCATTCTTATCCATAACTAATTCTCATAGAATTGGCGCTTTCGGTGCTAATATGTCAACTTATTCATTGCCGAGGACTCCCACATGTCCAGGAGAATACATTCATATAATTATCCGCAGATCAGAATATACAATGTACTCCATCCACTCATGTCTGAGCCACACATTCTCGATCTTTCTAAGCTTGAACTAAGTCTGTAACTAATACAACTCCCAATGTTTTTGTCCCAGAAATCCATTTCATTTACATGTTCAGAGACAACTCTAAAATTGATTAGGTTACCAGTGTTGACGCACGATCGTCTACAGTATTATACATATCGACTAATGGGAAATCCAGCCTTCCAGGCTGTTCTCTTGAATTTAATTCGCTGTCATATAATGTATAACCATAGTGATCAATGAAAATCACAGAAATATGAAATGGGCCATTAAGGAGGATTATTTCCCATTTTCTAGTAGGTTTTATATCGTAAAGGGTCTGGCTGAAGTGTGAAACTGAACGAAAAGCATGAAAAAGAATACAACTTACACATACTCTCTCTCTCTAGTCAACTTATCTACAAGCAGGATCAAATGCTAAGAATTGAGATACTATATTCTCTAAAGACATATCTTGTTATTATTCAATGGTTTTATGATTTGGAACCAGCATCACGGAACTAACCCCATAACTGCTCATCTCCCCAGCCTAACGGTCATTTCAGAGTATTATAACCAAGGGATAAATCAACCAGTGTAGGTTGATTGACAACCCTAAACAGGAAGTAGGTGGCTGGGGCAACACTGGGCAAAATGTCAAGATATACAAAAATAGGTAGGTGTGTTACCAAAATAAAACATAAAACAACTTAACAACGAGATACAGAGACAGTTGTTTTATGTTTTATTTTGGTAACACACCTACCTATTTTTGTATATCTTGATATTATAACCAAGGTGACACTCAAACGCATGAGCTTTACTATCTCCAATGAATACTTGTGTTAAGGGGGTTTATGGATGCATGTTTAGTCCATGAAGGGAGGACTTCCAGTGCGGCAGTATCCTAGGATCATCACGTCCTACCAGTAGCATATACGTCTGGACCAACTAGTTCATCATTCTTCCGTGAGATCTGTTGAGCCAACTGCAATGATGGCACACGTAGCACTTCCCGATTACAAGGAGTCTGTCACAAAAGAAAAAACAGATGCAATTTTCACTGGACTACATCTCTCAGCTACTATTTGATAGAAGACAACAGTAAAAAAATCGAGATACGACGTGAAGAGAGCATGGTTTTTTGTCAAAGTTGACACAATGTTGGTCCATTCCTCAACTGCTCTTAGTGGCCTTCTATTACATGCTTGCTTTTCACATCTTTGAATACATCTTTGCACCTTGAACTAGACGTCCACTTCCCGGTTGCCACGCTTGGCGACGAAGAAGGATAAAACATCGAAAAATGAACGTGTTTATCATTCTTCTACTTGTCAGAGGTTGGAGTCTTATATTCAGCCACAGATTGGGATTTCTCTTGTTTTCTGATTTTTTTTAATGGAAATATATTCTCGAGATTGTCAGCAGCAGATATCTCCATACAGACAGTTTACCATGACTTCATTCGTGACGTTTTTTTATATTATTATCGTGATTTCGTTGGTCACTATTTATATACTTGTAATCGCATGCCAAAAAAAGCCAATGCAAACCAACGAATGCACGGAAATAATTTTTTTAAAACATGACCTTTCAGGGCATGTTTACTTTCAGTACACATATTTTTAATGGAGGCGAGTCATGCATTTTCTAGAACTTTAGTTGGAAAAAAAACCAGATGACCGTTTGACGCAATAAATCTGTAATGTGCAATATTTCTAGCTGGACCAGCCACTCATTAATCATACAGTTTACAGTGCAATTAAAAATATACCGAAGAATCCAGAGGAGTGTATCGCTTACGAGGGACTCGGCTGGAGTCTTCTACTCCGGCGGAAGCTTTACAAAGACTTTCTTGCAATCACGAGACATGCTGTTGAGATAAAAGGGTTGATTCCCTCTCAGCATTCCATGCATGTGTCTTCAACAGGCTACATTACAACGGAGACTACTGAGAAAACAAACTGCCCACACAATCATATTAGTCGCCTCTTACTACATGCATGGTAGGTGGCAGTGTTACTATTCTTTGCTTTAATCTGGTCCATGACCAAGAGGTTAGAGCACTGATCCCACAACCTTGAGGTCCAAGGTTCGACTTCCTATATGGACTGGTTTTTAGGGGGAGGGAGATCTCCTTTGCGCATTGGTTAAACCATTTGCTTTGTGCTCGAGAAGTCGCGGGTTTGAATCTCGCTCGCGTTGGTTAACAATTGAAATTTCTGACATTCCTGGGATTATCACATGAAGCTATGGAGTTACGTGCTATGCATGGTAGGAAGGCAACATGGCGCTTTATTGAGATGGATGAATCACATATGGGATAACCCCAGCCAAATGTAGTCAATCCTCTGCGCACTTTTAGCATTGCGTTGATTTAATATGGACTGTCTGGTCAAAACTGGCCTACATTTATGACGTCAAATATGCTTTACTGATTGAATGTTCGTATCAATCAATCCATCAATAAACCCGTAACCCTTCAGGGTCGTAGGGGTACCACATTGGTTGCTTCGGCACACAGAGTCCTCCAGGGAATTCTATCCTCAGCAATGCGGATGAGTGTGGAAATATCTTGACCTGTCCATTCCTTGATGTTTTCTGTCCATTCCTTTATGTGACCTCCTTGCTTCTTCCACCCTCGACAGTTCCCTGCAGTATTGTTTTTGACAAGGAATCGTGCCTGAGTACATGTCCGAACCATACTAGTTTTAATGCTCGTATATAAAATGTTGGAACACGTCTTTCACATACACCTTCTTCTTTTCCTTTTCTAAGTGGCTTCTTGTCAAAGCATTGAAGACAACTGGGAGATGGAGTCTAAGTTTTGTTTATTTGTTGTATGTTTGTTTGCTATCCTCAGGAACTGCCAGCAACTTGCTCTAACTTTTTTATGTGAAGTGGGGTGATTTCTCTGAACTTTCTTTCATATCCATGACTTCTTCTTCTGCGTTCGTTCTCAAACTCCTGCAGCTTATCAAGATGTTGTCCGGAGAACGGAATGAGCTGTGTCATGGTTTACAGCTTGGCTACGATATATATGCTTATTTCGGTCTGACACACTTGACCTCAACATGGATTGAGTCACATTGATCTTTAATGGTTTTAAAAGCCAACTCCACCCCAAAACCTCTTTATTCATCTCTTAAGACATGCATGGAAGGTAAATTGTGTTGCTATTATTTACTCCCCTTTCGAGCTGCGGCAACATCTCTCGTCATTTCTTAGGGACTGAAACAAAAAAACTAATCTTTACTCCCCTGGCGACATCCACACGTAATTTCTTGGGGATTGAAACAAAGAAACTAATCTTTACTCCCTTGGCGACATCCACACGTAATTTCTTGGGGATTGAAACAAAGAAAGTAATCTTTACTCCCTTATTCGCAAACCTGGTAGCACACAAGAGAACAGTTACTGGATAAATGAGTGCGCGTGCACGCATGAGATATGCCGATTATGCGTGCACGCGGTGGTTGTGTCAAATGATGAGAAGGTAAACACTCAAGTGTTGGGTGTGTCCTGAAATAGCAGAGAAACGAATCAGAGTGCGACAACTTCTTATCAAGTAGAAAACTGCACATTCAGACAATAGCCAGCTTAGTTGTATATAGATCTCATGTTTCCTTCATGTTGTTGCTGTGTTCCTTTCGTCAGGGCCGTACATACGTCTTTAATAAGGATGTCATGGGGTTTCCTTATTTGTGTTATATTTTTTATGATTTTTTGGGGGGTAACTCGTTACGGGTGGGTTTTTACCGTCAATTTTATTAGTTCGCATTAAATATTATGTGATATTTTTAAGGAGTTGGGGGGAGGGGGGTGTTTCCACACTCTACACCTCCTTCCTCTAACTATAGTAAGGGAGACTGCTGCAAAACTCTATAACGATAGTACTTAGTACTTGTAGAACACAAGTTTGATAAGCTTCACAATGAACGCACAGATTAATGGAGTATATAGGGTATTGGTACGAAGAAATACAAATAAAAGTGTAAGACATTTTCCAACATGTCTGCCGTCGAATGCATTTGTGATAGTCAATGCCGTCTTAATCCATAGGCCCGTTGGGCATTTGCCCTGGGGCCCACGAGCTTAGGGGCCCCATGCGAATATGTTGTAGGTTTTCGGAAAACCCGTATAAAATTTAGTATTATTTTATAAAAATCTCATAATTTTGTGTTTATATGCGAACTTTATCAATCACTTCCAACCTTGAACCTGGACCAATTTTAATACCTTTGTTTGACTTGTGTAATAGATGTAATATGTTATGGTGCTTATTATTTTAAAAAAACCTATGTAAATATCTGTTTTTGTGTGTAAATTTTTTGTTTGTAAATATTCTATGTAATACTATAAAACATGTAAATAAAATCTCTTTTCTCTGTTTTTCATGTTTAATGTTGATTATAGTTGCAGCTGTACAGCATGTTTTAACAACAATTTTGTTGAAATGAGTATAGTGACAATAAAATAAATAATACATTATTTTTAATATTATCAACCATTTATTTTTTTATTCCTGAGGGGGGGGGGCACTCTTTCTTTGCCCAGGTGCCCAACACTATTTCTTTGCCCAGGGGCCCAAAATGGTGTAAAGACGGCTCTGGTGATTGTTGCATTTTTTTTTACTGTTTGTCTTATATTTTCTAGAATAATACCTTAATGTTGAAACGTTAGAAAATGTCGTGTATAGTATTTGTATTTTTTCGTATCAATACCCTATAGTCTGATAGTCAGTGCGTTCATTGTAAAGCTTATGAAACTTGTGTTCTACCTACGTACTGTTCCTCCATGCATGGGTTTACCTTTCGTATTACACGAATTAGCATCCCGATGAGCTATATTAGACTACTTTTACGCCCGTGTGTTGCCGGGCAAAGAAAGGGGAGCAAAGAATAGCAACACTTTTACCTTCCACGTATGTCGTAAAAGGCGACTAAGGAGGTTATGGGATGGAGTTGGCTGTCCCATCTCATATATGGTCAGTGACCCACAGCCATGCTGAAGTCAGATGTGTCATGCCGAAAGGTGCAGATATCGCAGCAATGCTGTAAACCATGACACAACGCATTCCTTTCTCCGGACTACATCCTGCTAATCTGCAGGAGTTTGAGAACGAACGCAGAAGAATAAGACTAATTTTTTAAATCCCTGTCTCTAAAAATGTAATGGTTTCTATAGTTCTAGATTTTGTTTCAAAGCAGAAGTTATTACACGAATACATCTTGTAAGCTCTCGGTAGACCCAGCAATTTTGACTGATACAGTGGAATCTCTTTATTGAGTACCCTTTTCGCAATCATATTGCGCAACATATTCCCCTACTTAACAACACTTTTCAAAATCCTCAATTATATTTATTCTTTATTGCGTGTACTGTGTATAGCAAGTATCTGTTATTACATACACATTTCGGCAGTCAGAACCAAGTTGTTCTAATGGGATTCCACTGTATATTTTAAAAAAATGAGAATTTATTGAAGATTTACTTCACTCTATTCGAGTTTTTCGAGTATTCAGGTAGGGAAAAATTCAAGGGAAACAAGATATAAACCAAGAGGTATAGAGGACAAGTGATATAGATCATCTTTGAATATGCCACTAGGTAAAGCAATACAGATTGCACATAACCAAGAGGTTTATATTGAGAGATGAGGATATAGTTCTGTAAAGAGAAAAAATCACATAGAAAGTCGAAAAATTGGGGCTTTCCATGTGTACTTCGTCATCTCAATAGGACGCCATCTGCCGCGAGTACAACTAAGAGCACATAACTCCGTAGCTTCAAGCGATAGTTTCCATGGACTATCCTGAATAATCATCGCTGATATGTTGGCGAGCATGGACACAGTCGCAATGGGTACATCAATGGATAATTCTGACACAGTTAATGTTTTCATCCGCTCAACAGATTTCAAGTGTGAATCATGATCGCTCACAAGACTGCGCTAGATTGGTGTAAAGAGCGGAACATCCTGTAAAGTAAAACCGTGACCGATCGGCAGTAGTACTGTCGATAGCCACGAGAGAAACATTATAGATATATAAAGAGAACTGATAAAAAAGAATCGAACTTTAAATGTCGGTCGCTACACTCTTATGGATTTATTGAAACGGGTATCGGATTCTGAGCACTATCATGGATTTGTCTGGTGTGCGCTGATACGAAACAGTCGGCAATAAAGTCCTCGGCCCTCATAGCACAGGGAGTTGCAGAGAGCACACATTTCAGTTCACAACAGGTGGTGGAACATTAGAAATATTTTTGTTCGCAAATGCTCTCACGCATAGTCAGAAGACTAGAATTTTTTTTAGTGTACTGAAGGTCTGTCTGGAGAGATGATATTAGTTTGTAAGTACTTCAACGCGCGCAATGTTGCCTGGGGAAATTTTAACAACATTCAGGGAAATGCATTAGGTCAGGCTCTCCTAGAGATCGGTCCCACTATTAGTAACTGTGAAAGTAATGACAATAATCACCACTACGATAGGACTAAATGTATTAGTGGTGCCCTAAACATTCTAAAATAGCTGAATATATCTATGCCCTATACCGGATATGCTTCTATATTATTATTATTATTATTATTATTATTATTATTACTTGGGGTGCAAAGGGAACGCATTACTCTAGGCGGACCCAGGGTTAGCAGATAACCAAGATCGAGTGTACCTCCACGCGGTGCACCCTGGAAACAGAAATACAGCAGCTCAAGCTGATTCTGGCCAAATCATTTGGGGATCGTGACGAGAATGTGGAGGTAGCAGATTGGAAAGAGATTTGACTGCACAAGAGACAGACAATATCTTCGACACCACTAGCATCACCACATATAGCGACACTGTCGACATACAGTGAAGCTAGTCAGTCCAGTCCGAACATTGGAGGGGCGGCCAATGTAAAATGCACGTAAAGGTAGATGCATGGCGAGACAAATAGATTTCATACCGAGTACAATGAAACAATGAAAGGGCAGAACAGCGCTAGAGGGCAGCGCGAACTGCAAATAGACAGTGAAAAGTCTCTAGGAAAGGTGAACTACAAGCTCCGTCAGCTCGAGATGAGCATCTAGTTACCTGTGTTCCTTAGAGACAGAGACCAAGACCCATCCATTGGTGGCTGGTAAAGCAAGAAGACCTAATCCAACTCTAATGTCGAGCCTTCCTAAACCGGAAATGTGCTCGCGAAGAGAAAGGGTTCTGTTCCCGATGGGCTTAGGCAAGAAAGTTACAACGATGGTAGTTCTGGTCCAACTCTACTGTCAAGGTTTCCTATACCGGAAATACACTTGAAGAGAGAAAGGGTTCAGTACCTGATGGGCTCATGTGCTATTGGGACAAGGACGCTCAGCTCTAGAACGCCTTGCTCTCAAACGCGTGGTGTGAGACTCGAACTTGGACAAGGGGTACACGATGTCAGTGAATGACACCTCGGCTAAGAGGGCGAAAGAGCCGGGGTCCAACTCCTCTGTTGAGTTCTTCCCCTTAAGGAACCAGGCTCACGGATGAGAAACGGTTCAGTACCCAATGGGCACAGGCACAGCACGTCCAATTACACGAGGAGAGTTCATAGACAGTGGAACACCTCGTGCGAGTCAGACGAGAGCAAAAATTGTCTGGGCGAAGAGTCGCCACTACGCGTGCCTGGAGACAGATATAGAGGCTGTCACAGGCTAAGGGTAGCCCACCCGAATTGTCAAGGCATGCCGAAATCGGATGTGCTAGGCCTACAGGCGCATAACTGTGGCACAACGTAATCACGCTCCCGGCGGAAATCGCACAGATATCCGTAATGGTTACAATGGAGCGAACGCAAAACAAACAAACAAACACACATTATTATTACTTCATCCGTAACGGAGAAATTAACAATAGAAAGAATGGAAATATTAAAATCTTCCGTTAATTTCGAGGATTAAAAAGTAGCAGGTATTTACAAATAAGTAAAATTGAAATGATGACCGTGTACAGCTACTTCTTGTCAAGGATCTTCAAATAATAGTCAATGGCAAGAAAGATGTCACTTACACGTCTACGGGGTTCCACTCAATGAGTGGTTCTCAAACTATTTTTTACACATGGGACAATGAACAAATGACTTTTGGAACAATTTTTTTCCATAGTTTCTCTTTCGTCTTAAATTAAGGCCGGTGACTTTGCAAATGGCCAAAGTTTTTTTCAGGTTTATTTATTTACATCGTGTCATTTGTCCATCAAAATGCTACCTTCATGAGCCAATGTTGTCTCAGACAAGAGTAGCTTTGAGTAAAAAAATATATCTGAGTGGGGTGAAAAATTTTGAACACCACTTTTTCTGCGCAAAAGCCTTCTAACTAAAATAATATAAAGCTTGTCTTCTTCAGAATATTATATTTACATAGTTCGGTTTATTTTTAATTAAAGGAACTTTTACAAACAATTATTTACATAAGTGTTAACACCAAGTTTGAACTATGTGCGCCAAAAAACAAAAAGGTGCGCGCTAGCACACGGTAGCGCAACTTAGCGGGAATAGTGCATGTGACCATCTTGAGATATCTATAACTCCTCCCAAATTCAGAATTTTTCTCCACGGCCCCCTTCAGGTCTCTATGACCACAGGGAGGCCATATGGTCCCGTCCTTAGAACCACAGAATTAAACATAAAACACAATTACAATCAAGCGTGAGATTATCGCAGTGGCAGGCGTGTTAGCTTATCGTCAAATGGTATTAAAGTCCCGTAAAGGTCAATCTTCATATATTTACAAATGGGTACCTGACGGATTGGGAGAGTAAATATAGCAAGCAAGCCTGTAGATAGAAAATGTTTAATTACAAACCGTATGAAATCAGAAACATGACTTTCAGTGATAGAAATCAGAACATAACTTTTAGTGATAGAAATCTGAACATGACTTTTAGTGATAGAAATCGTGAGCGGTACCGTCTAATTAGTTGTGCGGTCGCTGACCCGGCACTTTAGATGGAATATTAGATGGAACTGGATTTTTATTCTTTGGGGTACAATAAAAAAAATTATCATTAGTTAGTTAGTTAATCAGTTAGTTAGTTAGTTATTATCACTGCGTATAAAAAAATATTTATGCATCCCTCAAGAAAAAAAACATATAGTAACGAAACGAAAGCGTTTTCATTTTTATTATAGAAACATATCGCAGTTTGGTGTCCTCCCTTATTTACTTATTTGACTTGAGTACTCCGCAGTAAAAAAAGTAAAGGACTATTTACTTTAGCATACATACCTAATAAGTATCACTGTATAGATCAGATGTTCTCGACCCAGTGCTCTCCTAATGATATTTGGTGCTCGCGCCATGTGAGTTAAACAGTGCTCGGGATGGAGCACTAACGATCATAAGTTCCTTTTATAATTCATACTTTTCAAACTTCCCTTTTTATACAAACCGAAACAAGAAGTATTACTTTCCACGACTATAGAAAAGATGGAAGGGAGAGTGTATAATGCAATGAAGTAGGTTAAATGGCCAGTTTTCCTGACATGAATCTCTGGCTCCATCTGATGAGAGCAAAAGACAGTGGAGTGACATGACCCGATAACTTCAACATCAGTCTGTGGACCTTATGAGAACAGGAGACAGTGGAGTGACATGACCAGATAGCTTCAACATCAGTCTGTGGACCTTATGAGAACAGGAGACAGTGGAGTGACATGACCAGATAGCTTCAACATCAGTCTGTGGACCTTATGAGACAGGAGACAGTGGAGTGACATGACCAGATAGCTTCAACATCAGTCTGTGGACCTTATGAGAACAGGAGACAGTGGAGTGACATGACCAGATAGCTTCAACATCAGTCTGTGGACCTTATGAGAACAGGAGACAGTGGAGTGACATGACCAGATAGCTTCAACATCAGTCTGTGGACCTTATGAGAACAGAAGACAGTGGAGTGACATTACCAGATAGCTTCAACATCAGTCTGTGGACCTTATGAGAACAGGAGACAGTGGAGTGACATGACCAGATAGCTTCAACATCAGTCTGTGGACCTTATGAGAACAGAAGACAGTGGAGTGACATTACCAGATAGCTTCAACATCAGTCTGTGGACCTTATGAGAACAGGAGACAGTGGAGTGACATGACCAGATAGCTTCAACATCAGTCTGTGGACCTTATGAGAACAGAAGACAGTGGAGTGACATTACCAGATAGCTTCAACATCAGTCTGTGGACCTTATGAGAACAGGAGACAGTGGAGTGACATGACCAGATAGCTTCAACATCAGTCTGTGGACCTTATGAGAAGAATGACAAGATCTGAAGACTTCAACACTAATATGAGAACCTGATACCAACGGGAGAGTCGAACGCTATAACACCAGTTGGTATACTTGATGAGAATAAGGCACAGTAGAGCGCCATGATAAGATGACTCAAACATCAGTTATATGCGTAATATGTGCAGAACAGCGAAAAAGCAATGGATAGAAATAAAATGTAGTGAAACAGAGATATCAGTACAACATAAAACAAAAGTAATGCATAAGGAGATAAAAGGCAGATCACAACTTTGCAAAATCCTATAAATGCATTAAAGATAAAAACGGACAAATTATATTTGATAAAACCGAAGTACTTACAAGATAGACAGATTATGTGATAGAACTGTTTGATGATCAACCGAACAAAAAAAACCTACAAATACACAAAATGATGGACCAGCAATACTGAAAGTAGAAAACGCAATAAAACTAATAAAATGTGGAAAGGCCACATGCTCGAAAACATAACAGCAGACATAATAAAAAATCTAAATGAATTTGGTGTGGTGTCTATCAAAAAACTTTGCAATGGCATATATGAAACAGGCCACATACCTTAAAGACCTAACATCATCAATATTCATACCACTACCTAAGAAGCCCAGGGATGCGGACTGTACAGAATATAGAACAATAAGTCTAATGAGCGATATAACTAAATGATTACTCAAGAAATTACACGAAAGAATTAGAAAAAAGATAAACACAGACGTCGGTTTTAAGAAAAACAAAGGAACCAGAGAAGCTATACTTAGTATCCGGCTGTTGATAAATATATAGAAGTTCAAAAAGTATATATATATTTGCTTCATAGACTAAAGACAGTCCAACATGAAAAATTAATAAAATGTCTTCAAGAAATAGGCATAGATGGAAAAGACATCAGACTGATTACAAATATATATTGGGAACAAACTGCATCAATAAGGTATGAAAACAGCTACTCACCATATATAGAAATAAGAAAAGGGGTAAGACAAGGATGTATTTTATCACCAAGCCTATTTAATATATACACAGAGAATATCTTTAAAAAGTCTCATCGACTTGATGAGAAGAAGGCGGGGCATGAGACATGGAAATATGATTTGATCACTCGACTTGATGAGAAGAAGGCGGGGCATGAGACATGGAAATATGATTTGATCACTCGACTTGATGAGAAGAAGGCGGGGCATGAGACATGGAAATATGATTTGATAACTCGACTTGATGAGAAAGAGGTGGGGCATGAGACATGGAAATATGATTTGATCACTCGACTTGATGAGAAGGAGGCGGGGCATGAGACATGGAAATATGATTTGATAACTCGACTTGATGAGAAGGAGGCGGGGCATGAGACATGGAAATATGATTTGATCACTCGACTTGATGAGAAGGAGGTGGGGCATGAGACATGGAAATATGATTTGATCACTCGACTTGATGAGAAGGAGGCGGATCATGGCAATAGGAACAAGTTTATATTGGGTGTAACTAAATATAGCTTGTTCATAAATGAACTGTAAGAACTTATACTTCCTACTTGTGAAATTTATAAATTTGTACAGTTCATTTATGTTGTTCACTTCATACTTGTAAAGCAAAGATTCTAACTTTCCATGGGTACACCATAGATTCTAACTTTCCATGTGTACACCATAGATTCTAACTTTCCATGTGTACACCATAGATTCTAACTTTTAATGCGTACACCATAGATTCTAACTTTCCATGCGTAAACCATAGATTCTAACTTTCCATGCGTACACCACAGATTCTAACTTTCCATGTGTACACCATAGATTCTAACTTTCAATGCGTACACCATAGATTCTAACTTTCCATGTGTATACCATAGATTCTAACTTTCCATGTGTACACCATAGATTCTAACTTTCCATGTGTACACCATAGATTCTAACTTTCCATGTGTACACCATAGATTCTAGCTTTCCATGTGTACACCATAGATTCTAAATTTCCATGTGTACACCATAGATTCTAACTTTCCATGCGTATACCATAGATTATAACTTTCCATACGTACACCATGGATTTTAACTTTCCATGTGTACACCATGGATTCTAACTTTCCTTATGTATACCATAGATTCTAACTTTCCATGTGTACACCATAGATTCTAACTTTCCATGTGTATACCATAGATTCTAACTTTCCACGTGTATACCATAGATTCTAACTTTCCATGTGTACACCATAGAGTTTAACTTTTCACTGTATTGTGTGGATCTAAATATATGGTGTGTGGCAAAACTAATCATGGAGGAAGGAATTACTTGATGTGACACTATTAATGTAGTATGAGACAAGTAATGTAACATGAAAGTGATGTAATGTGAGACAAGTGATGTAATGTGAGACAAGTGATGTAATGTGAGACAAGTGATGTAATGTGAGACACAGAAAAGACACAGAAAAAGACACAGAGCAAAGACACAGAAAAACAAGAACTAAACATAAATATACATGGAGAGAAACTACAACAAGTAAAACAATATCAATATCTTGGACACATAGTCAAAAATTATGGCAGATGTGAAACAGAAGTTAAAAGGTGAACAGGAATGGCTAAAAGTACTTTCAATGACATGAGGAGAATATTAATATCTAAACAAATTACAATTAAGTTATAAATTAGAATTATAAAATGCTACATCTATTCTATATTAATGTAAGGCTCAGAAAATTGAACACTAAACAAACAATTAGAAGACAGAATTGATGCCTTTAAGATGTGGATATATATAAGAATAGGGAGAACATCATGAAAAAATAAGAAAACAACCAAAAATGTTTTAACATCACACACACACAAAAAAGAAAACAAACAAAGATGTTCTAACACTTAGTATAAAGAAAGAATTATTAAGGGAAATAAAGATCCGGCAAATAAAATATTTTTGGACACATTCAAAGACAAGACACCTTATTGAAGACCTTACTTGAGGGTAAAGTCGAATGGAAGCGAGCAAGAATTAAGCAGAGATACAAGTGGGAGAGTAACATCACAAGATGAAGAGGTTACAGTCCAGCAGGGTGCACCACCAAAACAAGAGACGGGATGTTGGAGGTCTGTTGCAGTCAACTTTCGTTGCGGAGACGGCACCTGATGATGATGAACACCAGTTGGTATACTTGATGAGAATAAAGCGCAGTAGAGCGCATGACAAGATGATTCTAACACAAGTTATGTCCGCAAACACTCATTCAGAAAAAATAGATTAGAATATTACAACACTGGCAATCTAGGCTACAGATCCTCCAAGAATAGAATCACAGAATTGAGCTCCCTGTGTACTTTGTAAAGCTATCTCAATTTGTATATTTAACGTTCGATTTGAAGATAAGAGGTGGGGCATGGGAATGTAACTTGAGCACTGACATTGAGGATAAAGAAGCTGGGCATTAGACATAAAAATATGATTTGATCATTCGCCTTGATGAGAAGAAGGCGGGGCATGAGACATGGAAATATGATTTGATCACTCGACTTGATGAGAAGAAGGCGGGGCATGAGACATGGAAATATGATTTGATCACTCGACTTGATGAGAAGAAGGCGGGGCATGAGACATGGAAATATGATTTGATCACTCGACTTGATGAGAAGAAGGCGGGGCATGAGACATGGAAATATGATTTGATAACTCGACTTGATGAGAAAGAGGTGGGGCATGAGACATGGAAATATGATTTGATCACTCGACTTGATGAGAAGGAGGCGGGGCATGAGACATGGAAATATGATTTGATAACTCGACTTGATGAGAAGGAGGCGGGGCATGAGACATGGAAATATGATTTGATCACTCGACTTGATGAGAAGGAGGCGGATCATGGCAATAGGAACAAGTTTATATTGGGTGTAACTAAATATAGCTTGTTCATAAATGAACTGTAAGAACTTATACTTCCTACTTGTGAAATTTATAAATTTGTACAGTTCATTTATGTTGTTCACTTCATACTTGTAAAGCAAAGATTCTAACTTTCCATGGGTACACCATAGATTCTAACTTTCCATGTGTACACCATAGATTCTAACTTTCCATGTGTACACCATAGATTCTAACTTTTAATGCGTACACCATAGATTCTAACTTTCCATGCGTAAACCATAGATTCTAACTTTCCATGCGTACACCACAGATTCTAACTTTCCATGTGTACACCATAGATTCTAACTTTCAATGCGTACACCATAGATTCTAACTTTCCATGTGTATACCATAGATTCTAACTTTCCATGTGTACACCATAGATTCTAACTTTCCATGTGTACACCATAGATTCTAACTTTCCATGTGTACACCATAGATTCTAGCTTTCCATGTGTACACCATAGATTCTAAATTTCCATGTGTACACCATAGATTCTAACTTTCCATGCGTATACCATAGATTATAACTTTCCATACGTACACCATGGATTTTAACTTTCCATGTGTACACCATGGATTCTAACTTTCCTTATGTATACCATAGATTCTAACTTTCCATGTGTACACCATAGATTCTAACTTTCCATGTGTATACCATAGATTCTAACTTTCCACGTGTATACCATAGATTCTAACTTTCCATGTGTACACCATAGAGTTTAACTTTTCACTGTATTGTGTGGATCTAAATATATGGTGTGTGGCAAAACTAATCATGGAGGAAGGAATTACTTGATGTGACACTATTAATGTAGTATGAGACAAGTAATGTAACATGAAAGTGATGTAATGTGAGACAAGTGATGTAATGTGAGACAAGTGATGTAATGTGAGACAAGTGATGTAATGTGAGACACAGAAAAGACACAGAAAAAGACACAGAGCAAAGACACAGAAAAACAAGAACTAAACATAAATATACATGGAGAGAAACTACAACAAGTAAAACAATATCAATATCTTGGACACATAGTCAAAAATTATGGCAGATGTGAAACAGAAGTTAAAAGGTGAACAGGAATGGCTAAAAGTACTTTCAATGACATGAGGAGAATATTAATATCTAAACAAATTACAATTAAGTTATAAATTAGAATTATAAAATGCTACATCTATTCTATATTAATGTAAGGCTCAGAAAATTGAACACTAAACAAACAATTAGAAGACAGAATTGATGCCTTTAAGATGTGGATATATATAAGAATAGGGAGAACATCATGAAAAAATAAGAAAACAACCAAAAATGTTCTAACACTTAATATGAAGAAAGAATTATTAAGGGAAATAAAGATCAGGCAAATAAAATATTTTTTGACACATTAAAAGACAAGACACCTTATTGAAGACCTTACTTGAGGGTAAAGTCGAATGGAAGCGAGCAAGATTTAAGCAGAGATACAAGTGGGAGAGTAACATCACAAGATGAAGAGGTTACAGTCTAGCAGGGTGCACCACCAAAACAAGAGACGGGATGTTGGATGTCTGTTGCAGTCAACTTTCGTTGCGGAGACGGCACCTGATGATGATGAACACCAGTTGGTATACTTGATGAGAATAAAGCGCAGTAGAGCACATGACAAGATGATTCTAACACAAGTTATGTCCGCAAACACTCATTCAGAAAAAATAGATTAGAATATTACAACACTGGCAATCTAGGCTACAGATCCTCCAAGAATAGAATCACAGAATTGAGCTCCCTGTGTACTTTGTAAAGCTATCTCAATTTGTATATTTAACGTTCGATTTGAAGATAAGAGGTGGGGCATGGGAATGTAACTTGAGCACTCACATTGAGGATAAAGAAGCGGGGCATTAGACATAAAAATATGATTTGATCACTCGCCTTGATGAGAAAGAGGTGGGGCATTAGACATGGACATATGATTTGATCACTCGACTTGATGAGAAGGAGGCGGGGCATGAGACATGGAAATATGATTTGATAACTCGACTTGATGAGAAAGAGGTGGGGCATGAGACATGGAAATATGATTTGATAACTCGACTTGATGAGAAGGAGGCGGGGCATGAGACATGGAAATATGATTTGATAACTCGACTTGATGAGAAGGAGGCGGGGCATGAGACATGGAAATATGATTTGATCACTCGACTTGATGAGAAGAAGGCGGGGCATGAGACATGGAAATATGATTTGATCACTCGACTTGATGAGAAGAAGGCGGGGCATGAGACATGGAAATATGATTTGATAACTCGACTTGATGAGAAAGAGGTGGGGCATGAGACATGGAAATATGATTTGATCACTCGACTTGATGAGAAGGAGGCGGGGCATGAGACATGGAAATATGATTTGATAACTCGACTTGATGAGAAGGAGGCGGGGCATGAGACATGGAAATATGATTTGATCACTCGACTTGATGAGAAGGAGGTGGGGCATGAGACATGGAAATATGATTTGATCACTCGACTTGATGAGAAGGAGGCGGATCATGGCAATAGGAACAAGTTTATATTGGGTGTAACTAAATATAGCTTGTTCATAAATGAACTGTAAGAACTTATACTTCCTACTTGTGAAATTTATAAATTTGTACAGTTCATTTATGTTGTTCACTTCATACTTGTAAAGCAAAGATTCTAACTTTCCATGGGTACACCATAGATTCTAACTTTCCATGTGTACACCATAGATTCTAACTTTCCATGTGTACACCATAGATTCTAACTTTTAATGCGTACACCATAGATTCTAACTTTCCATGCGTAAACCATAGATTCTAACTTTCCATGCGTACACCACAGATTCTAACTTTCCATGTGTACACCATAGATTCTAACTTTCAATGCGTACACCATAGATTCTAACTTTCCATGTGTATACCATAGATTCTAACTTTCCATGTGTACACCATAGATTCTAACTTTCCATGTGTACACCATAGATTCTAACTTTCCATGTGTACACCATAGATTCTAGCTTTCCATGTGTACACCATAGATTCTAAATTTCCATGTGTACACCATAGATTCTAACTTTCCATGCGTATACCATAGATTATAACTTTCCATACGTACACCATGGATTTTAACTTTCCATGTGTACACCATGGATTCTAACTTTCCTTATGTATACCATAGATTCTAACTTTCCATGTGTACACCATAGATTCTAACTTTCCATGTGTATACCATAGATTCTAACTTTCCACGTGTATACCATAGATTCTAACTTTCCATGTGTACACCATAGAGTTTAACTTTTCACTGTATTGTGTGGATCTAAATATATGGTGTGTGGCAAAACTAATCATGGAGGAAGGAATTACTTGATGTGACACTATTAATGTAGTATGAGACAAGTAATGTAACATGAAAGTGATGTAATGTGAGACAAGTGATGTAATGTGAGACAAGTGATGTAATGTGAGACAAGTGATGTAATGTGAGACACAGAAAAGACACAGAAAAAGACACAGAGCAAAGACACAGAAAAACAAGAACTAAACATAAATATACATGGAGAGAAACTACAACAAGTAAAACAATATCAATATCTTGGACACATAGTCAAAAATTATGGCAGATGTGAAACAGAAGTTAAAAGGTGAACAGGAATGGCTAAAAGTACTTTCAATGACATGAGGAGAATATTAATATCTAAACAAATTACAATTAAGTTATAAATTAGAATTATAAAATGCTACATCTATTCTATATTAATGTAAGGCTCAGAAAATTGAACACTAAACAAACAATTAGAAGACAGAATTGATGCCTTTAAGATGTGGATATATATAAGAATAGGGAGAACATCATGAAAAAATAAGAAAACAACCAAAAATGTTTTAACATCACACACACACAAAAAAGAAAACAAACAAAGATGTTCTAACACTTAGTATAAAGAAAGAATTATTAAGGGAAATAAAGATCCGGCAAATAAAATATTTTTGGACACATTCAAAGACAAGACACCTTATTGAAGACCTTACTTGAGGGTAAAGTCGAATGGAAGCGAGCAAGAATTAAGCAGAGATACAAGTGGGAGAGTAACATCACAAGATGAAGAGGTTACAGTCCAGCAGGGTGCACCACCAAAACAAGAGACGGGATGTTGGAGGTCTGTTGCAGTCAACTTTCGTTGCGGAGACGGCACCTGATGATGATGAACACCAGTTGGTATACTTGATGAGAATAAAGCGCAGTAGAGCGCATGACAAGATGATTCTAACACAAGTTATGTCCGCAAACACTCATTCAGAAAAAATAGATTAGAATATTACAACACTGGCAATCTAGGCTACAGATCCTCCAAGAATAGAATCACAGAATTGAGCTCCCTGTGTACTTTGTAAAGCTATCTCAATTTGTATATTTAACGTTCGATTTGAAGATAAGAGGTGGGGCATGGGAATGTAACTTGAGCACTGACATTGAGGATAAAGAAGCTGGGCATTAGACATAAAAATATGATTTGATCATTCGCCTTGATGAGAAGAAGGCGGGGCATGAGACATGGAAATATGATTTGATCACTCGACTTGATGAGAAGAAGGCGGGGCATGAGACATGGAAATATGATTTGATCACTCGACTTGATGAGAAGAAGGCGGGGCATGAGACATGGAAATATGATTTGATCACTCGACTTGATGAGAAGAAGGCGGGGCATGAGACATGGAAATATGATTTGATAACTCGACTTGATGAGAAGGAGGCGGGGCATGAGACATGGAAATATGATTTGATCACTCGACTTGATGAGAAGGAGGCGGATCATGGCAATAGGAACAAGTTTATATTGGGTGTAACTAAATATAGCTTGTTCATAAATGAACTGTAAGAACTTATACTTCCTACTTGTGAAATTTATAAATTTGTACAGTTCATTTATGTTGTTCACTTCATACTTGTAAAGCAAAGATTCTAACTTTCCATGGGTACACCATAGATTCTAACTTTCCATGTGTACACCATAGATTCTAACTTTCCATGTGTACACCATAGATTCTAACTTTTAATGCGTACACCATAGATTCTAACTTTCCATGCGTAAACCATAGATTCTAACTTTCCATGCGTACACCACAGATTCTAACTTTCCATGTGTACACCATAGATTCTAACTTTCAATGCGTACACCATAGATTCTAACTTTCCATGTGTATACCATAGATTCTAACTTTCCATGTGTACACCATAGATTCTAACTTTCCATGTGTACACCATAGATTCTAACTTTCCATGTGTACACCATAGATTCTAGCTTTCCATGTGTACACCATAGATTCTAAATTTCCATGTGTACACCATAGATTCTAACTTTCCATGCGTATACCATAGATTATAACTTTCCATACGTACACCATGGATTTTAACTTTCCATGTGTACACCATGGATTCTAACTTTCCTTATGTATACCATAGATTCTAACTTTCCATGTGTACACCATAGATTCTAACTTTCCATGTGTATACCATAGATTCTAACTTTCCACGTGTATACCATAGATTCTAACTTTCCATGTGTACACCATAGAGTTTAACTTTTCACTGTATTGTGTGGATCTAAATATATGGTGTGTGGCAAAACTAATCATGGAGGAAGGAATTACTTGATGTGACACTATTAATGTAGTATGAGACAAGTAATGTAACATGAAAGTGATGTAATGTGAGACAAGTGATGTAATGTGAGACAAGTGATGTAATGTGAGACAAGTGATGTAATGTGAGACACAGAAAAGACACAGAAAAAGACACAGAGCAAAGACACAGAAAAACAAGAACTAAACATAAATATACATGGAGAGAAACTACAACAAGTAAAACAATATCAATATCTTGGACACATAGTCAAAAATTATGGCAGATGTGAAACAGAAGTTAAAAGGTGAACAGGAATGGCTAAAAGTACTTTCAATGACATGAGGAGAATATTAATATCTAAACAAATTACAATTAAGTTATAAATTAGAATTATAAAATGCTACATCTATTCTATATTAATGTAAGGCTCAGAAAATTGAACACTAAACAAACAATTAGAAGACAGAATTGATGCCTTTAAGATGTGGATATATATAAGAATAGGGAGAACATCATGAAAAAATAAGAAAACAACCAAAAATGTTCTAACACTTAATATGAAGAAAGAATTATTAAGGGAAATAAAGATCAGGCAAATAAAATATTTTTTGACACATTAAAAGACAAGACACCTTATTGAAGACCTTACTTGAGGGTAAAGTCGAATGGAAGCGAGCAAGATTTAAGCAGAGATACAAGTGGGAGAGTAACATCACAAGATGAAGAGGTTACAGTCTAGCAGGGTGCACCACCAAAACAAGAGACGGGATGTTGGATGTCTGTTGCAGTCAACTTTCGTTGCGGAGACGGCACCTGATGATGATGAACACCAGTTGGTATACTTGATGAGAATAAAGCGCAGTAGAGCACATGACAAGATGATTCTAACACAAGTTATGTCCGCAAACACTCATTCAGAAAAAATAGATTAGAATATTACAACACTGGCAATCTAGGCTACAGATCCTCCAAGAATAGAATCACAGAATTGAGCTCCCTGTGTACTTTGTAAAGCTATCTCAATTTGTATATTTAACGTTCGATTTGAAGATAAGAGGTGGGGCATGGGAATGTAACTTGAGCACTCACATTGAGGATAAAGAAGCGGGGCATTAGACATAAAAATATGATTTGATCACTCGCCTTGATGAGAAAGAGGTGGGGCATTAGACATGGACATATGATTTGATCACTCGACTTGATGAGAAGGAGGCGGGGCATGAGACATGGAAATATGATTTGATAACTCGACTTGATGAGAAAGAGGTGGGGCATGAGACATGGAAATATGATTTGATAACTCGACTTGATGAGAAGGAGGCGGGGCATGAGACATGGAAATATGATTTGATAACTCGACTTGATGAGAAGGAGGCGGGGCATGAGACATGGAAATATGATTTGATCACTCGACTTGATGAGAAGGAGGTGGGGCATGAGACATGGAAATATGATTTGATCACTTGACTTGATGAGAAGGAGGCGGATCATGGCAATAGGAACAAGTTTATATTGGGTGTAACTAAATATAGCTTGTTCATAAATGAACTGTAAGAACTTATACTTCCTACTTGTGAAATTTATAAATTTGTACAGTTCATTTATGTTGTTCACTTCATACTTGTAAAGCAAAGATTCTAACTTTCCATGGGTACACCATAGATTCTAACTTTCCATGTGTACACCATAGATTCTAACTTTCCATGCGTAAACCATAGATTCTAACTTTCCATGCGTACACCACAGATTCTAACTTTCCATGTGTACACCATAGATTCTAACTTTCAATGCGTACACCATAGATTCTAACTTTCAATGCGTACACCATATATTCTAACTTTCCATGTGTACACCATAGATTCTAACTTTCCATGTGTACACCATAGATTCTAACTTTCCATGTGTACACCATAGATTCTAGCTTTCCATGTGTACACCATAGATTCTAAATTTCCATGTGTACACCATAGATTCTAACTTTCCATGCGTATACCATAGATTATAACTTTCCATGCATACACCATGGATTTTAACTTTCCATGTGTACACCATGGATTCTAACTTTCCTTATGTATACCATAGATTCTAACTTTCCATGTGTACACCATAGATTCTAACTTTCCATGTGTATACCATAGATTCTAACTTTCCACGTGTATAACATAGATTCTAACTTTCCATGTGTACACCATAGAGTTTAACTTTTCACTGTATTGTGTGGATCTAAATATATGGTGTGTGGCAAAACTAATCATGGAGGAAGGAATTACTTGATGTGACACTATTAATGTAGTATGAGACAAGTAATGTAACATGAAAGTGATGTAATGTGAGACAAGTGATGTAACATGAAAGTGATGTAATGTGAGACAAGTGATGTAATGTGAGACAAGTGATGTAATGTGAGACAAGTGATGTAATGTGAGACAAGTGATGTAATGTGAGACAAGTGATGTAATGTGAGACAAGTGATGTAATGTGAGACAAGTGATGTAACATGAGAAAGTGATGTAACGTGATACAAGTGATGTAACATGAGAAAGTGATGTAATGTGAGACAAGTGATGTAACATGAGAAAGTGATGTAACGTAAGACAAGTGATGTAACATGAGAAAGTGATGTAATGTGAGACAAGTGATGTAACATGAGAAAGTGATGTAATGTGAGACAAGTGATGTAACATGAGAAAGTGATGTAATGTGAGACAAGTGATGTAACATGAGAAAGTGATGTAATGTGAGACAAGTGATGTAACATGAGAAAGTGATGTAACGTAAGACAAGTGATGTAACATGAGAAAGTGATGTAATGTGAGACAAGTGATGTAACATGAGAAAGTGATGTAATGTGAGACAAGTGATGTAACATGAGAAAGTGATGTAACATGAGAAAGTGATGTAACATGAGAAAGTGATGTAATGTGAGACAAGTGATGTAATGTGAGACAAGTGATGTAACGTGAGACAGGTGATGTAATGTGAGACAAGTGATGTAATGTGAGACAAGTGATGTAACATGAGAAAGTGATGTAATGTGAGACAAGTGATGTAATGTGAGACAAGTGATGTAACGTAAGACAAGTGATGTAACGTGAGAAAGTGATGTAATGTGAGACAAGTGATGTAATGTGAGACAAGTGATGTAACGTAAGACAAGTGATGTAACGTGAGACAAGTATTGTAACATGAGAAAGTGATGTAATGTGAGACAAGTGATGTAATGTGAGACAAGTGATGTAACGTGAGACAAGTGATGTAACATGAGAAAGTGATGTAATGTGAGACAAGTGATGTAACGTAAGACAAGTGATGTAACATGAGACAAGTGATGTAACATGAGAAAGTGATGTAATGTGAGACAAGTGATGTAATGTGAGACAAGTGATGTAATGTGAGACAAGTAATGTAACATGAGAAAGTGATGTAATGTGAGACAAGTGATGTAACGTGAGAAAGTGATGTAATGTGAGACAAGTGATGTAACGTGAGACAAGTGATGTAATGTGAGACAAGTGATGTAACGTAAGACAAGTGATGTAACGTGAGACAAGTGATGTAACGTAAGACAAGTGATGTAACGTGAGACAAGTGATGTAACGTGAGACAAGTGATGTAACATGAGAAAGTGATGTAACGTGAGACAAGTGATGTAATGTGAGACAAGTGATGTAACGTGAGACAAGTGATGTAACGTGAGACAAGTGATGTAACGTGAGACAAGTGATGTAACGTGAGACAAGTGATGTAATGTGAGACAAGTGATGTAACGTGAGACAAGTGATGTAATGTAAGACAAGTGATGTAACGTGAGACAAGTGATGTAATGTGAGACAAGTGATGTAATGTGAGACAAGTGATGTAATGTGAGACAAGTGATGTAACATGATACAAGTGATATAATGTGATACAAACAATATAAAGTGAGATGATGTAGGTGACAAACAAATTATACAGTGTGTACTCACGTAACATTTGTTATGCCGTTTCCCAAAGAACGGGAACATGATGGCTAGTTTAATTTCCCCGGAACCACCGTCGTCTAGAGGTGCCGTAGAATTGTCATTAGCACTCGTACCAAATGGGAAGAAATTTGACACAGGGACACACATTGATTGTTGAGGTCCGTGAGATAATAGTAAGTAGAGGGTCAATATGAGCACATGAACAAACAGATTGATGGACACACAGCAAGTTCTCGTTGAAATGACTGAGTGTGACAAGAATTTGCATGCACGCATTATATTTTTCGGGCATGGATGGCGATGTCGTAGTGTGGAGATCAAGGCTACACTTTGATAACGATGACGATTGGTGATCATGGATCCTGGAAAAACCTGGCATACTGGTCGGAGGACTCATGTCGATAGATTCTCTGTTAATATGATTAAGCAGCTACATGCAGTTAAATGCTGGAAAACTTGCACGGGTAAGGCTCCAGGGATCAAATACTGATATGCAAATTCTGGACACCCACCATTAAATGCACAGCAATAGCACAAATGCATGTCCCGAAGAACATTGGCTATAAATGAAAGTGCCAAGTCTGTCATAAACTGTGCGAGTCCTCACTAAGTCTTCTTGTTGAATAGTTCTCGTGTATACCTTACATTGTCATTACTGTCAGTGTAAATATAAAACAGAAATTATATTCATGTTAAAACTAGCATTTCAATAATGTACTATTATAAATTACCAAAGCTCACATGTATGGAAGTGATAATTATTAAATAATTATTGTTTATACTCATTCAACTGTCAACTGGGAAGGAAGTGTTTTAATCCATCAGAACCTCCCCCCCCTCCCCCCCCCCCCCATATCAATTTATCACTCACTGTCTCCTTGGGATTTATATAACAAATCTTCCATGAATATCAATTTCAGGGTCAGAAACAGTAGTCAGTGGTATTGAACTTGGGTCAATTACATCTATCTGAGACGAGGTGAACTAGTCTCATGTGGCATTAAACTTGTGTCCTCTGAGTATGATGACAGTATAGAAAACACTCACCAGTAAAATTGGACTTGGATTTTTCACCTACTTATCTGAGGCTCTGAACTATATGTCCAAAATAGTTTATTGGTTTAATTATAATTTCTTTTAACAGTATACTTTCATATATTTTAATTTGACACTTTATAATTCTAATGTCATTAATAATAGGTAATAACTTCAATAAAACTGCAATCCAACAGGATAAACTTGAAACAGGGTAATGATGATTAATAGTAACATGCATAAAACACAAAAATTGATTTAATGAACAAAAGACCTATCAAGAATACAACATTGTCATCAAGTGCCATCTCCGCAACAAAGGTTGGATGCAACAGACCTCCAACATCCCCTGTCTCTTGTTTTGGTGGTGCACTCTGCTAGACTTTAACCTGTCCATCGTGTGATGTTACTCTTCCTCTTGAATCTCTGCCTACCTTTTGCTCGCATCTCTTTGACTTTACCTACAAGTAAGGTCTTCAACAAGGTGTCATGTTTTTTAATGTATCCAAAATATTTTATTTCTCTTAGTAATTCTTTCTTCATATTAAGTGTTTTTAGAACATCTTTGTTTCCTTCTCTTTCCATGATGTTCTACTTATTCTTCTATATACCCACATCTCAAAGGCATCAATTTTGTCTTCTAATTGTTTATTTAGTGTCCATGTTTCTGAGCCATATATTACTATAGAACAGATGTAGCATTTTACAATTCTCACTTTTAACTTGTTTGTAATTTGTACTTTTAGCCATTCCAATTCTCCTTTTAACTTCTGTTTCACATCTGCCATCATTTGTGACTGTGTACAAGATATTGATATTGTTTTACTTGTTGTAGTTTCCATGTATGCTTATGTTTAGTTCTTGTTCTTCTGTGTCTTTGCTGATTATCATGGTTTATTTTTTTTGGTTGCATATTTATATCTAGTCCAGATTCATTACTTGATTTATTTACTTGATCTATAAGACTTTGTAGTTCATGTTCACTTTCTGCCAAAAGAAGTGTCATCTGCATATCTCAGGTTATTTATTATTTTCCCATTGATCTTGAGTCATGGCGGTTCTTCTATATTTTTTAAGATACTGGTATTCTATGTGTAGATATTAAATAGACTTGATGATAAAATGCATGCTTGTCTGTCCCCTCTTCTTATTTCTATGTATAGTGAGTAGCTGTTTTCACACCTTATTGATTCCTTCTGTTCCCAATATATATTTCTAATAAGCCTGATGTCTTTTCTAACTATGCCTATTTCTTGAAGACATTTGATTAATTTTTCATTTTAGATTCTGTCAAAGGCCTTGTTGTAGTTTATGAAACAAATATAGATACTTTTTTCGACTTCTATCACTTCTAATTTTTCGATTTATCTATCACTAGTTGGATACTATGCATAGCTTCAGCTTCTTTGGTTTTTTCCTAAAACTGAATTGTTCTTCACTGACCTCCGTGTCTATCTTATTTTTAATTATTTCATGTATTATCTTGAGAAGTATTTTAATTAAATGACTCATTAGACTTATTGTTCTATATTCTGTACAGTCTACAGCCCTGGGCTTCTTAGGTAGTGGTATGAATATTGATGATGTTAGGTCTTTAGGTATGTTGCTTGTAGAGGACCACAAGTCTGTATGAAGACCCTTACTTGAAACTAAATGCGGGGGGGATGGTGAGAAATAGGTAAAGAAGAAATACAAGTGGGAGAGAAATATTATGAAATGGACGGATACAGTATATCAGAGTGCAATGCCAAAGACAGAGGTCTGTAGCAGTGAACCGTTGATGCTGTGACAGCACTTTAGATGATGATAAAGTCTACATTTCATAGCTGTTTCGTTGATTTTTCAGCTACTGTTCATTCACTGTCAGACAGTATGTGACATCTATATATTAAAGATTATGGAATATTTTTCATTAATCTTAAACCCTGGTATTCCTTTGATCTGTTTAAAGATTTTCTTTGTAATATTAAATAGGCTGGGTCATCCTTATGGTAGCTTAGCATACAGATTTTCGGAGAAAGAAGTGCAGGCTTTAATCAGTGAGAATACCAAACAGGGGATGTGATTATATACCCTGATGGATCTGTGATTATGCATGTTCGCAGTGCTTGAGCCTTCACAGCTCAGTGCGCAGGTAAAACAATCAAGGAGGAGAGTGGTGCCTTTGCGGTCACTACGAGTAGTATGACCATGGAGGCTATGGCGGTGACCAAGGCATTTGAGACACAGAAGGTAACGCAGGTCTGCATTTTGAGTGACTCTATGAGTATGATTAAGAAGGTACAAATGGGTCTCGTTCGCGAACAGTGGATTGAAGCCTTGAGAAAGGCGAGCTTGAAAGTGGTTACATTTATTTTCGTGCCAGGACATGTGGGCATTCGAGGCAATGAAAGAGCGGATCAACTGGCATCATGCGCAATTGTGGCACAGGGCGATGGGGCAACGGATTGCGCTAACGTTTTGAACTCCTTAAGAGATATAACACGCGAGAGTGAGACTAATGTGGATGATGATTCCTTTTCAATGGCTAGAATTAAAGATCAGGGATTGAAATGCAGTGTTGCTAGAAGTGAACATTTTGGAGGGTGTAGAAGAATGATGATCAACCAGCATTGAACCGGTACTGTCAGCAGAAGTGTAATGGCGGATATACTCAAGGAGAGATCAGAGCAACTATGGACATGTCCAGTTTGCAGTGATGATGATCTGACGACTAACTAACTAACTAACAGATTTTTCCTTGTTTAATCATGTGGCTTTTTCTACTTCAGTTTTTAGAATGTTAGTTTGCTTCAGTATTTTATGGATTTTGCTTGATTTGTCTGCTACATTGACATAAATTTATTATACATACTCTCCTCTCCTTAATATATTATTGATGCCAAAATAACAATTTGTCATTTCCAATTTTTGATACAGCATGCAGTGTTGTGAAAAATTCAGCCAGACTTTTATTGTTTGTGTGAAGAAGTTATTGTCGTCTTCTATGGTCTCAATATTGGAATGTGTAGGATTACAGCAAGCTAGACACGAATTACTCACACCATGTTTATCTATTCATAACACTTTCTATAGAGGTCTATATATTTTTTTAATGGTCCCTGCAGTGTGGCATTGGTTATCGCGTCTTTCTGCAGCCTTCTATTTCGGGTGCTGTCAATCATTTCCGATACCTCCCATGTCACAATGTTAGGTTGTCAAGCATCATCTCTCTCAATATCAAATACACAAAACGTTAAAATTTGACAAACTAGAATGTGAAACAACACGGGTTGTTTCCGGACACCAGTATTTTATATAATATAGGCCTATTGATTATTATAAATAGTTACGAGCCCCATTCTACTGTAGCCTGTATGGACCACATTAAATTTCTTCAATTCAAGGCATTAAATTCAGGCTCTGCTATGCCTCTCGTTCTGCTGTTGCGGCCCACTTTATGATCATTAACTTAAGCGGCTAGTGTCCTCTCCGTGTTTTCCAGTAGATGTAGGAATAACTTAATAAGACTAGCACAATTAGTTAACACAATCTTTACTAACTATTCTTGAAATTTCTGAGAACATCTAACATAATAATTACTTTTAATTATTGTAGGCCTAGCATACATTGATATGATTGTACCATACAACGATTGATACATACATCCACTGACGTAAAATATTTCACCGCGTTTAATTTCCTTTGAAACGAACATCCTTACACAACAAAAATACGGACAGCATTAATTTCCATCAAGAGTAGTAATTGAGCAATTAAATGTTGACACAGTGTACTAGACTACTAGTGTACATTAGTATGGAATTAATAATGGATTGACTATAGATGCGACCACCTTTGAATCACAAAGTTAATTTGAAGCATATCCTGTGTTGACTGTGTGTAGGACATTAATATTCAACTACTATTGAATTATGAAAATGAGATACTAACAATTTCAAATTGTATACTGTATAGTATCCCGCTATAGTATACTCAAGTATACTGTTCTAAAGTTGTTCCAAACAGCGAGTGATTCGTTGATATGCAAGACTCACAAAACTAATTATGTAGGTCACTCTTGTTTCCGTAGGTGTGGTCGAATTCTTTTAAATTCCTCCTAAGGAAATCACAAAATTCTTTGTTAGAATGATAAACCAACCTTTCTTGTACACCTGGATAATAGTTTAACACAATAACAATCCACGGAAGCTGTAAACATTACGTTGATCCATCCCTCAGTCTGACGAAAATCTGTGTAACACAACATACATGTGTTGGTGTGTTATTGATGACGTCGTCTGAAAACTGGACCAAAGACCAAGCTATTTCCCCAGTCAAAGGGAGTCTACTCCTATATTCAGTCAAGATGTTTACCAAACTCACAGGTTGTGGCTCTTAGATGAGCAGTGACTACAATGTGCGCGCCATGTACATCTACTTAGAAAAAGGTTACTGTGGCGTCACAAAAACGGTCGGCTGTCAACAAACATTGCCGGGAATTTCCATACAGTAAATATCATGTTCTTTTCTAAAATAGTAATGGGTGTTTATCTTATACAGCGTCACTCATCTTTCATGATGTGACTGATCATTTGTCCCTTTGCATTTATGTCGTTTTGCCAGACATTGAAAAACAGGGTAAAAAAAAACAATAAGATAAGAGATAAATCTCCACTGTCGTGAAACAATCCCATACTGGAAATGGTAGAACTAGAATAACACAAGGCAAATGTAAAAATGAATGGAAATAGGTTAAAGTGTTACCAATATTTGTAAATGAAACATTTGACAACGAGGCACAGTGGCGGATGGCGTCGCGACTAATAGTCGTCATCAGGACGAAAGTCGAAAAAACGACTTACTCTTCCCCGTGATATATTTCTTACCACGCCTTAATCTCTTCTCCCTACCATCGTCACAGCATATGTTTAGTATATTGTTTATTTCGTTTGTTGTTTTTCGTGCTGATGAAAGGTTTTAGTGAAACGTCGTCCATCACTACGCCTCGTTGTTATTATGTTTTAATTACAAATATTGGTACCACTTTAACCTATTTCCGTTCAGTGTGGCGATAGACGGCACAATGTTTAGAAGAGTTAAAGCAGATCTGATCAAGGTAGTAATAAATTCATTTCAAGATGAAGTCAATGGAGCTGAGAAGGTACACATACAGAAAATGTCTGAAATGGGTGTCTAGAGGGGAGCGAAGAAAAGTTAATTTTTTGCAAAGTCCTGAAGATCAATTCGCGATCAACACCTAACCGGGACTCTGAGCAATCAGGATGATTGCTGGAACGTAGAGCGAATCACTAATGGGAGTGTCGTACATACTATGATACTAGTTTCTAATCAAGAATTAAGAACCTATTTCAGTTAATTTTCACAATAAGATAAGGTTAGTGCCGAAGGAACAAAACATCATAATCGGGAAAAAATAAGACTAGTTGGAAAGATATAATGAGATAAACATTCAATACTATTATGAAGATAGACTTGGTATATACGTTGCTCATACATTTCTCTGGCTATAAGCCCTACTAGTGAATATTTGTTCATAGAGAGAAATCTCCAAATATTTCCAACTGTTTCTGTGACGTCGTAGCAAGTCCCTTTTGTATATCTAGATGTCTATGTGTGTGCTATTGGAACATCTGTGTAACAGTCATTCGATCAGGTTAGAGCGACTATGGGTAGTATTCATATTTATCGCTCTAGGCCAGAATATTGTCTGGTGCAGATGAAATTTATCAAATAGAGCACTATGGATTACTATGTTTTGGTATAATAACATACCAACAAGATACAGAGACTGACAAGGTTGTTTTATGTTTTATTTTGGTAACACATCTACCTATTTTTGTTTATCTTGATATTTGCCCTGTGTTACTCCAGCCACCTACTTCCTGTTTACGGTTGTTACCCTACACTGGAACATTTATTCCTATGTTTTGATATCTGCATTAATTAATACTTCGGGGTGCTTCTTTGTGAATAACGATTTTGAACTTTTATATCAAGGGCTAGTCCTGTCAGTAGTAGACTATGCCTCGGCTAATTTGATCATTATCCCAGCGTCAATTGATAGATTAGATAAGATACACGATGAAGATATGCGTATCATGATTGTATGCCCCATATAGGGCCGTAGATGTGTGCGTGTTCAGTGGACTGTGCTGATATTGTGAATTCAATAGATAAGTTATACCAGTTCGATAATGTAGGATGTATTTCTTCTTCTGTGTCTATGGTTAGAATGCAGGACCTGTGAGTGAAGCGTGCTAGAATGCAGGACCTGTAAGTGAAGCGTGGTATTGCTAGAATGCAGGACCTGTGAGTGAAGCGTGGTATTGCTAGAATGCAGGACCTGTGAGTGAAGCGTGGTATTGCTAGAATGCAGGACCTGTGAGTGAAGCGTGGTATTGCTAGAATGCAGGACCTGTGAGTGAAGCGTGGTATTGCTAGAATGCAGGACCTGTGAGTGAAGCGTGGTATTGCTAGAATGCAGGACCTGTGAGTGAAGCGTAGTATTGCTAGAATGCAGGACCTGTGAGTGAAGCGTGCTAGAATGCAGGACCTGTGAGTGAAGTGTTCTATAATGCAGGACCTGTAAGTGAAGCGTGGTATTGCTAGAATGCAGGACCTGTGAGTGAAGCGTGCTAGAATGCAGGACCTGTGAGTGAAGTGTTCTATAATGCAGGACCTGTAAGTGAAGTGTGGTATTGCTAGAATGCAGGACCTGTGAGTAAAGCGTGGTGTTGCTATAATGCAGGACCTGTGAGTGAAGTGTTCTATAATGCAGGACCTGTGAGTGAAGCGCGGTGTTACTATGTTGCTTGAAACGAGCACCATACAGGAATTAAAAGAATAATTATCAACCAATACAGAACCGGAATAGTCAGTTACTACATGCTGAACGACATACTGAATGTGAGATCTGAGCACCTATTGGCGTGTCCGGAGTGTGCAACAATTATGGTCTGAAGACTGAGACGTTTACTATTTTCGGTAGATAAGTCTCTTGTCTAGTCTTTATTGAATGAGAGTTGTTTTTTTAATCATACAGTTTTCCGTTCTCATAACAGTCACACCCGTTCTTCACTTCTGTAGTCTGCAATTGGTTTCCATTTATGCCGTTGCAAGAAAACTATTGCATTAAAATATCCATCTATTTATCTATTATCTGTCCTCTGCTTATGCCGTGAGGCGTCACAGGATTGAATGACGATCAGTTTTCGGGCTATTACACGTCTGGTCGCTTGATATGCAGTAATACTGTGCAATGTCAGAATGTTGGTGCTTCAATCCACATTTTTCTTGGTCTTCCTCTGTATCTCACTATTTCCATTTTCACGTTGTATGCTTTAGCCGCTGGCCAATAAGGATTCATAGTCATTAGGTTCAGTCAGTATCGTAAATACGTTATCAGTAAGGAAGGAGTTTTAACAAAAAATTTATTTTTAAAAGCCATTCATTCGTTCTCTTCTGTGGAATTTTTTATGATAAACTTGAGGAATTTTTTGTGAAGGTTCGTTAGGGCAGAGGTTTTACACATCTTTTAGCTGAATTCCAAGTCCTCCAAGTCGTGTTTTGATTTGCTTGGGGGTGGGGAAGGTGTTTCAGCACCCAGAATTTCCCCTCCATCCTAATCTATGTAATTTTATTCAGTTCTGAGTAGTGTGGTCGGTCACATGAATTTTTGTGTAAACAATTAAGTGACCACGGTCTTCATTTGTCATTTATTTTGTGGCATCCCTGACAATGTGGGGAGTTGATTACAGGACATGATGGTGTTGACGGTAATAAGCCGTGGACAGCGACAAGCATGGCAACATTGTCAATAGTTAGCCTACATCAATGAATCGATTTGACATAGTTATTGTGTTAAGTAATGTCGTCCGCTCAGAATATTTTCTAAAGTGTGAATTATGGTCTCTCTCAAGACTACGTGAGATTTATTTAAAAGATCGAAATAGCCAGTAAAAAGAAACATAATAGATATGCGGAGAGATTGATAAATCACCATCGAACTGGAACTGTCAACCGCTGCACTCTGATGTTTTTATTGAGACTGATATCCGAGTACCTAGATATGGACTTGAAGTAGCAACAGCATAACTCAAGCCAACCAACGTTCTCATTTAAAAAATAAAAAATAAATATATGGTTAGAAATGTGGCCTCATCACGTGATAATTCCAACTTTTTAATATTACGTGTTCATTTAGCAGAAAATTGAAGGTGAATTACAAAGACTAATAGATTAAGTCGAAAAATCAAGTAAATAATAAGGACTGGATATCAATATTAATTTAAAAAAAAATAATTGTTGAACAACAAAACATTCAGCAAAGTCACAAAAGAACAGGCGCTAAACATAAATATACATGGAAACTACAAGTAGAATACTATCAATATGTTATGTTATGTTCCTCCAGGGCCTTAGGCGGCGCATAGGGCAGAAACCATAGCTTTCCATTTCTGTCTTTGTGTTGCCAGGTCTTTCAATTGTTGCGTGTTGTTTAGGTTCATTGACATGCCTTCTCTATTAATGGTTCTTCGTAGAGTTTCTCTAGGTCTCCCTCTTCTTCTTACTCCATGTGGCACCCAATATAGTACTGCTGGGGAATTCTTAGGCTGTTCATTCTGAGAACATGATATCAATATCTTTGACACATAATCTCAAATGACGACAGATGTGAAACAGAAGTAAAATGAGAAGAATGGCTAAAAGTTTCGTTAAAAAAGAGGCCACTTTTTCTTAATAGGTGAAGAAAAAGCAAGACATTAAGTCCATGTTCTTAGAAAATAAGACCCTCTGGTATACCTGAAAAAGCCCACATCTGGATGATAAAAGGATGGAGTGGTATATAGTTTCATTGCGGAGAGGGACACATATATGAAAAAGGGAGATAAATTGTTTAAATAAGCGTTACCACTCATTTTGTTCTCCATTGTCTGGGATTTTTCGACCAGACCAGTCGATCTTTTTCCTAAAATTTGGGCTTTTCTTTTTTTGTTTTGCTTAGTCGTTTAAAAAAAACAAAAACATATATCAGACAATTTTTCATTAATTGTTGATATGCTTTCTTTTTTTTGGGCATGTGATGCGTTTGGTCTCACAATCAAACGGCGAAAACATTAGTAATGTATCAACCAGCGCCAGGTGTCCCCTACACAGAACCAGTATTCGTAGTAAAGAGACAGAAACTTAATACTGCCAATAAGTTTGCATATCTCGGCAACACCCTATTGCAGATTGCAACAATTGACGAGGATGTTGGGAGACTACAGCCATTGATTGCTCAACTTGACACACCAATATCACTGCTGGCATCACTAAATTTGGATCGGGCATCTACGAATCACAAATCCAAACCAAATTCGACAACCACAAATTTTTATTTCTTCCACTTGTTCACCACATTTATTTTTCATGCCATGCTCAGATTCGCTTTCGCTTGCGAAGGAGGAACATCATCATCATCAATTGTTAATACATGATACACATGGCTAGAGTATCTTGCGAGTCAACTACACGGAATTTGATATTGTTACAGCCACCCTAAATTGACAATTTAGGACGTTATTTACTAAGTAGTTATTCTCAGTCCATGCTTCGAAGTATCCAAAATTAACAGTATTGATATGAGTTAGGTTAGCTAATTTTAACTTCGTGGGTAACATGTTTATTGATATCCATCCCTACGGGGTAATGAGAAATAGACTTAACTGCAACCACAGACATATGATTTATAAAGGAGATGTGCCGAAGAATCTTAATAAATACATACTGGAGACGGGAACTGCGATTTATTATATTTCTAACAGCGATTATTGGAACTCTGTATAAATGTGATACTAGTAGAAATGTCCCCCAAATGTGAAAAATTCAGAAATTATAGAATAATCGAGCTACGTGAATTATAAGTGTCCATATTTTTTACATCTACGGGGAAGAGGAGAGACAAAATCAATGGAGCTGTAAGTGTACACTGATTTTGGCTCGCAACCAAAAACCAATTGCTTTGCCATTAGGCCTTTGAAACATTTGTTGTTTTTAATTGTTTGTCATTAAAGGCATCGGCCCATCGACGGTTGGATCAGCAACTATCGCTTGACATTCGTGTAATTTCCTTAATTCCTGTTGCTTAAATATTTTGAAGCGTTAATTAAGCCATTTTTGGAATAAATTTAAATTACTGCTAAATTTAATAGCTCATTGAAAACCCGACTAGTATGAAGCTAGAATTTTGTATATCGCTAACCTGCTTTAAATATGTGTCAATCGATTAAGTATGGCCACTACTTTGGTAAAGTTTGGATTGCATTGCTTTTTATGTGGAGTATTGGCATTTTTTGATTTATCTAAATGTGTGAATGAAATATTTTTACACGCAACATACGGTGGGGGGGGGGGGGGGAATCATAAAATCAAATACAATTTGGTACTGTATCAAATAAGTTATGGGCAAAACATGACGATTATGTCTGAATTAACTCTTGTGTGTTTTATTTAGTGTACTATTCTTGAAAAAGGTATTTATATATATATATATAATATATATCAACACGTGCCATAGGACCTATTCATTCCAGAGCGTTGCGTTTGCAATTGATATAATTAATCCGACTTATCCGGTGCCAATCTGCCTATCTCAATGATATCTTCATAAGTCTTTGAGTATATATATATTTGGCTTATATATACATAAGCCAGCTCTCATATAAGAACACGTACACGTCGCAAAAGAGGGTAATATTTTGTAGAGGAGGGGTGTATACCGCCGCCGACGTCACTCCCTTAAGAAACCATTAGGCCCTACATTATTTTTAGTACAACGAATTTAGCCAAAAGACTAGTAACATTACAGCCGTAGCGAATTTTCTAGAATAGGTTACTAACACTCTTATGAAATAGAAAGAGTTGGACTTGCACACACAAATAAGCAAATGACATGTTTTTAAGGTAACATCCTCATCCTTACTGAATACATAGGCCTATGGCCCTGTTTATATATGCATATATACATATGCTACATACATATACACACACACGCCAGCCCGCCTCCACATACATATATAGGGGCCTATGTTTAGAAAGAGATATAAATATCAAGGTCTATTACAGTCAACCTTCGTTGTGGAGACGGCATTTAATGATCTATAAAGAGCTTCGCTTTTTTTATCTTCGAACCTGTTGTCTTTTCAAAATATTGAGTGGTTACGCTAGTCTCAATAACTCAATAACATCAACATATAAAGATGGCGCTGATGTCATGACGATAATATATAATTCAAACAATCGACACTACTACTGGTTTTGTATATGACACATTAAATCAATAATTATGGCAGAATCACAACCATCTACTCCTCGAAAAAGTGATGACACCGAAACACATACAGTTGTGTTAGACAATGTCCAAAATGAACAGGTAGGACTAACTAACAAGACAACTGACTGAACTAGCTTATCAATTCGTTATCATCGTTATGATCATATAGTTAATTAATAGATAGTATATAAAAATAAGAGTAACTTTAATTAAGGTTAAGAGTTGTCTCAGAGACTCAAGAGTGCTACTTTCATTTTTATTAAGTTCTTTACTTTAGAGTTATCAGTAAGTTGAGTCCTATCGATATAAGCTAGGTTTTATTGTTAATGTTTAGTAGTGATTTCTGGAAATTATATTTCAGAATATGCCTATCATCATTTCTTCAAATTCATTACTGATTCAGTGATTGTGCTCGTCTTAAGAATAGTAGTTCACGTATAGGACCCACTACGAGTTAATAGATTTAGTTTCTTTAACAGTAATTGTTGTTGCTTCATCCACACTATGGCCCTATAAATTATAATAATAATTTCTACAACTTTTTTCTTAATTTCATTTAGAGAGGGAGGCTTGAATCAGATCTAGAGTGAGAGTGAGGCTTGATAGAAGATCTTGAAATGAATCAAATTATAATAGCTGATAACTCAGGAGATGAGGATGGTATCATATTGTTTGCAGATAGATCTGTCCGTTGTGGCTGTTTTATTATTGCTAGTACTTTCTATTGAGCTGAAACTTTACAGAGCAGTGGTACTTCCAGTGCTGTTATATCATGGTGAAACTTGGACTGTGTATAGATGACATGAGGAAGCTCAGTCATTTTCATACAACTTATCTAAGAAAAATTATGGATATCAGATGACAAGATTCTGAATACCACTATCCATGACAGATCTATTATCTTTAGCATTGACACTATTCTGATGCAGATTCACTGGGAAGGTCATCTGGTATGTTTGTCAGATCATCGCCTTCTAAAGATATTTCTCCATGATGAGTTGCAGAAGGGCATACAATCTCAAGATGGTCAAAAGAAGTGAAAAGGACACATTAAAATCCCCACTGAAAGTCTTGGAAATAGACCAAGATACATGAAAGGAACTTGCAAAAAATAGAGCTACATGGCGATCTACAGTAAAAAAAGATGCAGGACTTTTGTGAAAAGAGAAGTACAACAGCTCAACAGATGAGAGTTGCAAGAAAGTCATATATAGACCAAAAAAACCATCTACAGTGGTCATTCCATGCCTGATGTCCAAAGACATTTTTGTTCAGAGTAGAGCTTATTAGCCATTTATGAACTCATAATCAAGGACATAATTCTAATTTACTTTTCAAAAGTGGATGTAACAAATGGTCATCATCACTTGTGATGGATGAACAAGTACAAGTGGTATAGTGAATGCCAGGCACCATGGAGTATATATGGCAACAGCTTCCAGTATGAGGATAGAGGTTGCGGCTGTTACTGCAGCTGTTCAGTGGCTTTCTGGTACTCATTTTACTGAGAGTTATAGTGTCAGATTCTAAGTCTATGCTTCAAAAGATACAAAGTGGTCAGTTTCGGAATGAGAGATTTTATCTATAGCTTGTATCAATCTTTTGGGTTTGGGTATCACATATATTTACTGCCTACATATACAATGTACAATACTGGGATCGGTGACCAAATCACGTGACAACAGTCCAACTTTTAAATTTCATATATTATTGCACTGAGCTTCCGTGACTTGGAGATTAAAAAAGTTGTAACTAAGAATACCGATCTAGCGATTTGTGTACAATGCACTAGCCATCCACCCCCCCACTCAGTGTGTAGCGCGCATATTGAGTGATCAGGGGCTCTCACTGCATAACGCATAGAATGTTGGCTGTGTCAGTATATGCATCTTTATCAGAATTTTGTTCAGTTTAATTATGCTAGCTTTTTGTTTCATAGATACCTGGTCACTGATTATTGTAGAGTACCGTAATTTATTGTGTAGGCACTACTATAGATGACACATATGGGAAAATTTGGTATTCAGTGTAGCACGAGTAGGGTTGGGAATCAGAGTAGCATAATGATGAGTGTGTTCAACCAGTGAACCATGGAAACCATTGATATGCATACACCAATATTTTCTTGGGGAGATGGAGCACTTATGGGTTTTTCCACAGTGCTATCAGCTCATAATCAGTAATCAATCAACTGGACATGCTGGCATTTGGGGAGATAAGACTGCAGAGTGCTTGCATAAAATGGCCTATAGTCAGTTGAGAAGAGATAACACAAGGTGCCTAGCAAGTATTTGTTCGATGTAGATACTGCGTAATATGGCACGTCTGGTATGTAGTTGGGAGTATTCGATATTACTGGTAAGTGTGGCATGAGTAGGAACAGTCACCTGAGGGGTAGAATAATGAATACGTTTAACAATATGCATAGCGTCTACGCTTCCAATATTTGCTGGGGAAAATAAGCACTCATGGGTTTATCTGACATGCAATGATGTCCACTCATAACAAGTAACTGTTCGAAATGATTGAATTAAATTTATTACTGTTTGAAATTAATCAATTAAAAAGTATCGCCCATATGTTGCCAGAGCCAGAAAGGGAAGCAACGAATAGCAATACTGTTAACTTGCAGGCATGTCAAAGAGGTGACTAAGGTAGTTTTGGGTAGAGTTAGCTTCCCATTTCATAGAGGGTCATTGTGACTCATAGATTGGATGTCAGACTGAAAGATGCAGATATCGCAGCAAGGCTGTAAACCATGACTCAATATAATCCATGTTCTAGACTACAATCTGCTAATCTCCAGAAGTTTGAGGATGAATGAAGAAGAAGAATTATATGTATGATTATACAATGTTTTTCAGACACAGCCAATTCTTCATCTACGGCTGCAGCAAGCTAAGAATGATAACAAGGTCACATGGGCTGCAGACACTGTTGACAATGAGCTGATGGGAAAGAAGAAATCAAAGTGTGAGAACCTGTATTGGTTGTCCAGTTTTTTGGAATGTTGTCACAGATTATTATTTGATCCTGTATTGAGTTTTGTTTTGATTTCGCATATTATTTGACCTTGTATTGATTGTTCTGCTTTGTTTTGATGTTGTCACAGACTATATTTTAAATTTTGTATTGAATGTTGTGCTTTTTTTTTGGTGTTGTCACAGATTATTAGGTGATCTTGTATTGATATTTGTGTTTTATTTTGATGTCACAGATTATTATTTGATCAGATTTTTATTGTTATGTTCTGTTTTGATGTCATAATTATTTGATCTTGTATTAATATGTTTTGTTTTGATGTCACATACTATTATTATTTGATCTTGTGTTGATTGTTGTGTTTTGTTTGGATGTTGTCAGAGACTATTTCTTTTATCTTGTATTGATATGTTTTGCTTTGATGTCACAGATTATTATTGGATTGTGCATCAATTGTGTTTTGATATTGTCACTGATTATTACTAAATCTTGTATCTAGTAATAATTACTAGATATTGTTGTGTTTTGATTTGAGATTGTTCCGGATTATTACTAATCTTATATTAAGTTTTGTGTTTTGTTTTGATTCCTCGAATTATTATTTTATCCTATATAGTTTGTTGTGTGTTATTTTGATAAGTCACATATACAATTCAGCCTCTGCTGCTGAACTGCTGTAATTCTACTTTTTTCACAAGATTTTACATTTATGTTTTAATTTTAGATCAATGTGTCGCTTAATTTCATGCAGTTTCTTCCCATGGTTTATGTCAAAATCTTTCAGTGAGGTCTAGCTTAATTCCATGCAGTTTCTTCCCATGAAGTTTCATCCATGACCACAGAAAATATTGATAGAAAACATCAGAGACATCTTGAACAAACACAGTCATAACACAGCAGAGGCAACACATCTGGCCTTGGAGCACAAGCTAGAGCTCCAATCACCCCCTATGCCTAATGACAAAAGTGCGCATCAAACCACCTGGGAAAAGACAATAGACACAGCAGTACATGATGACACGAGTAGTCCTGAAATCTTTTTATGTTATATGAATGTGATCAGTCTACCCATCAAATTTTGAAATGTATGCTTGCTTATTGTTACTGTGACTCACTAGTTGAAGATTCTCTTTATGGTGCTCTACAGGTGTCCAGTTCTATTATCGTGCAAATCATAAGAGGTGGCTAAGGAAAATTGGGGAATAGGCAGACAACCTGTTACCTGTTAAAAAAAATCAGTTGTTACATTGTCTAAATTTCTTACATTTTGTCTTCTATCAAATAATCCCCATGGATGACAATGAGATGCGGGCCAGTGGACATTGCACATTTGTACTTTTGTGGCAGACTCCTAGAGGACAGAGAATGCTAGATGTGCCATCACTATAGATAGGTCAACAAATCTGCCAGAAGAATAATGAGATAGTTGATTTAGATGTGTATGCCATGCTCCTAGCAAGACTTGAGGCTTGATAATCCTGGAATACACTGGAATGTGGAGGGGGGGGGGAAGAAACAACCCCCCCACACACACACACACACACATCCATATCTCTGAGACCTTGCAAAGTTTTTCATAGTTTCCACTGGTTAAATATTCTTCTTATTCCTTCCTGTGGGTGTCCAGTACTCTTACTGTCGCACTTAATTAATACTGAATTCTTCAAATCTCATCCTAGATGTGTCATCTATAAAGGTGTCCACATCAAGCATGCATTCATGAAGAATTTTCGCTCTTATCCATGACGTCTATTGATGTATTGGAAGCAAGTCTGTCTGCTCTCTCATTACCGCACACACCAGCATATCCCAGACAGTAGATTTTATGTGACACTCTGAAGTTTGGATGCAGTTATAGTTACCATTCACTTGCAGCGATACCTGCTATTGTGAATATTCTGAAGCATGGACTGGAAGTATAACAAGATAACTGCCTTAGTAAATAAAGTACTAGAGAGCAACATGAGGGCTCCAGTAACTGCCTCGACCTTCATCTTCATACTGGATTTAGTTTTTATGGACTTCGATGTTCAAGTAATTTTTGTTTGTATGAATTAAAATATTCTACTAGTTCTTATTTGTATGGACTTTGATGTTGAATTAGTTCATGTTTGTATGAACTAAGATGTTCCACTAGTTCTTATTTGTATGAACTATGATGTTCCACTAGTTCTATTTTGTTTGAACTAAAGTAACTGCTTCTAGACCTCAGTGGTGCATCATTATAATCTTAGTTCATACTTTCTCATTATGTGATAACATTTCCATGGTCCTGGCCTCTCTTTGTCTCTTTTTTTAAGTTTCCCAGACCTATGTACTGTATAAAATTGCTGCTGCATGTAGTGTCTGTTTGATTTAGTGGTTCCTATTCTGTGTTCGTTTGTCCCTATCTTGATAAAGACTTTTTGGTCAAAATGCCAATCCTGAGTATTGTTCAACGTAAAACTGCTATTTTTAACCCTTTTTATATTTTTTTCTTCAATATTTACTTTCCTTAAAAAACGAGAACTACATGAACATCTTAGTTTATACAAACAAGAACTACAGGAACATCTTAGTTTATACAAACAAGAACTACAGGAACATCTTAGTTTATACAAATAAGAACTACAGGAACATCTTAGTTTATACAAATAAGAACTACAGGAACATCTTAGTTTATGCAAATAAGAACTACAGGAACATCTTAGTTTATACAAATAAGAACTATAGGAACATCTTAGTTTATACAAATAAGAACTATAGGAACATCTTAGTTTATAGAAATAAGAACTACAGGAACATCTTAGTTTATACAAATAAGAACTACAGGAACATCTTAGTTTATACAAATAAGAACTACAGGAACATCTTAGTTTATACAAATAAGAACTACAGGAACATCTTAGTTTATACAAACAAGAACTACAGGAACATCTTAGTTTATACAAATAAGAACTACAGGAACATCTTAGTTTATACAAACAAGAACTACAGGAACATCTTAGTTTATACAAATAAGAACTACAGGAACATCTTAGTTTATACAAATAAGAACTATAGGAACATCTTAGTTTATACAAACAAGAAATACAGGAACATCTTAGTTTATACAAATAAGAACTACAGGAACATCTTAGTTTATACAAATAAGAACTACAGGAACATCTTAGTTTATACAAATAAGAACTATAGGAACATCTTAGTTTATACAAACAAGAACTACAGGAACATCTTAGTTTATACAAATAAGAACTATAGGAACATCTTAGTTTATACAAACAAGAACTACAGGAACATCTTAGTTTATACAAATAAGAACTATAGGAACATCTTAGTTTATACAAATAAGAACTACAGGAACATCTTAGTTTATACAAATAAGAACTATAGGAACATCTTAGTTTATACAAATAAGAACTACAGGAACATCTTTGTTTATACAAATAAGAACTACAGGAACATCTTAGTTTATGCAAACAAGAACTAATGGAACATATTAGTTTATGCAAACAAGAACTAATGGAACATATTAGTTCATGCAAATAGGAACTAGTGGAACATAATAGTTCATTAAAAAACATGAAGAAATACTAGTGTTGTCATGTGTCCTACTTTCAGTCTTCTTCTTCTCGTTCGCAGTTTGACATGTCTACACAGCAAGTCCTGTCTTCTTAATAAATGCTGCTGTATTTGAAAGCTCCTCAGTGCTCCCATATATCTTTCTGTGGATATCCATCTCTGTGGGCCAGTGTTCATCCCTGAACTGGTTTAGTGTATTGTTAACTATTCGGGTTGCATGATACCATGGTTGCTGGTGAGCCTCTCAGCCTGGCATCTCTGACCAGCACCTGTGCTTGCTTGGGCAGGATTGTGATCCTGCTCGAAATTTGGTTGGCCCTACCAATTTTAGTTTCCAGCCTCTGTTGGCTGGACTAAGCCCCATCTCCACGTCAAGGAGTTGGCCTCTATGGGGCTACTTTCAGTTAGTGCTTACTTTTCGCTAGTCTACTACTAATATGGTTTTTATTTTACTTATTTCTTTCTTTCCATTCCTAGTTTCATCATTGATTCCTCTTAATTACTTATGATTATTTCTGTTTACTCAGTTATATATTCTATTTATTCATTTATCTCTTCTAATTACTTAATGATTTCTTCTAATTGCTGATTGAATTCTTGCTTTTGCTCATTTATCCAGGCTGTTGTATCTATGAGAAACCAAAAGTATTTGGTGAGTCTGACTCCTCATCTTCTTCAAATGAGGATGATGATGATGGTGATGAATGCACACCACATTGTCGTGGTCACAAGAAAAAATGCTTCAGACATAAACCTCAGATTGTAGACCACGACGGACATTGTGATATTGGGGCAGGTCAGTAATAAAAAAAACATTAATTGAAACATTAATTCATGCAGGGACTAGAAAAATCTGGCGCCAAGAGCGATGACTGGTCACAGGTTAGTTAGAGACCTGCCAACAATGACAAATTCAGTAGTTTAATTATTACTTAATAGATGAAACCATAATCTATGTGTTGATTATATATTTTTGTTACAGATGAAAGGACAGTCTATTGTCGGTTAGGTTTTATAAGTGTTAAATAATCATAGTAAGCTCATATTCAAGTCTAATGTTTATAATTCAGTTTTGACAATATTTGATTTCATTTCCATTTGTTTTAAATCTATTCTTGATGCACAATATGTGGTTCTAAACTGTGATTAATGGTCAAGGAGAATCAGTCATGTGTTCTCTGAGTTATTCCTATGGTTTCCTCATATGGCAACCTCAAAGAGTTTATGAACATTACAAATATTTCATATTTATAAAGAATTTATTCTTCACATGTGTTATAGCTTTTGTGGACTATGTACATAATGATGCATTTAGTTTTGTGTGTAGTGGCCTTGTTTTTCATTTACATTGAGAGGCACGTGGAAATACAAATTTTGTGTTCTATTGTTATATTTAAATGCAAATTGTTATATTTATTCTATGGCATAAGCACCATAGAAGTCATTGAAGCGCTGTATAAAGATACAAGCTGTGCTATTTTCATAAATAATGACATTTGTGAATTTTTTTTAGATGGATAGACACGGAAAGAAATCCTTTAGGCTTTTAACTACAAATGCTAAAGACATTAGTTAAGAATTAGTTATTTAAAACACAAGACAAATATATTTGTCCAGCAGCAAATAAACAAACTTATGAAGAACCATTTTTGACAGTGGTGAAGTGGCTTACACTTGTTTGGTCTGGAAAAAGTAATGAGACATGACTCAATTTCTAAAACTATTTTGCAAGAACAGCTAGGGTGTAAGAAGAAGAAGCAGACAAAGAAAATCCTGGATTTATAAAATCAAATAATCTGGGTATTATAGTTTTACATTACTCTGAATGGCAGAGGACAGAGGTGTTTGGAAGTCTTTATGTACTGATGTCTTCAGTGTGGCATCCCAATGACCCTGGCAGGTTTTGGGTCTTAGTATTATTGTTATAGAAATTTAAAAAAAAATGTTCTTTATATACAGATTATTGAAAGGAGGATTATGTTGAACAGTTGTAAACAAATAGAACACTCATCCCTAAACATTATAGATTGAGTTCTAGGAATAATATTGGAGTAAGTTTTGACGAGTATATTACATTTTATGCTTATAAAAGGGCAGAAAAAAATGATGACATGAACCCCCCTTTGTTTTCTTTTTCCCCCCAATTTATTCTTAAACTCCCACTAGATCGCTCTCATTGCAGTACAACTGTCTTACTAGATTTCCAGCAGGATGTATGTAGTCCACACAGATAACAAAATGCATTGTGTGGTCATTATATTTGTGCCAATGACCCAACACATGCAACTTCAGCATTGGTAACTAATATATTCAGTGTTTTAGCACTTCAACTGAATGGTCAACCTCTGTAACTGTATCGCTAGTATAGTAGGCCAATCGTACGAGATAACTAGTTCTTGTATATATACGATGGTCACCAAGCTCAAAGTTAACCACAGTCACACAAGCTTGTCCTTGACAAAAGTAGTGGTAGCAGTCACTGGTACACATTTTTTTCCGGTGCCAAAAAGCTAGTAGTTATGACCTGCAATCTCTAAGTATTAAGTCCCTTGTTTTATCTATACATTGATAATAAAATGAAGTATCAAGGAGTGTTATAAAAAATATAAGAAGACAGCAGATGGGATTTGATCCAAGTCCAGTCAGATCAGATGGCTCCTATTTGTCTCGCAACTGCAGTCAACGTTTTCTACATTGCAGATTGGTCAATTCCTGGAAATGTGTTGACTCAAGTTGTGAGATGAATAGGGGCTAGCTGAATGAACCAGGTTCAAATCCCATCTGCTGCCTTCTGATTGTCTCATCTATGGAGAATAACATACTTGGTCTATATTTTTCTCTTACCAATGTAAGCGATGTGGTCATCATGCTGTGGTGATGCCTTATAGAAAATACTCTTTTAGAGAAAATGGCTCAATGACTGAGTGATGCATGAAGTGAGAATGATAATGTAGCTCCAGAGTTGATATAGAGATGATGCCTTCAGACAGACTAGATAGATTGTAGATAGAGGTGATGCCTTTTGTAGATTGAGATGATGTACTCAGACAGACTAGATAGATTGTAGATAGAGATGATGCCTTTTGTAGATAGAGGTGATGTACTCAGACAGACTAGATAGATTGTAGATAGAGATGATGCCTTTTGTAGATAGAGGTGATGTACTCAGACAGACTAGATAGATTGTAGATAGAGATGATGCCTTTTGTAGATAGAGGTGATGCCTTTTGTAGATTGAGATGATGCCTTCAGACAGACTAGATAGATTGTAGATAGAGATGATGCCTTTTGTAGATAGAGGTGATTCCTTTTGTAGATTGAGATGATGTCCTCAGACAGACTAGATAGATTGTAGATAGAGATGATGCCTTTTGTAGATAGAGATGATGCCTTTTGTAGATTGAGATGATGCCTTTTGTAGATTGAGATGATGCCCTCAGACAGACTAGATAGATTGTAGATTAAGATGATGCCTTTTCTAGATTGAGATGATGCCCTCAGACAGACTAGATAGATTGTAGATTGATAAAATGCTTTTAGAAATGGGACTAGCTAGGTACATATATTAACAGGTGCAAATATTATGATGCGCTGTAAGCAACCAAATGATATATTTAAACTAAAAATTTCAGTAATTTAGGCGACATATTTTTTTCAATTGAGTCTGTTTTATGCGATTAGTAATTAGCAAAACAGACGTCATGGTATTCTGGGTATACCGACAGGTGAGGTGCTCAGTCTTTTTTGAGTAGATGGTAAAGCTTACTCTGATAGTTTTCATAGCTTGTTGGGTGTTAACTCCCCCTTTTGCTTTCTCTGTACATATATTAATTCATGAAATATTTGTATAAAAACACTCATTACTTGTATCCTCATCCAAGTGATGCTCATTGAGAGAATTCAGTATGTTTCCTTTATCTATAATAATAGGACCAACCACTGGGTCCTTGAAGATAGTCTATCGGCTCTCTCATTAACCTTTACCCCAGATGAGCTGAGCAGTAGGTCCACAGTTTTCTGCAAGCGTGAAGCTGCTGTTGTCTTCATCTATTCATGCCTCAATCATCCAGTCTGAATGTTGAGAAAATATTGATTGCTAGTCGGACACAATAACAACCGTGAAGATCTCTGTTTGAGTTAACTATTTATGAGATTTAGTTGTTAATCATTTAATTACTTCAATCTTCATTCTAGTAACGGATGTTCTCATATTGTAAATAAATTTGTCATTTTGTAAACTAAATTGTCATATTTTAAGTTCTCATATTGTAAACTAAGTTGTAGTATTGTAAACTAAGTTGTTGTATTGGTAAACTACACTCCTTTCAATGATTACCAGTAATTTTTTGGTTAAAAGTCACATAAATTGCAATGCAGTTTTGAACTTGAGCACACACATCAATGTAAACAACTGTATCATTGTATAGAACAATCAGAGGTAATTGATTTCAAGTTAAGTTTTCCCATTACATCGCAGTCTGCATTCTCTCATCATATAAAGTTAATAATATTACTATAATACTAACTATCAAAATAAACAAAACAATGTAGAAACTAAATAACAATAAACACAATAACAGGAACTCTGTCCACGTTGCGGTCCAAATGGACCTTTTTCAAGAAATAAAAACACACGAAAATAGCAAAATCTTGGGCAGATAATACTAATCATACAATCTTAGGTGGTTGTGGTGACTATTTTACCAGATTTGCAACATCCACTATTTTTGCTGGTTGTAAAGCTCTAATACAACCAAATTGGACTAATGTCCATGGTTGAAAGCAGCGTACCTCACCATAAAGAGTACATTTTACTTATCCAAAGGACAGATAAAAAGTGTAATGACAATATCTTGAAAGAAGTTAAATAAAAAAAACAAGCTATTCACTCACATCAGAAGAAGATAGTCCATATTCTTTGAACACATCATGAGAAGGGAAACAATACAAGTCATCATGACAACAGGCAATTACACAAGCAAGAAGTACCATGGAAGACTCTGGTCAGTTTGATATTTTAATATATTGAAAAATTGGTATCCAAAATGGTTGTCAGTACATGAGACAGAAGGCTGTGAACAGACATAATAACCAACACTACCTGTCATGGACTATAAGTAGAAGTTATATAATCTGCCAATTATTGGCAACACAAAAAAAAGTGATACTGTACTTTTGTTACATTTATTTTCCAGGAACAGAACGCTTTTTCTAAAAAAAACTTTGGAGAAGGAAAAAGGGATCAAATGATATGGAAGTGCTAAAATATCATCTGTAAATGTTGAGGTTGCTCCACTATGTTTGTGAAATTTAGTGCTCAGAGTTATGTTTCTTTTACGAGGGATGGTCAAAAAGTAAATGATTCCTAATTTACAATTTAACTCTTAGTGGTCCTGGGATAAAATCAACAAATAGGGTAAAACGATAAATAGATCGTTGTTTAGTCCACTACGAGTCAATTAAATAGGCAGGAAAATAGATAAAACTAACATTAAAATGTAGTCTGAAGTCTGTACGTCAATAATTTATTTTTCAATGTAGTCACCGTTATTTGTTACAGTTTTTGTCCATCTTCACACAAGGGAATATATCTCAGCATGGTAAAAATGTGTCTTTTTTCCTAAACCAATTACGTATGATGGTCTAAGGTTGTTGGTGTCTTTAAAGTAATGTCTGAAAAAATCTTGTAGTAGTCTAAACAGATGGTAGTCTGAAGATACACGACCGGGACTGTAAGGGGGGTGTAGCAATACTGTCCAGCCAAGTTCTCCGATCACATCAATGGTGCGTTTAGTTGGGTGTTGCATTATCGTGCAACAGTAGTGCAGTTCTCTGATATTTATTCTAATGAGTAAAGCTGCCGAAGATGAACTCTAAGCTTCTCCAAAGTTTCAATATAAAGAAATTATCCCGTCCCATCGCCTGTTACAATATTCAATTAAACTCCTCTCCTTCTGTTTTGTAATGGTGCAGAAGGGTATGGTTATCCTTGTTTCTTTATTTCTTGTCTGTTAACATTCTGGGCACCCAACGTGCACAAACCTTTGAAAAACCTAGATCTTTAACAATGTTTTAGACACTACCTTTACTAATGGACAACATGGCATGCAGTTTATCAAATTTTACCTGACAATCAACCACGAATGATGTCACAAACTTGATTAATGTTGTGTAGTGTCACTATGGTAGACAGATGACCAGTCCGCTGCATGTCATCGATTGAGGATTAACTACTTCAGCACAATGATGTACCCATCATCGGACAGTGCAAACATCCACTGTTGAATCTCCATACAAATTCTTAAAATGTTCAAGGATGCGAATTGGAGTCCCTCCTTAGCATTGAGAAATTATATGGTTATTAACATATAGTTATTTTAACCATACTTTTTAGCAGCCATTTTTAAATGGTTACTGTGTTGTAATCTGTTAATTAAACAAGTTGGTTATGCTTTACAGTGCAGAAGAGTTTTTGGGGATTCTTGCAAAATTAACAAATTGCACACTGATACAGTATTTACTTAAATAAAAATTAGGAGGCATTACTTTTTGACCATCCCTCATAGTGTTTGGCAAATTAAATTCTCGTAATTATTACAGTGGAATCCCTCTATAGCACATTGTTTTATAATGACCATCCCTATATAACAACACTTTTCAAAATCCCCAATTATATTTATTCTATATTGACTGTGCTATATATATAGTGAATTTCTGTTATTACATAGATATTTTGTCAGTCCGGACTAAGTTGTTATAATGGAATTCCACTGTATTTTTCTAGTGTTTGTCAAATTCAATGCTCAGAGTTGTTTCTGCTATGAGGTCTAATGCTTGGAATTTGTGTTTTTGTGATGCTCAGATTGTTTTTGGTCTAGTGTTTTTAAAATATAATTATTTCCAACAACTAATCCCAGTATGAGAATGAACATTCAGGTAGTTTATGCAGTCCCTCCAATGGCTCTCTCAGACCCAATTTACTAAGCCAACAATAATGCATGATTCTCAATTCTTCAAAATGATTGGTGTCTGTATGAGTGTGTAGCATCTACCGGGTATTAGCTTGCTCCAACCTCCTGGGTGTGGCATGTGTTTACTTCTCTTGTAATGTTGGTGGAAATTAAAGAGCAGATAGTTCTGTGTCATATACATCAAAAGTCAGTGAGTTGAAAATGGATAAAGGAGACACTCTGATGTTGCTTAGCAAACATCTGTTAGATGTGGATGGACACTGCAATAAATAATGCATTTAGGATGCGATTGGGAGAATTTGGTACAGTGGAATCCCTTTATAGCACATTATTTTATAACAAATCCTTATATAACAACACTTTTAAAAATCCTCAATTATATTTATTCTATATTATTTGTACTGTATATAGCAAATTTCTGTTATTACATACTCATTTTGTCGACCCAGACCAAGTTGTTGTAATGGGATTTCACTGTATTAAGTGTGGCACAAGTAGAACTATATCTAATGCAGCTGAGTAAGAAATGTGTTTAACCAGTCAACCATTGTTTGTATACACTTCAACATCTATTGGTGAGGATTGTATAACTATGAACTTGACTAGGGTGTAATGATATTGGTTCATAGCCAATGATATGTATGTTGTGATTGTTCTAGTGTATGTAAAAATCTAATCAACTGTTTGAGATATTTGTTCTAGTACAAGATAAAATTGATTGCATGCTGCATTTGTTCTAGTGTAGATAAGATCTAATCAACTGCATGTTTGGTTAGTTCTAGTGTTGGTATGATCTAATCATCTTTTTGGCATGTTTATTTTAATGTTGATAAAATATGAGGTATGATTTTTGTTCTAGTGTTGATAAGATCTAATTAGCTGCATATGTTTGCTCTAGTGTTTGTAAAATCTAATGAACTGTATGTTGTGTTTCTTCTCTAGTGTTTGTAAAATCTAATGAACTGTATGTTGTGTTTCTTCTCTAGTGTTTGTAAAATTTAATGAATTGTATGTTGTGTTTCTTCTCTAGTGTTTGTAAAATCTAATGAACTGTATGTTGTGTTTCTTCTCTAGTGTTTGTAAAATCTAATGAACTGTATGTTGTGTTTCTTCTCTAGTGTTTGTAAAATCTAATGAATTGTATGTTGTGTTTCTTCTCTAGTGTTTGTAAAATCTAATGAACTGTATGTTGTGTTTCTTCTCTAGTGTTTGTAAAATCTAATGAATTGTATGTTGTATTTATTTTAGTGTTGGTAAGATCAAATGAGCCCTGTTAGATAAAGTAGTGAAAGAAAGTGAAAACAAAGGCCTCAGTTTAAAGAAGAAAACAGAAATAATGGTTGTCTCAAAGAGACATTAACCACCAAAATACCACATAATAAACATAAAATTAACACAAGTCGAAAAAGTAAAATAGCTTGTTAACATCAGAAAGTTTATGCTCTAGTGAGACAAAGAGTTGTACAGCACAAGCCAAATCAGCATTCCAAAAAATGAGATCCATTTTGTGTAATGGAACACTATCAATGCAGACCCAAATTCGAGTGCTAGGATGTTATTTTTAACCAATTTCCGCAGAAGATGGATGTGTCGGGCCATTGGCGCAAATAAAACGACAACAAAACACATTTCCATTCTCTGGACTACATCCTGCTTGAAATCTAGTAGGACCATGGTCCTGCTACAAGGGAGATCAAGTGGAAGTTTGAGAATGAAAGAATTAACGCTGAAGACAAAGATATTGAACCAATTCTTTTTTATGGGTGTGAAGCATAGACTATAAACAAAAAAATTAAACCGAACTGGAGGCTACAGAGATGTGGTTTCTGAGAAGAATGATGAAAATACCATGGACAGCTAAGAAAACTACAGTAATGCAGATGTTCTCAGTGATGATGGCGTAAAAAGAAAAATCATAGCAAATATTAGGGGCAGACAGTCAAGGTTTCTAGGGCATGTGCTGAGAAGAACACAGCTTGAACACTTAATAACCACTGGAAAGATCAAGGGGAGAAGAGACAGGGGACAACAAAGAGAAAAGTTGCTAGATGGACTAGTATTGTGGCATGGTAGAAGTTCACCAACCGAGCTTATTGACACCACACAAGAGAGAGAACCGTGAAGAAACATGGTCGCCTATGCCAATCGGCATGGCACTTGATTGATTGAAGATCAAATGAACTGCATGTTGATTGTGATGTCTTTGCATAGAATTGAATTCCTTGTTTTAATGTTGCTTTTCTACACAGCTTTTGGTACATTATTATTAAAAGGTATTTGGCATTCAAGTTTTGTAGTTGTTCTTTAATCTGATCTATCAACACTGTTGTCACTGACAGTCAGAATTTGAGGTGAATTGGTGATACATCTGTAACAAAAATTATTGTTTGTTGAATGTTTTATTTGAAATCCTTCTTATGCCCAGGCATGTTTCTTTGAATTTTTCTATATTGAGGCATTTTGGCCATTTATGCAGGAGTTTGTGACAGTTAAAGTACAGATATATTGGATTTGAAGGCAGCAATTCTACAGGAGTTAATTATGGTCAAAAATGATGTATTATAATCATGACTTGAACACAACTAAATAAGGACACAAGACTGAAAGAAGAAATGATATTGTAACTACAAGAATTTTAATTTTTCCATGGGGCATGTAGAATGAGGTACTTGATGTGGGTGTGGTTTAGAAGTGTGTATCTCCCATGTGTTGCCAGGGCCAGAAAGGGGATACTTATATTTTGTCGTGAGAAGCGACTAAGGAGATTATGGTGTAAGGAAAGGTGCAATATCGCAGCAAAACTGTAAAACATGACAACGCACTCTATTCTTCTAACTACATTTTGCTATCCTGTAGAAGTTTTAGAGCAAGCAAAGAAGTGTGTGTAACAGTGGGCTACAGAAACAGCATGAATACTTTTTTGTTGTGTTCTGGTAGTGTCTGTGCACCTATGTCAAAGTCATTTCAGAAAACGAATTAAATGTAGCAACATTGGTATTTGTACATGTTTTGTGAGAAATAAGCTTTCATGTTGGAATTTACAGCTGGAATAACACAATTCCAGTCTGATAACAATGAAGTCTCAGGTTTCATGTCATGGTGACTACAACAGCATTCATTTAAAGTGCCTGTTAAAGTCCCTTTTTGATCCATAATAGCAAAATATCTGTCCATAAATGACATCAACAACTAGAGGGGGAGGGAGAATGAACACGTGACAGGGAATTGAGAATAAAAAAACGTCAATAGTAATTTTTTATTTTTAATGTACCTAGTAAATTATTTGGACGTGACATTTAAAAAAAATAATTAACCGTTCTTGATCTTTTAGTCCTTTTGTCAAAAGTTTTATTTAAGGGGTGGGGGGAAAAGAGGATGTGCATTTTGGGGAATATAATTAAGCAGGGCTGGGGTCCCTAAATTATTGACAGTTGATGACAAGGGGTGGGGAAGGGAGTCAAAAATTTATACAGAATTGTTGACATCATTTATGGAAACCCCTAACACTTTGTAGAAACACACCAGGTCACTGTGACATATTAAATAGTGTAGGACATTTCACTTTTGCTGAACAAATATTCTATATAAAGATGGCTGAAGTTAATTTTAAGCAGCCCCCATTGTGTTGTACTTTCATCATGTAAGGTTGGGAATAAAGCTATCATTTCTTGATCTATGTTTCTATTTTACATTTGTTTGTAGCAACTCTCAAGTAAGTAATACAAATTTGATTTCAGTTATGGAGAGTGACGTAGGGGAAATCCATGTTTTGCCAGCGGGACAATTCGGATATCAATCAGATCATCCTTGCTAGCAGAGAGATCTAAAAAAAACCCCCATTGTTTTATCCCCTTGATAGTGCCTTTAATAGCTTCTGGTTATAGAGTGGGATTACTGTTATCTCTACTTGTAGGAAAGTAAAGTTCAGTGTTTCCAAATTTTCAAAGAAAATTTGCTACAAGAGAAATGACTTGTGTACATAGAATTCAAAAAGTAACAATAAGAGACAGAATCAGAAATGAAAATATCAGAAGCCTAACAAACACTGAGGGGCATAGCAGCTTAGTTGATAGTGAGCTTGCTTTCTATCACTGGGTTACAGCATGCCGGGTTCGAAACCACGTCAGGACAAAATAAAAATCTGGGTTGTGATTTCTCGCTTGACATGACCACTCCTCCAGTCGACTCAGCTGTAAATGAGTACCTGACGCATGAGTTATGGGAGGTAAAGACTGCAAGGAAGGAAACTGGCCACCCCACCTAATAGTTGCTGAGGTTAGTACATGAAGAGTTATCTTCATCCCCAACGGCAGGTTGCTGACATGGGACATACCTTTACCTTTACTTTTAACAAACACAATGCCAATCCTGGATTATATCAGAAAACAGATTAAGTGGTTTTTACATGCTTCCAGACTACCATCAGATAGTGACACTCAAAAAGCATTGCTATACAGGCATGATGGTTACAATGCCAGGTACATACCATGCACAAGATTGATTACAGAAATAATAACAGAGTGCATGAAAATAAACATGTATGAAGCGCGACACAAAACAGTCGTCTCCCGAGAACTCTTCTGATGCTGCAAGGCATAAAGCGAAAGAAAGATTACGCCCATGTCACAATCTGGGCTTTTAGTTCAGGGTGCAAAAAATAGGGCCACAGTATTCTTTTCTGGCAGGTCGTAGGAGTTGGGGGTGACTAAGGAAAGTTAGCGAATAGGTTGACAATCTGTCATCTTTCTTAATTCTGCTGCGAATATTGATGGACCATCATCATTATCTTATACGCTTATCTTGGGTCTGTTGTCATCATTGAGTTCTTTGATATTTTCTGACCATCTCTACTATATGATCTTCGCCCATTAATAACTGACCTGGCTTAGATTTTAGACACTCTGTAACTGTTTGCGTTATTTTTCCTGTTCTCACATCAATTTGCTTATGTAGTAATGTTGTGAGACACTAAGTAAAATGGTTCGGTCACCTTATGAGAATGAAGCCAAACCAAATACCAATAAGAGAATATAATACAAGAATATCCGGGCGTAAAGCCAAAGGTAGACCAAGAAAACATCAAGATAGCCTTGAACTAACATGGACTAAATGCAACCACGGCGACACATCTGGCCTTGGAACGACAGCTTTAAGCTCCCACCCCTACGCTTAACGGCAAGTGTGAATGCGATCAACAATCATTCACCTGGGGAAAGATAATAGTAATGTTGTGGCGTGATTGTAATGTGATTCAATTTCTGTGCACTTCTTGCTCAGCCAGCTTTCTTTTGCTACTTTGTATTTCTCTCTTATCTCCTTATGTATTTTCTGATATTCCTCTATCTTGTGTTTATTTTTTCTTCTGGAGCTCATCAATTCTAATATTTCTTCTGTCATCCATTTTTGTTTTGCTGTATGTTTTACTTTTGGTATTATCTCTTTAAATGTTTGGTTTATCGAATATTTTAGCATGTCCCATTGATCTTCAATACTCTGACAATCTTTGCAATGGCATTGCATCTATTCTGTACAATTATGTTGTATCTTTCTTTGTCAGCATCTGATTTAAATAATGCTAAATCTAATTTCATATTTCTTGGTGATCTCTTGATTTTCTTTATTAAAGTATGTGCTTGTGCCCACTCTATCAATAAGTCACCTCTTTCGTTCTTAACCCCCTACAAAGTTACCAGTTATACTTATACCCGGTGAATATGTCTCTTCCTTGTTCGCGCCTAGCGAACCTCATGATGGCGGTAACAGTGACGTTTAAACTTTGACTCCCCTGCAGGAATATTGATATCTACACGATAGAAAATACACACGGCATTTTCTACACTGTTCAGTTGTTAGTAATTAATTTTTTTTAAAGAAACACACACTACGAAATCAAATAATCCCCAAGTGAAGACCACGGGAATAACGTCCGCACTGCGCCTTGTTTAAACCGGAAATTATTTAATCTTAATCCCTTTCATCAAACGACCTGCCACGTTCAATGCTAAAAGCTTCAGTCGCCTCCCATTCTCTTCCCGAATTGTGCTGATGAACACAGTATTTCTAAATCTAAGTTCAGCTCGCATCATCAAAGATTTAGTAATTTGAATTATTTTTTGTCAATGTTTAGCGTTATAATGTACAATGTGAGATTTAATTTATTGTGAGCTCGGCGTTCTCTCTACGCGATAGCAATTTTAAATCAACGTTATGGATCAATGATGTGATAGCGAGCTGCGAGCTTGCTATCACGGGTACAGCGTGCTGTTCGAAACCAATTGTCCGGACAAACAAACAAAATTATCCTGGTCGTGGTTTCTTGCCGGACACGAGTTCTCTTCCAATTGATCCAGTTGTAAATGGGTACATGAGTAAGGGAAGGTAAAGACAGCAAGAAAGGGAACTGGCCACACCACCTAATAGTTGCCGCGGCTTTGTACGCGAAAAGTTGTCATCCCCGACGGCAGGTTACTTCTGTGGGACTTGCCTTTACTTTACGGACCACTAAAAATGTAATAGTGGGCCGTTATTGACTTAGCAGTCGTATTTTGTCCACCCCTGTTCTGCAACTGATGTCATAATTGAATGCAGTCATACGAGGAACAACATTATAGATGGATAACATTTTAGTAGATCTGAAATAAAATAGAACAATATATATGACATATTCTTTCCAGAAGGTTGTCTTCGCAGTTAATGTCATGAAAACGACTCCATCCTGTGCCAATCTGCCTGCCTCTTCCAATGATAACTGCATATTGTTTTTGATGTCATCTGTCCATCTCCTTCTAGGTCCTTCTCCATCCCCCCTTCCCCACAACAACTTTGCCCTCTAAGGTGCGTCTTTCTATGCCATTGTGTCTTTTTTTATATGTCCGAGATATTTAAGTTTTCTGTGTAAAATTGTATTCACAGGCCATCTTTCCTCGATATTTAGCATACTTAATTAAAACCTCACTGTCCCTTATCTTTTCTGTCCAGGAAATTCTTAATATTGTCATATAACACTTCAGTTTTAATGCCGATATTTTTTTTTGCTGTTATCCTATTGAAAGTTCAATATATAAATATGTATGGAATTCATATTGTCATATTTATAAACTCATATCAAATGTGTTCAATCAAAATGCATATATATCGTATGGGGTATGATGAGCGTTGCAGACTTCATAGTACTAGACCTGATCGTCTGGGAGTAAAGTATTCAACCCCTTACATAGCAAATATCAAATCTAATACAAGTATCTGTTAATCAGACATTGCGATTACTGTTAGCATAGGAAACATGGTAACGTTGAAATGTGTGTGCGTAAGTAGATAAGGATGAAAGTTTGGGAGGAGAGAGGTAGAGAAACCTCTACTTGTTACCTAACAATAACACGTCATTTCCTTAATTTAGTAATTTCTTCATTTTCATGAAATTTGTGTTGCCCTTATTTGTTAAAAAAAAGAGTTAGGGAGAGGGGGGAGATTACCTTGTAGCTAAACTCCTAGTATTAAAAGTTATGTGCTAATTTCACAAAGGGGAGAGGGTTAAATATCCTAACCCCCCTATCTATGCCCGTGGAATCGGATTAAAAAAGCGGCTTAAACCCCCTCTTTTTTTTAAATGGGGCAATTCTCTTGAAAGGTCACCAAAATATTCACGAAAAGTAGGTAACTACCAAGTAACTATATATATATATATATTTATATATATTGTACTATACTCTGTATATTCTCTATATATTGTACTATACTCTGTATATTCTCTATATATTGTACTATACTCTGTATAGTCAATGAGACTGTAAAATCATATATATATATATATATATATAATATTGGTGTTGACAGTGGGTACAACACGTGATTTACTTCTGTATGCACATTGTGGACAAGGTACATCTATGAACAATGCTCATAAATTATGTCAACAATTAGGGTGGGAGTTTGATAAATGTGGCAGGTATTAACAATGGTAGGGGGGGGGGGTTGACGTAAACAATATTGTTTTTACACAACATTAAATTGTTTAAACATGAACTATTTTTAAATACAGGCTTATGTGACACAGACCATGATGTTTTTTGTCGTACTTTTAGTGCTAAAATGTCGTATGTGTGTGTGTAAAATGTTTAGGGGGGGGGGGTGTGTTTGGGTTACATTTTTTGAACTAAATTAAGCAGGGGGGGGGGATTCCTTTTTAACTTTTAATTTTAATCAAATAAAATCAAGAAAGAAAATTTTTAAAAAAGATACTTTAAAAGCCACGTCTTTAACATGGTTTTATCGATTAATTTTACCTATTAACATTTATCTATTTTCTATTAAATATCTATAAGGGAAGAGGGAGATTTTTGAAAGTTGATGTTAAGAAGGCGGTAGGCGGTGGAGTAGGTAGGTAGTTAATGAGTTTGCCTCTCTTTTGGAGAGGCGTGCTTTTTCAACCAGCGGACAAAGTCCAATTAGGTTATATCAGGACACACTACCATAAAGTATTAGAGGTAACAAAGACCCATATGACTTCTTAGGCGGGGGGAGTAAAAGTCAATATAATGTATAAACACCTACTTAGTATGAGATTATCAACGTGTGGAGATTTGATTGGGGAGTTACCAATAAATGAACTATTAGCAAGCATAATTTTCGCCATGTGTTGACAGAGACGAAACTAATATAGGGATGCCCAGAATGCTCATGTTCAACCAATCATGTGATCCGATTATAATTGGAAATGTTCAAAAATTGAATCATACGAAAATGGGAGACAACCTTACAGTTACTGTGCGTTTGAAGTCCAAATAGTTAGGTCCCTTTCCGGGTATAAACCCATGCATTGCTACTTGTAAATAATATCAAACTAAATTATAATAAAAGAGAGTAAGATAACCACATCAAAATAAATAAGAGATTCCCAAAAATGTAGTAAATGACAAAATGGATGCGAGTTAAAATCAGAATGTTCCAGAAAAAATAGTCAAAACCCGGTCCGTCCAACCCGTCTCATCACGAAATACTATGTTCAATGGCCTCCACCCAAAAGAACAACATTTGAATGTAGTCGTATGAACACGTCTCTTCCGCGACTGAGGACGGACACATCCGATTGAAACCCACATATAATAACATATGAATCAAACATTTAACCTTATGTAAATCTTTCAGATAATACATGCAGCGAAAACGCTATAGATCTATTGTAAATTAAAGCTACATGGTGTCAAACATAAACTGCGCCGGAATATATCTTCAAATAGAACTTGTATGAGTAATATTAATGGAAAATTTCGAGAAATTATTCGAAGGTCTCGTAAGTTCAAGGTAATGTTAGTTCAAGGTGGCAACATTTCAATGCTATGTCATTGTAGACCAATTTAGTGTAAAACATGAAATGAAATATTTGTGTGAAATCAGATGATTTCTGGTGGGCTATGGCTAGTGTCATCGTCTTCCAGTAATATGTGTTCTAATAGGTAATCCATGGCATTCGTGAAATCTGGCGGGAATAGTTCTCCTGCTCTGGGGAACATTAAATTATACGACGATCTTACAGTTGTGTCAGCTACTCCAGCAATATCACCAATTTCTGGGGAGTACAAGAAATGACAACATACATAAATATAACTATATCTCCTTACTTACATAAAAAATATCACCGTTTCTCATTCACATAAAAAAATTACATTCGCTGTATAAAACGTACTTACGTAGAACACATGTTTTATAAAATTTCACTGAACAAGACGGACTATCGCTAAGGAGTAAAGATGTGTAAACACTAACACATACAAATTTGAATACACAAGGCATTTTCAACGTTTCGAACCGTGAGGACTTTCTACAAACATATTTCAAAAAACAGGGAAAAAACAGTAAAAACTGTAAAAACAATGTTACCACCACAGAGGCACTAGATACACTATTGAGATGTAAAAAATACAAAGTTCAAGGTGACAATGATGTATGTGGAAACATGTAGTCATATGGAAGCGGGTTTTGTTGAACATTGGACGGGATATGATAACAGATATAACAAATTATTATCCTATACAACATGGATAGCAATACAATAAGGACCACACCAACACAAATTTAAACAAATGGATGTTCGGAGTTAAGTACAAAAAGCTTGAGTGTAACAAATTCAAAAATAACTCGATTTTCAAGAGCGTACCTAGATCTGTTATCCGTGGTGCAGGATCTGAGGGCAGTAATATCGATGGCACCATGATGACCATCACTATTGAAATGAATGGCGACAGGGGTAGGTTCTCTGTGTTTTATGGCACGAAGATGCCTACAAAAGCGGTCACTCAATCGTAAGCCTGTTTCACCTATATACATCTTGTCACAACGTTTACATATGATAATGTAAATGACATTACGGGATTCACATGTAAAGACATCATCGATATTGAACGTCACCTTGGGTAATGAAACAGAGCGGATCTGAACCACATAGGGACATGTGTAGCAACCAACTCGTTTGCAATAAATAGTGTCAAAGTGTATCATTATGATTTTTGTCACGCATATAGACAACCAAAGGAAAGTCCTCGTAAGCGGCACGAATTTCAGAATCAGACTGGATGAGGGAATAATGTTTGAACAAAATTCCATGGACATTAGAGTTGAAGAAAAATAAAGACAAGTTTAACTCTGTCAGAGGAGGATGAAGTACCATGAGTATTTGTCAAGGTATCAAGTCGAGATAAATTACGGATACGAAGCCATGTTGATGAAAGGACACTGTCAGGGAACGAAGGTCTACGAAAGGAATTAATCATCTCAGAGAATTTATCAAGAAAGTCGTCATCATCACTACATAAGCGACGAAGGCCAAGAAGCTGGGAGAATGACAGAGAAGTGCGACAAGCAGGAGGATGAGAACTAGTGTAAGGCAGAAAACCTTGTGCATCAGTAGGTTTGTAATAAACAGATATGCTGAGGTGAGGGGGGGGGGAAGTGATGAATAGTGTCAATAGTGTAAAGAAATTCACAAAAGTAGTAGAGATGTCAGATGTGAATTCAATATCAGAATTGATGATAAAGTTGATGAAACGAGACAATTCTATCTCAGGCATGTCAGTAACATCTACACTATCATCAATATGTATATGAAATATAAATGCACCTTCATAAGTCTCCCAAACCTGATTTTCAAGATGTCCCATGAAAAGACACGCATAACTTGGTCCCATCTTAGTGCCCATAGAAACATCATTGATTCGATAAAAAATGGGCCCATCGAATTAAAAAGAGTTGAGTGTAAGCACCAGTTCAGCAAGGCGGATAAGAGTGGTGGAGGTGGTTATCAAGAAAAAACTGTAAATCCCTAAGACCTTCAGAATGGGGTATAGAAGTATATATAGAACAAACATCAAGTAAGAACAGACGATAAGTGCGATCAGAAGAAAGCAGAACAGAAGAAAATATAGTTAAAGCATGATTAGTATCTTTTAAATAAAGGCAGTTGCTCTACTAAGGGTTAGAAAATACTATCAAGAAAATCGGATATACGGATTTCATAAGTTCAGTGGGACAAGAGTAAGCAGAGACAATAGGTCAACCAGAATTAGATTCTTTATGAAATTCTTAAAGAATCTAATCCTGATAGATCCATTTGCAGGATGTCTTCAACATCCTACAAGTTGTATCGTCTTCTATCAGTCACATAACAAATGTACCATTCATGTTCGTATTTTTGTTTCCACACCTAGGAATTCTAGCAATAGGCTTTAGTATACTTTTGTGCGAATTGGGATGTGGTGTTTTCTCCAGAGCTTTAATTTCATACCTAGAAGACACCAATTGTCAGCGATGTGCAATTCTTTCAGAAGAAGATTCTAACTCTCAGTAATGTGCAATGTTTTCAGAAGAAGATTTCAACTCTAATGTGCAATGTTTTCAGAAGATTTCAGCTCTCAGTAATGTGCAATGTTTTCAGAAGAAGATTTCAGCTCTCAGTAATGTGCAATGTTTTCAGAATAAGATTTCAGCTCTCAGTAATGTGCAATGTTTTCAGAAGAAGATTTCAACTCAGTAATGTCCAATGTTTTCAGAAGATTCCAACTCTCAGTAATGTGCAATGTTTTCAGGAGAAGATTTCAACTCTCAGTAATGTGCAATGTTTCAGAAGATTTCAACTCTCAGTAATGTGCAATGTTTTCAGAAGAAGATTTCAACTCTAATGTGCAATGTTTTCAGAAGATTTCAGCTCTCAGTAATGTGCAATGTTTTCAGGAGAAGATTTCAACTCTCAGTAATGTGCAATGTTTTCAGAAGATTTCAACTCTCAGTAATGTGCAATGTTTTCAGAAGAAGATTTCAACTCTCAGTAATGTGCAATGTTTTCAGGAGAAGATTTCAACTCTCAGTAATGTGCAATGTTTTCAGAAGACTACCACTACTTAGAAGAGCTAGGACTAAGACCTAATTGAAAAGATTGGAGAGATGTCCATTAACTACGTCAATATTTTTGCCAATTATTGAACCCCACCTTCTTGTCAACAAACTCTGAAGAAAAACAGAAACCTTCTCCTGCCAAATTAATAAATAACTTACCCCCCCCCTCTTCCAATATATATATATATATATATATATATATATATATATATATATATATATATATATATATATATATATATATATATATATATATATATATATATATATATATATATATATATATATATATATATATATTGGGAGGGGAGGGGTTAAAATTCATAACCAAACTTTTTTCTATAAAAATTACAAACACACTACATGATGTTTTAAGGTTTTGTCGAAACAAAAAACCACAAAAAAACCATTCAAATAATTTAACTGGGAAAATACAAATATTTAATTAATGTCAGCCTTTGTCATTCCCCGTGTCCGCTCTTGTTAACAACTGTTAAACTTTTTCAGACCTCTCCCTAATTGATGTAATTTATGGACATCCCCTAAGTGCTGGGAAGCTCCCGCAATAGGTGAAGTCTCCTGTATATAAAATAAAGTTCTGTAAAAACCCTCCAATACACAAACAGATTACAAATTGGTAGCGTATCCTATTTAAAACGTAGCCATCAACCCAGCATTTTGTGGCTACAGTGATTTTTCTAGGCAATATAAATAAGTTCAGTAGTTTGCCATTGCTTTATGAACGGTCGGGATGCTCAAATACCTGTGGCGGTGATCGAACTCGGTACCTTGGCCGCCACAGACGTGATACAAAAGCCATATATCTGGTCATTCCTGGTTATTGAAAGAGGACAAACAATTCACGTAAAATATCAAATTATATAATTGATATGAAACGATCATTTTTATTTTCGAATTCATACCAAAAAATTGACCCCCTTCCCCTCCAGATACGGATTC